>CM037795.1:43893262-43943262 GCA_021229015.1 Solen grandis | reverse complement strand
TTCGATTAATGCTGAGATCCATCAATTAGGTCAGGAGTTATGCCCCTTTTAATATTAAAAAAATGCCAGAAATCACTTTGTTTACACTCTAGCATCTTCATCTTTTGAGCAATCATCTTCAAACTTTATGACAATGCTTATGACCATAAGGTCTCGATTGAGTTCGATTATGGCTGAGATCCATCTATTAGGTCAGGAGTTATGCCCCTTTTAATATAAAAAAAGCCATATTTCACGTTGTTTACACTCTAGCATCTTCCTTTTTTTAGCAATCATCTTCAAACTTTATGACAATGTTTATGACCATAAGGTCTCGATTGAGTTCGATTAATGCTGAGATCCATCAATTAGGTCAGGAGTTATGCCCCTTTTAATATTAAAAAAATGCCAGAAATCACTTTGTTTACACTCTAGCATCTTCATCTTTTGAGCAATCATCTTCAAACTTTATGACAATGCTTATGACCATAAGGTCTCGATTGAGTTCGATTATGGCTGAGATCCATCTATTAGGTCAGGAGTTATGCCCCTTTTAATAAAAAAAATTTCACTTTGTTTATTCTCTACCAACTTCATTTTTTTAGCAATCATCTTTAAACTTTAAGGCAATGTTAATGACCATAATGTCTCGATTGAGTTCAATTGTGGCTGAGATGGGTCATTTAGGTCAGGAGTTATGCCCCTTTTAATACAAAAAAATTTCACTTTGTTTATTCTCTACCAACTTCATTTTTTTAACTATCATTTTTAAACTTTAAGGCAATGTTTATGCCCATAATCTCACAATCGGGTTCAATTATAACTGATATTGACTTGTAAATTTAGGAGTTATGCCCATTTCACCATAAAAAAAAAGCCAGATTTCACTTTTACACTCAAGCATCTTTATTTCTTAAGCAGTCATCTTTCTCAGGTGAGCGACCAAGGGCCATCTTGGCCCTCTTGTTTTAATTTGTTAATTAAATCCATTTTGTAATATAGTCTTCACAATACCTTCCATAATCTTGGTTTTTATAAACATTTTGCTAATGTTTCCAACTTTATAATAGTTTTAATTTGTTTTACATGTTACAATTATTTAGTTACCCCAAATATATATTTTTTTTAAGATATTATTTCTTCTTATATCTAGGTCAACATCCCCCATACATTAAAAATAACAATACGTAGACTGTACAAATGTTTATTATATAATGTTAAATCATTATCTTTGTTCTAGGAAATGTGAGGTCTATATAAGAGACAAGTTTTCATGTAGATTAATATCCATGGATATAACCCTCCACTAAATCGACGAAAAAAGGTGTTCCACAAAAAATTAATGATTTCACTGTAGTGGCTTTAAAATTCATCCTTGATAAAGGCAGGTTTTGCAGAAATATTGTAAAGAGTGAATTAAATTGTTTTTTGTATTGTTTCCCTCTGCAAAATCTACATATATGTTGCAAAACCATGTGTTTCTTTGTGTAAACCAGGTCAGTTATTGATCACATGATATCCCTGAAATGCTACTGGCTAGTCAGTGTACCCATGAGTTTTATCAAACAGATGCTCCTGGACTTCCACTCCCCGTACCTGCCACGAGCTGATGACCTAAAGACTCCACTTGATCTTGCTGAAGACTATGAACACATCGACTGCGTTAAAGAAATTGGTAAACACCTAGCTGATTAACCCTTTATCTCATGAATATTTATGTACTGATTTATGACTTATTATGAAAATTATCAGAAATGGTATATGAAACAATGGACTTTTCTATGCCGTGCAGAATGTCTAGGATCTGAGCTACAATATTGTACAAGCAAACAGGAGAGACCCTGGAAACTTATGAACTTGGTCTACTCTGTTTGTCAAGAGATCAAAACACAAGCATTTGAGGTACAGGGTTACTGGTAATAATTAGTCCCCTACCGGTGTTTACACTATAGGTTTACCCTCTGTCCGTCTGTTTGTCTGTCTGTATTTCCGGAAATCTGGATCTGGCGATAACTTAAACACCGTTTAAGATAGTATTATGAAACTTGGTATATAAATAGTTGACAGTATGGAGATTCTGCTTGTCACTTTTTTATTTTCTTGGACCAAAATTCTGGTTGCTATGGTAATGGAAAAATTATGCACCTCACAGGTAGGGGACTCCTGTGTTGCATGCAACCCCAATTACTTGTTAACTCTGAAATTGGATATATATCATTTTCCAAATAATGTTTGTGCAGACCAAGCATGTAATGCCAATTTTGCACAATATATGCTCATGCATATAAAAAAAAACAGCAGAAATCTAAAACAATTTAACTCTGAGAACATCTCAGAAGTCACCATTTTGGATTCTTTTTTCAAATTTATCCTGGGGAAATCCCCGATATTCCCAACTGAGGGAGTATGTACATAATTCTATTTCAAGCCTCACTATACCCTCACAGACAGATGGTGAAATGTGATGGGTGGAACATATACTGAAGGGAAAAAGAAACATGGTTTTTGTTTGAAAGAATGTATAAGATTGTGTTTAAATCATGTTAATAAAGGTATATTAAAACACAAGGAACGGCTTAAGAAGGATAAACTCTATCAAATGAACTGGGGGATGGATGGCAGGAATATGTGATGGTGAATCTTGCCACTGAGGTGGTTATAAAATATTTGTTACCCTTTCTTTTTCCTTCACTTTATTATACGTATCTGTCTTTATTAAAGTATGAATGTTGCATTTACATGTTTTAACTTCTTTTCTGTCAATGAAATTAAAAAAAAAATCAGTTTGAGATTGAAGTACAGAAAGTCAATAACTTGAAGATTACCTCTGTACTTATATGAAAATCTGTATCCACTCACAGAGCAGTTTGAGCCGGCCAAGATCCAGACACAGAGGAAAGACTGGTTCCATCCGGAAATTGACCGACTGTGGAGCCAGAAACTGTTGGAGCTGAAGGGACTAAGGGAGGGACTGTTTCTGGTTCGGAATAGCAAGAAGAATCGGGACTGGTTTGTCCTTACCCTGTGTCACGAACAGAAGGTCTTCAACTATGAAATCAAAGCCAAGGTAAATTGAAAGCCATCTTAATACATTGCTCCATCGAAAAAGAACCCTTATTTTGGTTGATAATTATTTCTTGATTCAAGAAATGTTGTCAGTCTTTTTTATTGAGGCTAGTGTTTTACTCTTTTTTTTGTCATTTATCATTGACTCTTAAATTTTGAGCTAGGCTTCATTACTCTGAAGGGAAGGACTTTATGGTTCAGTTTTGCTTAATTTTATACAAACAAATCTTATCCTGATAGTAAGAATATTGTTATATATAATGCTTACAAACTCTTTATTTTGACTGAAATACTGTCGGTGGGACATTATACCAAACAATTTCTTATTTTCACATTAAAATATAAAGAAAGATGACCCAGGTAATTTCACTATACAAACTTACCATTTTTTTTTAAGAAAATGTACAAGAATAAAAGTATTTCATATGTGCTTATTTTCATATAAATAAAATCATTTGAAGTTTAGTGAAATGAGCCTTTTGGCCCTAGTTCAACCATATCCTGAGTCTATATTTGAGACTCATTATCAAGTTTAAATATTCAAAGTTGTTGTTTTTTTTACCAAATCTGTTATTATCACACTAATTGTATTTATTAGCACAACTGAGCACATATGTGCTCTAAATTGTTGAATTCCATCATCCATCTGTCCATTGTCCACAATAAATTTGTTTACACTGTAGCATCTTCATTTCTCAAGCAATCATCTTCAATTGTTATGACAATGTTTATGACCATAATCTCATGGTCAAATTGATTCGGCCAATAAGGTCAGGAGTTATGCCCCTTTTAGTATAAAAACATGCTAGATTTCACTTTGTTTACACTCTAGTATTTTAATTTCTGAGGCAATCATCTTCAGACTTCATGAAATGTTTATAGTCATAACTTCTCATTTATAATATATACTGGTAGTATTTATCAAATATTATTGTGTCAGTCTTAGTCCCTCATATAGACTCATTTTAACCCTTTCCCTCATATAGACTCATTTTAACCCTTTCCCTTATATAGACTCATTTTGACCCTTTTCCTCATATAGACTCATTTTAACCCTTTCCCTCATATAGACTCATTTTAACCCTTTCCCTCATATAGACTCATTTTGACCCTTTCCCTCATATAGACTCATTTTGACCCTTTCCCTCATATAGACTCATTTTAACCCTTTCCCTCATATAGACTCATTTTGACCCTTTCCCTCATATAGACTCATTTTAACCCTTTCCCTCATATAGACTCATTTTGACCCTTTCCCTCATATAGACTCATTTTAACCCTTTCCCTCATATAGACTCATTTTGACCCTTTCCCTCATATAGACTCATTTTGACCCTTTCCCTCATATAGACTCATTTTGACGCACTCAATAGGTATCACATAAAACCGGATCTGCAGAAAATCACAGTTAAACCTTACCAAATTTAATTACAAAATCCTCATTTCCAGACCACTGAGGAACAGTGAACAGCATAAAACCTGATCAGCCTGCGAGTTACTCGCAGGCTGATCTGGTTTTATGCTGTTCGCATAGGTCTTTTCATGGTGTCCTCTGTGAGGGAAAGGGTTAATTATTGACAAGGTCTATGTAAATTTTTAGAATCTGGAGTCTGAGCCTAATATATTGATTTGAAAAAAAATGATAAATTAGTTCAAAATTAAATGCCATAGATGAAAAAAAAAGTTCTGTTTCAGCATTACAAAGAACGGTTGATGTATTACATAGACGATGGGCCTTATTACAAGTCAATAGAACATTTAATACATTACTACAGCCGAGAAGCTAACGGCCTTCCCAGTGCAATATATGTTTCAGTTAATACAGGTACCCCCCTCTCTCTCTCATATACTCACTTGCCTCTCTCTCTCTCTCTCTCTCTCTCTCTCTCTCATATACTCACTTCTCTCTCTCTCTCTCGAATACTCACTGGTCTCTCTCTCTGTCTCATATACTTCTTTGCTTCTGTCTCTATGTCTCTCTCTCAAATACTCACTGGTCTCTCTCTCTATGTCCCTCTTTCTGTCTCTCTCTCTCTCTCATATACTCCCTGGCATTAGAACCACATAATTTAAACATGTTGGACTGACTTCCATTTAACAGAATTTTCCTTGATTCATCATATCTTAGGAATTGTGTCATTTCAGTTTTTGCACACACACACACCCTCATTCTATATATTGAAACATGTTAACTCTATACCTTATTAGCTCACCTGAGCACAAAGTGCTCAAGGTGAGCTTTTGTGATCGCCCTTCGTCCGGCGTCCGTCGTCGTTAGTCGTGCGTCGTCCGTCGTGCGTCGTCCGTCGTCAACAATTTGCTTTAAACGACATCTCCTCTGAAACCGCTGGACAGAATTTAATGAAACTTGACAGGAATGTTCCTTGGGTGAGGCTCTACAAAAGTTGCTAAAATAAAGTTGATCCATGAAGAACTCTGGTTGCCATGGCTACAAAAAGAAAAATAATTTGAAAACTTTAAAAATCATCTCCTTCAAAACTACTGGCCAGATTTCAAAATTATTTGGTACAGATGTTCCTTGGGTCAACCTCTACTAAAGTTGCTAAAATTATTCTGATCCGTAAAAAAACATGGCCGCCAGGGGCGGGGCTTATTTGCTTTATATGTATATAGAGACACCTTTAAACAACATCTCCTCTGAAACCACTGGACAGAATTTGATTAAACTTGGCAGGAATGATCCTTGGGTCAACCTTCACAAAAGTTCCTAAAATAAACTTGATCCATGTCGAACTCTGGTTGCCATGGCAACAAAAAGAAAAAAAAAATGAAAACTTTAAAAATCATCTTCTTCAAAACTACTGGCCAGAGTTTAAAATAAATTGGTACAGATGTTCCTTGGGTCAACCTCTACCAAAGTTGCTAAAATTATTCCGATCCGTAAAAAAACATGGCCACCAGGGGCGGGGCTTATTTGCCATATATGTATTTAGGGAAACCTTTAAACAACATCTCCTCTGAAACCACTGGACAGAATTTGATTAAACTTGGCAGGGATGATCCTTGGGTCAACCTTCACAAAAGTTGCTAAAATAAACTTTATCCATGTCGAACTCTGGTTGCCATGGCAACAAAAAGAAAAAAAAATGAAAACTTTAAAAATCATCTTCTTCAAAACTACTGGCCAGATTTTAAAATAAATTGGTACAGATGTTCCTTGGGTCAACCTCTACCAAAGTTGCTAAAATTATTCTGATCCATAAAAAAACATGGCCGCCAGGGGCGGGGCTTATTTGCCTAATATGTATATAGAGAAACGTTTAAACAACATCTCCTCTGAAACCACTGGACAGAATTTGATTAAACTTGGCAGGGATGAACCTTGGGTCAACCTTCACAAAAGTTGCTAAAATAAACTTGATCCATGTAGAACTCTGGTTGCCATGGCAACAAAAAGAAAAAAAAATGAAAACTTTAAAAATCATCTTCTTCAAAACTACTGGCCAGATTTTAAAATAAATTGGTACAGATGTTCCTTGGGTCAACCTCTACCAAAGTTGCTAAAATTATTCTGATCCATAAAAAAACATGGCCGCCAGGGGCGGGGCTTATTTGCCTAATATGTATATAGAGAAACGTTTAAACAACATCTCCTCTGAAACCACTGGACAGAATTTGATTAAACTTGGCAGGGATGAACCTTGGGTCAACCTTCACAAAAGTTGCTAAAATAAACTTGATCCATGTAGAACTCTGGTTGCCATGGCAACAAAAAAAAAAATAAATATGAAAACTTTTAAAAATATCTTCTTCAAAACTATTGACCAGATTTAAAATAAATTGGTACAGATGTTCCTTAGGTCAACCTCTACCAAAGTTGCTAAAAATTTTCCGATCCATAAAAAACATGGCCGCCAGGGGCGGGGCTTATTTGCCTTATATGTATATAGGGAAAACTTTAATCAACATTTCCTCTGAAACCACTGGACAGAATTTGATTAAACTTGGCAGGAATGATCCTTGGGTCAACCTTCACAAAAGTTCCTAAAATAAACTTGATCTATATAGAACTCTGGTTGCCATGGCAACAAAAAGAAAAAAAAATGAAAACTTTAAAAATCATCTTCTTCAAAACTACTGGCCAGATTTTAAAATAAATTGGAACAGATGTTCCTTGGGTCAACCTATTTATCTCAGGTGAGCGATTTAGGGCCATCATGGGCCTCTTGTTCTTAATTGTGTACAAGTTTATGGCTTGACGAATATTAACTGACTGAACTTAAATGGTATCTGAAACAGTGAATGTTTCTTTGTCATCCAGACTGAAGAATCTGAGCAACAATTTTGTATGAGCAAACAGAGGAGACCCTGATCAGACAGTTATTTTAGGAGCTGTTTGATCTGTGCCCGCTTTGTTAGTCAATGAGCTTATGTTAAATAAAGGGTCAAGGAACTGAATTTGACACTGTTTGGTTACAGAAGTCGTAACTTTATGCAAATATGTAACCATTGAATTTTAAGCTTAGTTTGCACATTTTGAAATTCAATAAATAAATGCTATAACTAAGTCCTTACCAAAAGGTGTTTTTTCACTCAAAATAAAAGCGAACTGTCATCTAAGGATGCAATGCCCTCAGTTTTCGGTTTGTATCAGGAGCATTATGAATCAACAATTTATTTTACAATTTAAAAGCAATCAGTACCATTGTCACCAAGGGATTGTTAACTAGTCATTACCACTGGGCGCCAAGGTCTGTTGGAACAGTGATATGTACACTGTAACTCTATACCTGTCTCATGTAGACAAGGATTCTCCTACTGTCGATGGGACATTAAAGTAAAGTCCCTGTAATGGTTCTGCTACAATTCGGACCTCATGGCTTTTCACTGAGATTACCAAGGTTTCCTAATGTTTCATTAGTGTACCTTTGTTATCTTGGTAGAGGTTATGTGGTACAAGACAAAGCAGAACCATAACAGGGGCTTTAACTTAAACCCAATCAGACAAACATTCATATTGTGTTTGACTGCTGCAGCCAAAGAACTTGTGGAGGTACCTCATGAAGAAGAGTACTTCAACTTGAGTGACAGAAATCTCCGGACATCCAAATATGCAGGTAAAGCATTGGGTTTTATTTAGCATTCTTTAAAATAATAACTGTATAGTTTTGATTTGTATCTGCAGAAGGAGAAAAAAAAGGGTTTTTTTTTAGCTTATTTTTATCCAATTAAGAATTTATTATATCCCCACTTTACTTAAGTGGAGACAATATAGGAACCATGCTTATCACATCACGTCATGTCCTGTCTCGTTACATTCTGTCCTACTCTTACACTAAATTAGGACAAGGTGCTATGCTGGAGTTATAATCACCTTTGGTGATAGGTTTAATTATATGCCCAGATACAAAGTAGTATATTGGGTCTATATTGGAGTCAGGGAAGACTGTTAGTCGGTTGATTAGTCCGTCTGTAGAGGAGATTTGTCTGCCCTATTTCTCGACTACCTTGGATTTTGATCAAACTTTACAAGAATGATAAGTACCAAGCCTAGTTGCGCATTTCGTTGGGACATCATGATTTTAAATGAGTTATGGCCCTCTTAAATGTACAGTCAAACCTGGTTAAGCAGCCAGTCAGGATATGTTGATTTTGGCCATTTAAGGTAGGTGTCCATCAAAACCAGGTGTCAATCAATGAGCCCATGGTTCGCACAGTTCTTGAAAAACCCTTGAATTTGATGTCTGTGAAAAAACCTTGAAAATCACATTTTGCCTAAAGCCCTTGAAAAACCCTTAAAAATGAACTGAAAGATCTTGGAAAACCCTTGATTATAAAATTTCAACATTGATCAGAAAAAAAGTATTTATAAAGTTGCTAAAAAATCAAAGGAAACATATTTATATTGGCATGAAATCATAAGTTTCAGTTTATGTAAGTCCTCTATTTTGAATTTTAAGGCCTTATAAAACCCTTGAAAAACCCTTGAAATTTGTATGAAACATGGAGCCCCATAACCAATGAATGTAGCGTATTTTGCATTTTATTTTCAAAAATTGGTTAAAAGCTTGATTTTAAATGAGTTATGGCCCTTTGATATATGTATTGAATATATTTTTATAAGTACTCCGGTGGCTGTGTGGTTAGAGTGTCCACCTAGAGAGTGAGAAGTTGTCATTTGTGGGTTCAATTCCCGGCCGCAACATACCACAGTAGTAAAAAAATGGTACTGGTATAGCTCCTTTGCTTGGCGCTCAGCATATTAGGGTAGTTCCAGGACTGGTTGGCCCGGTGTCAGGATAATGTGGCTGGGTGTGGTATCATGCCACATGTCTATGACGTGATACTGCAGTGTGGCAGCATCTGTCTCAAGTAGACATCGTCTCCAAATAAATGAAATACTGTTGGCAAGATGTTAAACCCACCAAACATAAGTCCCAAGTCCTGTTGTGCATTTCGCTGAGTTAGGGCCCTTTGATATATTTATTGTCTTCACTATTCCTTAGCTACTTTTCATTTAACTTCACAACAATTTTAGAACCAAGCCTTCTTGCTTATATTGTAGGCATTTCAAGCTTGCTTCAATTTCCATCCAGTTATACCCCCATGCCATATATTTCTTTAAATAATATTATCTGTTCTATTTCTCCGCTGCTAATGGTCAGATATTGATATAACTTCACAGCATTTACAAGTAGTAACACAAGTTGCATATATTCTTGGTATGAGCTTAACTTTTTTATATTTATTGAATATCTTTTGTCAGTGATACATGTACATAAACAAGTGTATCAGAGCTCTACCTGGTTTCGGTGTGTTTTTATTTTTATCACATGACGTTCCTTGTTTCCCGTGTAATATAACCATCACATATTTTTTATATTCAACATAGATATAATGGTATAGTGCTTTACATCATGCAATGCCTAATATTGGTGTTTTTGCAAGTGTTTGAAATTAGCAATATCATAGACAATAAATCTATAAATATTTATTTGTCATATACAAAGGGGTACACTACCATTTGATAACTAGGATTTGATCCAAAATACAGTTCTACAATTGACCTTCACAACATACCAAAGTCGTAACAAATGATACTGGAATAGCTCCTTTGCTTGGCGCTCAGCATAATAAGGGTAGTTCCAGTGTCAGGATAATGTGACTGGGTACAGTATCATGCCACATGTCTACGGCATAATACTGCAGTGTGGCAGCACTATATTTGTCTCAAGTAGACATAATCTCCAAATGACTGAAATACTGTCGGTGGGATGTTAAATCCAATAAACAAACAAACAATTGACCTACATTTTTAGTACCTTTTCCTTTCCTGTTAACATATGTATTGAAATAGCGAACTGAATACAGAAATTCATTTACAGCTCAAAGTACTCCAGAACTTCCACCCCGGCCAGACTCCATGGACCTGTACAGTGCCCCGGATGATGAGCCAAAGTCACCAACCGTGCCCAAAGGGAACCCACCACCACCGCCAAATCATGTGAGTCACATGCTTTAAGGTTGTCCATCCATCATTAAACTGTGATCATGGTCCATCAAGTGATTGTGGGTGCAAGCCTTTATAGTCTTAGAGCATAATAGCCTATAACTCCAAGTCAGAAATTCCAGAGCTTGAATCTGCACTGAAGTTTTTCTCAGTATTGAAGAACCATCATTATTATTTAATGATTGATGGATTATCTTAAGTGTAAATAAGGTGTAAATGTTGTGTAAAACTACAAATGATGTTGCATGTTTTGTGATTGGTATGAATTCAAAAACTTCAGTCATTCCAGTATATTATGCAGCCCATGATTTGTTTATATTTATCCACCAGAAAGAAATGTGGAAACCTTAAAAAAATGGCATCTGTCCATAAAGTAAGATCATTTGTGCCCACAAACTTGAGTTGGTTTTCAGTTGCATCTCTGTGTGAAACAGTGTTAGTGTACCATTAAGGACAGATGAAACCATCTTATTCTGGTAGATGAAATCTAATGTTTTGACATTAACATTGTACCTGCCTTTGATGATTAGTTTTGTTAACAGGATAAACTAACCAGTCAAACTGGACAACACACACTCACATTGGGTATGATTCAAATATGGGATTCTTCCTAGGATATTGTAAGTTGGAGTTCTTTACAAAGATTTGCCAACATGTATTTATATAGGAGCTGCTTAGGGAGTCTTTTTCCACAAAATTGGAGTCAATGTGTGCATTTAGTTTGCCAGACTGTATGCAGCCGCTTGGTTACAGTCAGCTATGAAGTTGTCTTTTGGCCACATACATGCTAGGGCCATATACCATGCAAAAATCTTTAAATACCGCCAAAACAGCGCATTTGGAACAGGTTTTTAGGTTGCTTGTCACATAAGACAGGGAGTCGTTTAATTCAGACCATTTATTTAGGGAAATATGTGGGAAAAAAGGCGTTTTTGGTCGCACAGACAGTCTCGACTGTTTTATGCTGTTGGTATACTTAAACATTGTAACTTTTCTTATAACACTAAGACAGCTATGCAGTTGACTGTAAGCTAACAGTTACATACAGTTTGCATACTGAATGCATGCTAGGTCTCAAAATTAGGAGTTAATGAGAACCCTGAAATATAAAAGCAAATTGTGAATGTGAAGGTTTATTATCTGTTTCAGCCCCCACCAAAGAAGCAAGAGAGCCTGACCCACATGACGGTGGCCAAAGCAGACGTGACACATCACGAAGTGGCCCTCACTAAGATAGAAAGGAAACAGCTCACACTAGGTACACACACACTGCAGTACCCCATAGCAACAATTACATGGAAACCATTTCAATTTTAAAACTTACCCTGTCGTTTTTACTAACTATAATGATTGTTATGTCAGTGCACAAGAACTCTAACTCTGCACATCATAATTTTGAAGTTATTGCCCTTGGATAAATTTCATATTTAATTTTGGTCTGGAGCATTACTGCAAACATCTGCAGACGTTTTGTACCCTAGCCACATAGGGCTTACCTGTTGCTTGTCATCCTAATTATTCATTTACATGTGGAAAATAACAGTGTTTTCCTATTTCGAGTCAGTGTTTGCAAAAGTGAGCTTATGATCATGGTAGATCAACTACTTTTTCAAAGCAAATAAATCCTGATGACAAGACACTTGTTCATATGTCACTGTGCCTCATTGTATGTGTGTGTGTGTGGAAGGAAAGTCGAAGGACATCAGTTTTCTACAAAACAAATCTCTAGTTTTACTCTAAAATCACTGCTGACACAATAATTCTGTATGTTTTTAGCTCACCTGGCACAAAGTGCCAAGGTGAGCTTTTGGGACCAGCCTTTGTCCGGCGTCCATTGTCATAAGTTGTCAGTGGTCCGTCGTCAGTCGTCGACAATTTACTTAAAAATCTTCTTCTCTGAAACTACTGATGGGAAAGTGATCAAACTTTGCAAAGATGTTCCTAAGGTGAATCCCCTATAAAAAATTATTCAAATGGTTCCGGTCTGTTGCATAATTAGGTCCCAGGAGCTAAAAATAGATTTTATAAGTGAAATCTTAAAAAATCTTCTTCTCTTTAACCACAAGGCCTAGAGCTTAGATATTTGGTGTGTAGCATTGTCAAGTGGATCTCTACCAAGTTTGTTCAAATCTTGACCCTTGGGTCAAAGTTGGCCCGCCATAGGGGTCACCTGATTTTACATAGGCTAATATAGGAAAACTGGAAAAACCTTCTTCTCAGAAACCACAAGGTCAGGAGTTTAGATATTTTTTGTTCAGCATTGTCTAGAAGATCACTACCAAGTTTATTCAAATCATGGCCCCGGGGTCAAATTTGGCCCCGCCATAGGGGTCACTTGATTTTACAAAGGCTAATATAGGAAAAAAATGAAAAAACTTCTTCTCAGAAACCAGAAGGCCTGGAGTTTAGATATTTGGTATATAGTATTGTCTAGTGGATCTCTACTAAATTTGTTCAAATCATGACCCTGGGGTCAAATTTGGCCCCGCCATAGGGGTCACCTGATTTTACATAGGCTAATATAGAGAAAAAAATGAAAAAATCTTCTTCTCAGAAACCACAAGGCCTGGAGTTTAGATATTTGGTGTATAGCATTGTCTAGTGGGTCTCTACCAATTTTGTTCAAATCATGCCCCTGGGGTCAAAATTGACCCCGCCCCAAGGGTCACCTGACTTTACATAGGCAAATATAGGAAAAACTGGAAAAGCTTCTTCTCAGAAACCACAAGGCCTGGAGTTTGATATTTGGTATGTAGCATTGTCTAGTGGATCTCTACCAAGTTTGTTCTAATCATGGCCCTGGGGCCAAAATTGGCCCTGCCCCAGGGGTCACTTGATTTTGCATAGCCTAATGATACCAGGTGAGCGATCCAGGACCATTATGGCCTTCTTGTTTTTCCATTGTTTTTCTTCTCCCATTGTATATTCACAATAACTGATAGGTCTGCAATACTTTACTGTATACATTTTATGATTGATGGTGGATAAGTTTTATATATATTGGAAGTTAAATAAATAAATACACCATCGTTAAAAGAGAAAAAATCACAGGCTTTTCTTCTTGATAGCTTAAGTTTGGCAGACCAATTACAAGCACAATCATATTGACCACCAAAACATCTTTTAAGAAACACCAATAAAGACCTCATCAATGTTAAGATATACATGAATACATATGGACCTTTACATTAATCTTTATGTGTATAATGCAAATCAGAGAATTATTTTGATTTATCAGGGGAAGAATTAGGACAGGGAGAGTTTGGCTCAGTGGTGAAGGGCATTTACAAACGAATGCATGGCCGGAAGAAAGAAAAGATTCCAGTAGCGATTAAACAGTTTCACAAGACGGCCATCAACAATGAGGAGGATTTCCTGAAGGAAGCTCGTACCATGCAGCAGCTTCACAATGAATACATCGTCAACTTCATCGGCATTGCAGAGTCGGAAAACCATGAACTGCTCTTGGTATGTTTTTTTAAAGTCCTGTGTGAATATAACATTAGGTATCTTCTCAGTGTTTTTTTAACTTGAAATACCATTTACTGTAACACCGGCAGCCAAGTTGTTAGAGCATATTTCTCATAGCCATGAGACTGTGGGCTTGAGGCTTGATCCCCAGTTGCAACACTCATCATATAAGGACTGATTAGCCTAGTGTCACAATAATGTGAGTGTGTTTGCTAACATGCCTTTTTCTATTTTATTTTTTTTGGATGCAGTGGCTGTCCCTCTGTGACAGATATAATTTACATCTAGAATTTATTTCGAATGTAAGTTTAGACATGCATTACATTTGGACGGGTAAAGCAGATGTCACTCCCTTCTCATTCCCAGGTGGAGGAGTATATACCAATGGGCTCCATGCTGGACTACCTGGTGGACTACCGATCCAAGATCTCCAACAAGGACTTGTACCTGTGGGCCGCCCAGATTGCTGCGGGCATGACGTACCTTGAGGATCAGAAGATGGTTCATCGGGACCTGGCCGCCCGAAACATACTGCTTCAGGCTAAGAATAAGGTGACCCAAAACTTTTAGTTGCTATTTTAACTGTATCACTCCATTTTCAGAATGGTATCTACACAATGCTATTCTATACTTGTGAATATGAGCGGAATGTGGCAGAGATGTTTAAATCTTAACAGCTTAATGCTTTTTGATCATTATATATAGATTTATAAGAGATGCTGTTACTTTTCAGGCAAATATCAGTGGGAAAGGTCAGTGACTAGATTTATAAGAGATGCTGTTACTTTTCAGGCAAAGATCAGTGACTTTGGTCTCTCCAGAGCAGTGGGAAGCAACGATTATTACAAGGCTACCACGGGTGGACGCTGGCCTATCAAATGGTAATATTGTTAAAAGAAAAAGATATGGTGCTCAGGGGGATTTTGTTTTTAGCTCACATGAGCACAACGTGCTCAAGGTGAGCTTTTCTGATCGCCTTTTGTCCGTCGTCCGTGCGTCCGTGCGTCCGGCGTCAACAATTGCTTCAAACAACATCTCCTCCTAAACGGTTTGGCCAATTTGAAAAATATTTTGCAGGAATGTTCCTTGGATGAAGCTCTACTAAAGTTGTATAAATGGTTCTGGTCCATTGCATAATTAGGTCACAGGAGCTAAAAATAGATTTTAAAAATGAAAATTTAAAAAATCTTCTTCTCTGAAACCACAAGGCCTAGCCTTTTGATTTTTGGTATGTAGCATGATCTTATAACTCTCTACCAGGATTGTACAAATTATGACCCTGGGGTCAAAATTGGCCCCGCCCCAGGGGTCACTTTAAAAAAATCTCCGAAACCACAAGGCCTAACCTTTTGATTTTTGGTATGTAGCATCATCTTATGGGCCACTACCAAGATTGTACAAATCATAGCCCTATGGTGATAAATGACCCCGCACCAGGGGTCACTTGTTTTACATAGAGTTATATAGAAAAATCTTAAAAAATCTTCTTCATGAATCCATAAGGCCTAGAGCTTAGATATTTGGTATGAGCATCATCTTATGGGCCACTACCAAGATTGTACAAATCATAGCCCTATGGTGATAAATGACCCCGCACCAGGGGTCACTTGTTTTACATAGAGTTATATAGGAAAATCTTAAAAAATCTTCTTCCATGAATGCATAAGGCCTAGAGCTTAGATATTTGGTATGAAGCATCATCTTATGGGCCACTACCAAGATTGTACAAATCATAGCCCTATGGTGATAAATGGCCCGCACCAGGGGTCACTTGTTTTACATAGAGTTATATAGGAAAATCTTGAAAAATCTTCTTCTATGAATCCATAAGGCCTAGAGCTTAGATATTTGGTATGTAGCATCATCTTATGGGCCACTACCAAGATTGTACAAATCATAGCCCTATGGTGATAAATGACCCCGCACCAGGGGTCACTTGTTTTACACAGAGTTATATAGGAAAATCTTGAAAAATCTTCTTCTATGAATCCATAAGGCCTAGAGCTTAGATATTTGGTATGTAGCATCATCTTATGGGCCACTACCAAGATTGTACAAATCATAGCCCAATGGTGATAAATGACCCCACACCAGGGGTCACTTGTTTTACATAGAGTTAAATAGGAAAATCTTAAAAAATCTTCTTCTATGAATCAATAAGGCCTAGAGCTAAGATTTTTGGTATGTAGTAGCATCTAATGGTTCATTACAAAGATTTTCAAAGTCTTGGCCCTACTGTGATAAATGACCCTGCGCCCAAGTCTTCTCTGAAACCATATGGCCCATTGCTTAGGTATTTGGTGTGTAGTATTGTCAGGGGTAAAATGTTTTAGATTAAGTTATATCAGAATCCTTGTCTGTTTATAAACCTTGACATCAGTTGAAGCAATGGTACTCAGGTGAGCGATTCAGGGCCATCATGGCCCTCTTGTTCTAGTCTTTTAAGTGGAAGGGTGTTGTGAAAATGCAGATTTGTAAGGAATGTAGTTACTGTATCTACTGTATAGAAAACTGCTGAAAACATTGTAAATGAAAGAAGTTAAAAGTTCATATATGTGACCATGACTAAGATGACCTTTAACCCACATAACCAGCTAGATTACCAAGCAGAAATCCTCCTTCATTTGTAAATAAAATAGTGTTTAAATATGCCTGATAAACGAAAATAAAATCTACAGTTAGATGTTTTTCGTTGACTATTTTAGGTATGCCCCAGAATGTGTTAACTATGGTCAGTTTTCCCACGCCAGTGATGTGTGGAGTTATGGAGTGACACTGTGGGAGATGTTTTCCTTCGGGGAACCACCGTACGGCGACATGAAGGGAATTGAGGTAGGTTAACGAGCTGAGTATGTTGACATGATGATTCACTTGTTTTTACATTGAGATTATTTTATAGAAAAATATGGTAGCAGGAAGGGTGTATGGTAATACTCCAACAGTGTGTGATGCAGATGTAATAGCCTAATACCCTGTGGTTAGTCCCCTACTCCCTGAGGGTGCTAGATTTGCTCTGTCTGTCCGTCCGGAAATCTGGATCCCGCGATAACCTAAAACTGTTAAAGATAATATTATGAAACTTGGTATATGAATAGATGGCAGTATCGAGATTCTGCACGTCTCTTTGTTTGTTTTTTCTCAGACCAAAATTCTGCGTGCTACGGTAACAGAAAATTATGTACCTCACCAGTAGGGGACTCATGTGTTGCGTTCAACACCAGTTACTTGTTTCTATAGACCTTCATCATTAGAAAAAAATCTTTTTTTCTTCACTGAGATAAACTATTGTACATCAATCTCCAGTACAGTGGTCTCCCTTGAAAGGAATTTTTAAGATGTAAATAATAATTTGTTAAAAAAATGAAATGCTTAAGTACAAGAAAGAAAAAATCACCGCTTAGTATTTATGTTTTGATTAAACAAAATATTGTTTGTTTCTCCTTTTGTTTGTCAATAGAAAAAATGCTATTGCTGAGATAGTAGGTAAACAAGAAAGTACATTACATTTCTAACCAGGTTTTCCAACATAATAAATCCTGGTTATAAGTTTGGCGAAGGGAGGTTCAAGGAATGGGCTGGTGGTCAAGTGTCAACATTCATTGTCCAGACTGCAGGCATTGTCAGACATTGAGATATTTTGAAATACTTTATACAAATGTTCATCATGATGAGATTGTGTGCATATGCTTGACCCAGGTTCATAGGTTATGCTTAGAGGTTAAAGGTAAAAAATAGGTTCATCAAATTCATGTAGAAAACCTGCTGGAGATTCCACATCTCTTGTTATTACTATTTCAATACAGTCCCCACTGGCCAAGTCCTTAGAGTGGCACCTTGGGAGCAGGAGGTTGTGGGTTCGATCCCCGACCACAACATAACAAAGTCGTAAAAAATGGTACTGGTAAAGTTCACCCTTGCTTGGTGCTCATCATATATGGGTAGTTCCAGAAGTCTGGATAATGTGACTGGGTTTGGTATCATGCCATATGTCTATGGCGTGATACTGCAGTGTGGCAGCACAATATCTGTCTCAAGTAGACATAGTCTCCAAATTACTGAAATACTGTTGGTATGATGTTAAACCCAACAAACAAACAATTTCAATTTTTAGAATCATGAGATTAATACATACTCAAAAATAGGTCCTCAAACTTAAAGACTCTCATTTTCTTAAGTCTGAATCATGTTGTGTACTAACCCACAAGTGAAAAGAATGGATTCATTCTCTGCACAAGAAATTACAAAATAGACAATTCTGAAATTTATTTAATCCAGGTGATTAAATATATAGAGGATGGGAAGCGGTTGGAGAAGCCCCTAAACTGTCCAGAGGTTGTCTACACCCAGATGAACAGGTGTTGGAGCAAGGATCGTAAGAGCAGACCGACTTTCAAGGACCTGAATGCTCACTTTGAACAAGATGATCTGTACAGTGATATTCGTCCCTTCATGAACAAGCACAGATAGGCAACTTAAATTGTGTCACATTGATGGTCAGGCAACTTAAATTGTGTCACATTGATGGTCAGGCAACTTAAATTGTGTCACATTGATGGTCAGGCAACTTAAATTGTGTCACATTTATGTTCAGGCAACTTAAGTTGTGTCACATTTATGTTCAGGCAACTTAAGTTGTGTCACATTTATGTTTAGGCAATGTAAATTGTGTCACATTCATTTTCAGCAATTTAAGTTGTGTCTCATAGATGTTCAGACAAGTTATGTCACATCTATGGTCAGACAACTTAAATTGTGTAATATATGTCCAACAGGCAATTAATTATGGTTAAAGAGGAAATACTAATCACAAATATGGATATGGTTCTAGCAAGTTCAGTTGTATCTAAGGATGATTTCAATGATTTCAGTTGCTCTGTATCTTGTATATAATTGTGGTGAAACACGCAAGACGATTCTTGTTCAAATGTATTTTTCATCATTTGAAACTTTGAAACTAACAGACAACATAAGCTTTGTCTTACACATAATTTCAAGCAATTTACATTAATCCAGATTCACATCCTTGTAGAGACACACAGAAGAACTGCATTTTTATCTTGTGTTCATTTTCAGGCAATTTATGTTTTTTGTCATATTTGTTCTGGTTATTTTTATATGGCCATAATGAAGTAATGAGATGCAACTTTTAAGTTTGTTTTTTTACAGTCTCTCATTTGATTGAATTTGTACCTTGTGTATGCTCGTCAAGAAACACAGATGAGCAACATAAGCTGGATCTTATATTTTGTTTAGGCAACTGACTCGTTTTCTTATATCCATTCAGGCAACTAAAGCTTTATAGTATATTTGTTCATAAACTTACATTGTTTATGACATTTGTTCAGACAATGTAAAGTGTTGTTAATTTTCTGTATATTTATTCAAGAATAATAACTTCCTTATATTTGTTCAGGCAGTTTTTTTTTCTAATTTTAGTTCATGAAGAATCATGGACAGTCACATTAAGCTGGTTGGTTGTTTTACTGAGATCTCCACCTACATAACTTATCAAAAAGAACTTAATTAGCTCAAGTCAAACTAAAGCGTCAAAAATTGTTAAAGCAATTAATTGTTGCTTACACTTAATAAATATAATGTATAACTTCAGCCTTGTCATAACAGACTTCTTTTTTTTTTTTTTTTTTTTTTATTGATATAGCCCTTTTATAAAGTCACACTTTGTGATATACACAAGGAGTTGAATATATTATCAGTAAAAATTTTAAAAAAAATTTAAAATATGTTTTTACTTAGTTTATGTAAGGTTCTAATATCATTGATCACTTTATATGATTTCTAGAAAGTTATGTGTTATTATAAATGAAAATAGGTTGGCACAGTGACTTAATATCATGAAAACGAAGACAATTCCAATAATGGGTTGAATGTTTGAGTTGATAAGTCATCATGGTATAGAGTGTCATATTCATCGAGCCAGACAATCGACTTAACCAGATTTGTACAAGTGTGTACTTTGTCTATTTTTATGATAACTATTGTAAGCCGTAGGAACAGTTACATATCATAGAAATTTTAATTTTTTTTTTTAAAATTTTTAAAAAAAAAATTTAATTTTTATAAAATTAGGTTTTTTATGAATTATTTTCTATGGACAGAGAACATAGGTATATTGTCTATAGTTAGTTAGATTGTGGAATTTGCAGAAATGGACTCAACTTTATAAATATGCTTGATAGTTGTACATCCAGCTGTTTACCAAATAAGTGACCTTCATAAACACCAGCAATACGATTGTTTTACATTGATGGTGATTTTAAAAGGTTTCAGCTTAACATATATTTTACTTCATGCTAGAAGATAAATTGTTCATTTGTAATGTATAGAGTGTTTGTTATCAATATTTAAACTTTGAAAATGAGTTAATGCAGATTCTTTGCAAACATGTGAGAGTGTTTGTATTTTGTTATGTTTCAGATCGTATAATATTTTAAATTTGTTTTATCATTTGTACTGAATATTTTTGTACATAATTGAAAAATTTTTGTCACTAGGCAACTGTAATTTTTGAAAGTTTGCAGACATAATTTTTGCTGCATTGTAGATCCTTGCATAATTATCAATAATTAAATGTAATTTTGAAATTGACAGGTAAAGGTTAGTAAGAATCAAAGTACTGAAGGACTATTATTTTAGGCATTAAAAAACCAACATTAAATAATCATGGTTTCTTGGTTGTCCAAGCTTAACAATAATCCCTAAGATTTTGTATCCCCCTTTTCTTTCAGTTTTACTGTTGTTTCATTTTAAGGTTATTCTTCAGTAGGGCTAAAACGGTATCAGACAGTACAGATGTACTGCCATACTTGCTTACTGAAGTCTACGTACCATGTATCGTACTGTTATGTGAGGTTTCTCTACTGTTTCACCCCTATTCTTCAGCACTGATAAGATGAGTATATATATAAATACATAATTTTCACCTTTTTGGGATTAGACTGCATATCCCTTGGATATAAGTCTGCGCCAGGTTTTTTCACCCATCTGCTTAATACATGTAGTATTTTTTACCTCTCATTTCGCCTGCATCTGCATTTGCAAACATGGCCATAATCTATTTCTTGTCCTTTGATAAATTCCTTTCAAAGTCATGCAAAACAGTCCCATACTACAGTGCTTGGCCCTCAAAGTGACCTTTAATCATGGCCATCAAAAAAGAATTGTGCAATACCCATTCATTTGATGTGAAAGAAAAAAAGATTGAAGCCTTTTGTATAATTATATATATGCTGTAGGTTTACAGTATAATGTCTTTTTGAAACACATTTTATCATGTTCCTATGTATTATGTGTTTGAGAATTAGGAAAAAAAAGATAATAATTATGCTCATATGACTGAAACCATGTGTGCAATGTATTGTTTTTTGTTTTTTTTCAGAATCATGAAAACAATTAAAACTACATGAGTTTGCTCAGCAATGACAACATTTTCAACAAAAATCTAAATGTATGCATGAATATATGATGGGATAGGATTCAAATGGACTTTTTCCTGTAAACATCTTCTATACCTGACTATTTTTATCAAGATGTGCTCATAAAGTGAGTGTAATTGTTCACTGCAGCTCACCATTTGAGAAATAAATCAACACCTCTTGTATTGAATTCATATGGCTTGATTCTGTGCAGATAGATCATACTATTAGATTTGAGGTCCAAATGTAAATGCCACTTGTAACAGTTTATAGGTTTGGGGTCCATTGTTGTATGACACACCTGTAATGACTGCATACCAGTGGATCTGAAGTGTATATAGACATGCATGCAGGTTATGTTCATACCGCTTTAAACCCTTTCCCTCATATAGACCTATTTTTGACACCCTCAGTAGGTATCACATAAAGCCTGATCTGCAGAAAACCACAGTTAAACCTTACCAAATTTAATTACAAAATCCTCATTTCCAGACCACTGAGGAGCCGCGAACAGCATAAAACCTGATCAGCCTGGTTTTATGCTGTTCGCATAGGTCTTTTCATGGTGTCCTCTATGAGGGAAAGGGTTAACTTAATCAATTTTACTCGTTACCTCATGAATATTCATGCACAATTTTCTGGATCTGTATGGGTTTCGCTGAAGTAACCAATTCTGGCTTTGATACAT
This sequence comes from Solen grandis, assembly GCA_021229015.1. NCBI lineage: Eukaryota > Metazoa > Mollusca > Bivalvia > Adapedonta > Solenidae > Solen > Solen grandis. The sequence goes on along the minus strand of CM037795.1, from coordinate 43,921,154 downwards.
GACTTAATGAATACTAATTTTCTGAATTTTAAATGGTTAATGATAAAAAAAAAAAATCTGCAGATTGTAGAATCTGCGCTACACTATTTAATGATGAGCAAACAGAAGAGACCCTGATCTGGGTCTGCTCTTTTTCCTAATATATAAAAACATGCTACATGTGAGGTAACAGGATACTGACAATGCTAATCACTTGTACACTGTTTTAAATTAATTATATATCCAACGTTTTTTGCACCCATGTCTATTATTATCATCAGTTATAAGTTCATAAAATAGAGGTCTGTTTAGCCATTTTCAATAACCATTGTAGCATGTAGTTTTGTGCCATTTATTGATGGTATGGTTAGCTATATTTGTAGTAACTCAACATCCAAATTATCAAATTAGCAAAGCCGTATCTCAGTATTAAGTTATGTTGATACAGCTGTGCTGTATCTCAGTAGTAAGGTATCTTATATTGTGTTAGGCAGTGTCATATCTCAGTATTTGGGGTAGACAGTGCCTTATCTCAGTATTGGGATAGGCAGTGCCTTATCTCAGTATTGGGGTAGACAGTGCCTTATCTCAGTATTGGGATAAGCAGTGCCATATCTCAGTATTGGGGTAGACAGTGCCATATCTCAGTATTGGGATAGGCAGTGCCATATCTCAGTATTGGGGTAGACAGTGCCTTATCTCAGTATTGGGATAGGCAGTGCCATATCTCAGTATTGGGATAGGCAGTGCCATATCTCAGTATTGGGTAGGCAGTGCCATATCTCAGTATTGGGATAGGCAGTGCCATATCTCAGTATTGGGGTAGACAGTGCCTTATCTCAGTATTGGGTAGACAGTGCCTTATCTCAGTATTGGGATAGGCAGTGCCATATCTCAGTATTGGGATAGGCAGTGCCATATCTCAGTTTTGAGTTAATTTTTATTGATATGATAGTGCCTAATCTCAGTATTGGGGTATTTTATTTTGGTATGGCAGTGCCACATCTCAGTATCAAAGTAGGCTGTGCCTTATCTCAGTATTAAGGTAGGTAGTCCCACATCTCAGCATTGAGGTAAGCTGTGCCATATCTCAGTATTATTTTATTTTGGTATTGCAGTATTGAGATATCTCATTTTGAGGTGTCTTAGATTGACAGGATCTTAAGGCAGTTTTATTGATATGGCAGTTTGTATTGCAATATCTTTTGTTAATATGGCAGTGCCATATTTTAGTTTTGGGGTTTCTTGTATCATTTTACAATTGCTCTGTATACGTATTTATCATAGTTGAGACATTTTGACATGATTGCTTCATATAACACAAAGTGCTTTATACAGAAAAAGTCATGATTAAGTAGCTTAGAAATAATGCAATTATGTTTCTTATATGTCATCAAACACGTTTTTGTGGGAACCTCTCGTCCTGTCCTGACCTTAAAATCATAAGAACACCCCAATATGGGTTTCAATAATAGCTTATTCAATTTAAAACATGTAATCAAAAGGGGCCTCTGTGAGTCAGTGGTCATAGTCTCTGACTTGATATCACATAACCCTCACGGCTGTGGGTTGGAGTCCTGTTTTGTGACCTGGATTTTTGTGTGTGTGTGTTGGGTTTTGGAAGGTTAATGGTTTTGTGCAGCATTCTTAGTCTGGCTTCAACTGTAATTAAGGGTCTGTTGCTATATGATTGAAATTCATGTACTGTCATAGCAACAGTAAACTGATGAAATTCTAACACAGCAACAGTATATTCCTAAACATCAACTTTTAAATGTATTCAAAACAACTTTAACATACACTCCCAGGGATATGGTTACAGGGAGTCCAACCAACAGTCAGATGGTAAATCACTTGGATATTTCATCCCCTGATGAATTGGGTTGATATTGATTTATTTTGGTGTGGAGGGGGGACACATACCTCCATTTTGAACTTAAAAATCAGACCTTGATCACCATAACTGTGACCTTGGCTTTTTAACGATAATTCAATTCAAAACTTAATCAGGTGCAAATTCCACCAGCAATACTTGGTGCTAAATATTACTTAAAAACAGTAGTAGGTAAGAACACATATTTGGCTTTTTTTTTCGAAATATTTGTTAAATGATAAATTTTCCAAAAAAAGGATTTTTTTTTTAATGAAAACAAAATAACATGTTTGTTGAAATATGTCCCTAAATAGTCAAGTTAAACTTAGGACTTTAGGACTAATTAAAGTTGGCAGAATTGCATACTTCCAGGGTGGTTTTGGTGAGACAAAACGCATTGTTGGAAGTTGGAATCATCTTCTCACTCTAAATAGTTTCTGCTTCATGATTTGAATTCTTAACCCTTTACCTCAAAAATATGCATGTACAACTGACTTAGATATTAATGCATTTGCCTTTAAATTGGCTTTTCTTTACCTTGCAGACTACATAGAATCTGAGCAACAATTGTACATGAGTAAACAGAGGAAACCCTGATTAGAGACGTGAAACCGTGGAAGGAGCCGTCTTTGGCCTAGGTCTGCTATGTTTGCAAATGTGTCTTTATGAGATAAAGGGTTAATATCAAGTTGTTTTTAGTCCCCTACCAATGTTTACACTGGAGGGAACTATAGGTTTGCCCTCCGCCTGTCTGTCCATCTGTCTGGTAATCTGGATCCCGCAATAACTTAAAAACCATATAAGATATAATTATATAAACTTGGTATATGATAGATGGCAGTATGGAGATTCTGCACGTCACTTTGTTTTATTTTCATAGAGTTCCCTGTTGGTGAGGGGCTGGTTGGGGAAGGTTGAGGCTCCTGGCCTAGTGAGTGTAAATTCTATGAATTGCTGTCTGTGTACCCAATATAGCTGTAGCTTAGAGACTATTAGTGTATATATAATTATGAAATTCATAGAGGAAAGAAACATTAAATCATACATGTTTATATATTTGGGTCATATGATTGTTATGACTATTTGAAACAGAATGACACAAATTGCTTTTATCTCCAAATATTCACTGAAATACTGACATGTGCACAGCTTTATTCAACCTCATCTCGGACTTTTGTTTATTGTTATCAGACATAAAAAGGGACTTAACATTGATTCTAATTCCTTTAGGTTTAGCCATTTGTTAGAAGAATAAAATCTTTCTTTATATAACATACAGTGTATCGTCGGAGGTCCTAACTGTGCCCCTGTCCTAACTCCGCCACCTTCCTTTTTTTTATTGTAGTCTCGCTAGATTTTATCACACGCGCAAGTGACTGTGATATATTTTTTTACGATGTTTCTGTAAATAAACTCAGATAATTTTTGTACGAAATTTTGATTCAAACTGATAAATATTGCAAATTTTATCTCGCACCACTCTTTTTATATGTTTTTTCTTAATACAAAATGATTTTTACGCAGAATGACCCTTTTACACTCAAATTTTTAAAATAAAAGTATCTCAGAAATTCCATCTGCTGTGTTTACATATTTATAAAGTGAAGTCATATTTGTACAATTCGCAACTGCTATGACGTCACCTAGGGGGCGGAGTTAGGACCACACAAAATGATGGCATACTATTTGACTCGTTATGTATTTAATGTTATTTTCGAGTGAATAATTATTATAAAAGAATTATTTTGGGGGGTATCAGTGTGAATTTGATAGAATTAATTGGTACGTGAACAGTTTTTATTCTATGTATTTTATTTATGTTGCATTTCCTAATGAAATCTTAGCGGGGCGCAGTTTGGGCACTCGAGGATATATGTTATCAATAAATATTTCATGATGCTGAAATGGAGTGAGATAAAAAAAAAATCATAATTGCAAGGATGACAGAACTTGGGGCTTTCCTAATCAATTTTAGTTTGTAGATATTGATTTTACAAAGTTGAATGTAAACAGATATGACTTCTAACAAAAATGTTAATTTAGAAAAAAAAGACTTGCAGCTGTAATTATTGGGGAAATTTTTTTAATTCCTTTGACTTGTATTTCTTGTACATAATTATAATAATAATCATATGTACTTCTAATATTGATTCATTTCACCAACAGTAGTTAAATACTATATGCATGTTTTTGATTTGCTTCATTTCTTGAATTGATCTTTGAGACAATAAAAAAAATAGTATTCACAATTGGTATCTTGTGATAGAAATGTGAACCCAACATACATTTAAAGGAAGGTACACAGATCTTGGCGATATGTGTGAAAGATGAAATTGTAACACATTGTTAAAAGCTTAAATGCTGAGGACTGACCATGAAGTAACGCTAACTTAAAGTCCCAGTATCTTATAAATGTTAGACCTAAATCTGAACTCACTTACAGCATATGTAATTCAGTTTTAATTTCATCACTGAAAGACCTTGAGAAATGCCTAATTTACAGGAAAGACTCTATTAGAAAAATACAAATTGTGGCTGTCTCGTTCTATATTTAGCTCAAAACAATGACAGCATAAAATTAACATACAAGGGTGTTTTTTTTCAGAAGTTCGTAGATTTTCTTCCTACATCCCTATTACCGTGTTTCAAGATTTATCCAGTCCATAGCAAAAGTCCATTAACTTCTGAAACACCCCATGTACACCGAGACATCCGTGGTTTTACTGAACAGCGTGTTTCAGAACAAGCTCCGCCCATTTTTCTCACTAGTTTGCCCTGTCTGAACAACTAAGGCTTCCGGGTGAATATTTCATTATGTGGGCTTAAGTTAATATTAAGAGGTTAATCAAACATCATTTCAGGCTTTGCTAATAATATATTTTTCCAAGCTAAAACGCACTGGGGCTTTAAGTACAAACAGAAATAGAGAACATTTTGATCAGACCTCAGTACAATGGAATTAACAGTGAAGTATGTTCATCATGAATATGCAAAATGAGGTGGTAGTCTGCTCAACTGTATTTTGTTTTTCAAGACAATATTTTGAGATGTTGGCTGATATACTTGGCAACACTGAAAGAACATGTAGTGTGATTCAATGGTAGTTTTAGACAAGAATATTTCAATTTTCAAAACTTTTCCACTACAAAGTACTGGCTTGAATTCCATCAATAATGCTTAGCGCTAAGCAATACTAGGTAAATACACATTCCATTATTGCTATTTTATGAAATATTCAAGTACATGATGAAGCTGAAATAAATCATTACCTAAATAACTAACAATGATCATTAAGAAATGAAATATTTGGGTATTTGTATAAGGGAAACAAGACTAATGAAATTTGCCCTTAAGTTTTTAAGTTTTACTTAGTGCTAAGAATACTTGGTGGAATTTGACCCTGATCCAACTAAGGAACCACTGAGAGTTTGAAATAAAGGTTTAAATTTAGTTAAACATCAAATATATTCTGAGCAACACCAAATATGTCTGATTTAATACATTTGGCACAACTTTATAAATATTTAGCTCCCAAACATTTAACTGCCCCTTTAAAAATGATCATTTAGAACATAATTATGTCTTCTTATCAACCTATAATTGTACTTTGTAAAACTGAGTTATCTATCATGCTTCATCTTACGCATGTATTTTCTGTAAGGGAAAGACAACTCTGAGAGACCTTGCTTATTGTGAAATCTGTATTATTTAACTTGGATTGTGTTTCAATCTTTGTGTTTTGATGATGCAGGAAATCATCCTCTGATCTTCAGCTACCAAAGGCTAAATGGGCATATTCTGTGTTTACAGAAATCTATGTTTACAGAAATACTCTAATCAAATTATCCAATAACAACCATGGTTTACCACACACACACATACACACACACACATACACTGAAAATACTTTTCTTTCCCTTTCACTATGTTATGGTATGTAATATCAGAACACCAGGAACCAGACTAACAGTCAGCAATGGAATAAGATGGAACCAGCCATTGGTGGAGAATTATTCTGTTTGAGTTAATTTTTTGCTGCAAAACTGTTAATGTCCATTTAGCTCCTTATGGGAGTGCCTACATTTAATAATGCATGAATAATTGTGCATGTTTTGAAAGTCTATTATTTGTTATGTGAGTTTTGTCCGTTGATGATTCATTTGTTTCCATTGTTTATGTTATTCAGTAAGATAAGTGCCACTGTTTATCAATAAACTAATATATATCCATACATTTGTACTTTGTGATTAATATATGGTCTCTGGTCCTAATGGCAGAGTGGTGGTTAAATCGGGAGGTCATGGGTTGACCCCTGGCCAGGACATACCAGAATCTTTAAAAATCTCCCCTGTGCTTGGCACTCAGCACATTAGAGTAGTTCCAGGACTTGCTGGCCCAGTTTACTGGGTTTGGTTCCATGCCAATTATTCTGATATTGCAGTGAAGCAACATGTTTCTGTTTATGTAGATAAAACCTGGAGTTTCATTTTTAAGATCATCAAGTTCACTTTCAACTTAAAGTTGAACTTGATGAGTTTAGGAGTTCTGGCCCCTGACTTTTTACATAAGGCATCAATGTTTTAAGACATTTTGGTTTTATTCTACACCTAAATGGTTTAACTTAATTTTATGAAAACTTTCAAATGTATTCATGTGCAATTGTGCTCTCAATTTCTTTGAGTCAAAGTAGAGTTACACCCTCTGACTTGTGAAAATATATCAGTTTTGATATCTTCACCTCAAGACATTTTGATGATATAATTGATGCTATAGGATACCAAAAGATACCAAAGATATAAAATTATTTTAATCTACATTATTAAACATTTACACATCATCAAAACGTCATGATTATTTTCTACCACTCGATATTATTCAGAAAATTCCCATGAGGTTTTATTACATCTTATCTGTTAATTCCAACAACAATAGCAACGATGATATTACATTCACATCTTTATTTATTAATTCGAATTGTGATGCTAGATTATTTTTTTTTAAGTTACAATAAGTTTTTATCATTTTAAGGTTATTTCTTTTTTTCAATCAACATTGATCACCTGTTTATGTTATTGGAGTATATTACAAATGGATTGAGCCAAAATTATAATGCAACCATTAAACTAATAGTGTATCCAAACTACGAGTGCTCTGTATGTAAAATATATCTAACATATTCGTCATTTATTTACGTCCAGACACATCACAGATTTCCTATTTCAATACCCTTCAGATGGACAAACCCTTCGATCACGTGACTGGCCTGACTAACACAGTGGTCCCTGACTTGCCAACTGTCCCTTCTTTGTTTGTCATTCTCTTCTACATTAGAATCACCTCCATTTTCATTTTCCACACTAAAATCTCTAAAAACATTGTGTGGAGCTACGTAACTCATAGGAACTACGCTGTCACCATGGCTTTCCATTGCATACTGCGAGTCTCTTTCTACATCGGTGAATCCATCTAGACCACTACTGACTTCTACCTTAGTCTCATTTACAGGCAGAGTTCTATTGTTACTAGCAGCATCTTCGTCATGAGGAATAGTTTCGGTAAAGTCACCATCACAGTGACTCGACGGTTTTGATACACAAATGTTGTTAGCTCCAAATTTGTTCTTTGCCAAAGAATCCCTGGGCATCATCCTCAGAATATGTACCATTCTCGTGTCCATCACTTTCTGAGTTTGTATCACTGAAATCTGGCAAAGTCTGTGTTATCTCTCTCAGTAAGGAGAACTGTTCTGATCTGTTAGACGAAGGTCGCTTTTTTAAAACTTGCATTGGCTGATTGTTGCCCGTCGGCAGCTCCGGCAAAATGTTTGTTTTATCTTTCACTAAAGCTCTCATTTTCCATCTCCTAGCATACCTTTTCTGTACACCTGCTACCCACTCATGATAATTATCTTGCTCCTTCGATAAATACCCAAACATATTTTCAACGCGTGCTTCAAACTCTACCATGTCATTTTCGTCATATAGCTGAACGACTTTGTCTGGAGGCTGGAGCATTCTTAATACCCTTTGCTTTTCTGTTAGAGTCAAAAACAAAAAGTCTGTTTCCATATCAACACCATCCATAAACCCTTCCAAAGAATGAACTCGTTTTGGACCAGACAGCTGTATTCCGTTCGGCATTGGCAGCGGTGATTTTGCCCTGAATATAGTCCCGGATTCTATGTCATCATTTACGTCATCGGCGTCACCGTCGCCATTTTTGGTTATTTTTGTCTTTTCTTTTTTCTTGTCTGATGTCTCCGGGGCTGCATACGGGTGGACCATCCTAGCAAATTTGATGCATTTGTAGTAGTATAAGCAGCCGAAGCAAATTACGATTGTCATGATAACGAAGGTAACTCCGACGGTTAAGGCGATGATAAGTGTGATGTCACGTTCGTAACGGAGGTCAACGTTGTCTGCAACAAGCACAATATCTTATTATAATTACATACTCAAAAAAAAGTCATGCGATAGCATATATAAACGGTAGATCAAAAGACTGGGATAATAAATCCCCCTGCTTAAAAAAAAAATCTCATGAAGAGATGACGCAATGGGCTGTTTTTATTTTTTACCAAATATACTGAAAAAATTGTTTTATTTATATAGATACTTTATTCAAATCATTTAAAGAATTTAAATTGAAAACAACGTTGTAATGCACGCTCAAATTTATAGAATATGACAATTTGATTAAATTCAAAATATGATCTTTTTGAAGATCTTTGTAGATATTGTATTTAGGACAGATTGCAGAATAAAATTGATTTGGAGATTTTTATGATCATGGGTGTGTAAATGAATAAAGGGACAGTGAAAAAAGAAAACGGATAGAGATTAAATCAGAGTGGTAAACAATAACAAAACAATATTTCTTATATAAGAATAAAAGTAAATATTACAATAAATACATGTAATCATTCATATATACTAAAAAATAGAAATACATATATAAAAATAACTTCCATTGCATGTATAAACATTAATCATTATTTGACCAGATATATACATCATTATCATATACTATTATAAACACAATAAAAACACTATACATATTAAACGTATTCAATACACAGATAAACACTATAATCATACTTTACACCAAATAAACACTATAATAATACTTTACACCAAATAAACACTATAATCATACTATACACCAAATAAACACTATAATCATACTATACACCAAATAAACACTATAATCATATTTACACCAAATAAACACTATAATAATATTTTACACCAGATAAACACTATAATCATACTATACACCAAATAAACACTATAATCATACTATACACCAAATAAACACTATAATCATACTTTAACCAAATAAACACTATAATAACTATTTAACCAGATAAACACTATAATCATACTTTACACCAAATAAACACTATAATAATACTTTACACCAAATAAACACTATAATCATACTTTACACCAAATAAACACTATAATAATACTTTACACCAAATAAACACTATAATCATACTATACACCAAATAAACACTATAATCATATTTAAACCAGATAAACACTATAATCATATTTAAACCAGATAAACACTATAATCATATTTAAACCAGATAAACACTATAATAATACTTTACACCAAATAAACACTATAATAATACTTTACACCAAATAAACACTATAATCATACTATACACCAAATAAACACTATAATCATATTTACACCAGATAAACACTATAATCATATTTAAACCAGATAAACACTATAATAATATTTTACACCAGATAAACACTATAATCATACTTTACACCAAATAAACACTATAATCATATTTTACACCAAATAAACACTATAATCATATTTAAACCAGATAAACACTATAATAATATTTTACACCAGATAAACACTATAATAATACTTTACACCAAATAAACACTATGATCATATTTAAGCCAGATAAACACTATAATAATATTTTACACCAGATAAACACTATAATCATACTTTACACCAAATAAACACTATAATCATACTTAAACCAGATAAACACTATAATAATACTTTACACCAAATAAACACTATAATCATATTTAAACCAGATAAACACTATAATAATATTTTACACCAGATAAACACTATAATAATACTTTACACCAAATAAACACTATAATCATTTAAACCAGATAAACACTATAATAATATTTTACACCAGATAAACACTATAATAATACTTTACACCAAATAAACACTATGATCATATTTAAACCAGATAAACCCTATAATAATACTTTACACCAAATAAACACTATAATAATATTTTACACCAAATAAACACTATAATCATACTATACACCAAATAAACACTATAATAATATTTTACACCAGATAAACACTATAATCATACTATACACCAAATAAACACTATAATCATATTAAAAAAATTATATCGTGCTTATGAGCTCAATCCAACCACTATAACAACTATATCATGCTTACGAGCTCCATCCAACCAATATAGTCACTATATCGTGCTTATGAGCTCCATCCAACCACTATAAGTACTATATCGTGCTTATGAGCTCCATCCAATCACTATAGCCACTATATAGTGCTTATGAGCTCCATCCAAACCACTATAGCCACTATATCGCGCTTATGAGCTCCATCCAATCACTATAACTATTATATCGTGCTTATGAGCTCCATCCAATCACTATAACTACTATATCATGCTTATGAGCTCCAACCAATCACTATAAGTACTATATCGTGCTTATGAGCTCCATCCAATCACTATAACTACTATATCGTGCTTATGAGCTCCATCCAATCACTATAACTACTATATCGTGCTTATGAGCTCCATCCAACCACTATAACTACTATATCGTGCTTATGAGCTCCATCCAATCACTATAACTACTATATCGTGCTTATGAGCTCCATCCAACCACTATAACTACTATATCGTGCTTATGAGCTCCATCCAATCACTACAACCACTATATCGTGCTTATGAGATCCAGCCAACTACTATTACCACTATATCGTGCTTATAAGCACCAACGAAACACTAACATATCGTGTTTATGAGCACCAAGCCTGTTCATTATTAATATTAAAATGTTGCATTAAACATCCATATCTCACTGCGACATTACGCTGTAGACAGTGGCATGACGCTGTAAATTAGTGGCATGATACAAAAAAAAAAATGTTACAACGCCCGGTCACATTATCCCGATTTTGTCCTGGAACAATATCACTATACGCTTTGGGCTCAGCAAAGGTGAAAAGCAGGATACTATTCGACTTAAATATCAACTTCTATTACGGTTTTATGAGAGAGAGAGAGAGAGAGAGAGAGAGAGAGAGAAACAGTCACATAAGCACATTGTTTCTTATCTTAAAAGCTGTTCATTGCAATACTATATCGATTACTTATTTACCGGTACTCACCATTTGAAGACATAATGATGACATAGCGTCCAAGCCTTTCTAAGGAATCTGGAAAATTTAATTTATAAATTGCTATCAATATAACTGAAGCGCAGTGTAAAAATTGGCATTGATAATAACAATAACAACACTCGCGCACGTGCACGCAAACACACACACTATGCATGCGCGCGCATATATTACCAAAGACACATGCTAAGGAAAATCAGCAGCCGTAACCTTAATTAATCAGCTAATGAGTCAATACAAACAATTTCCCTTATTTTAGAAAATTAACCTATATTCTTCCCCAGAAACAGAAAGCAATAGTGAGTTTAGGAACTGATTGAATTATACTTTATTTTAACATAATAAGTTTTACTTACCTTCACATGTCTAGAGACAGTGATTTAATAGGATCAGGAAAAGTTTTAATCGACACTTTCCTATTCTTATTTAAATAACCCTGTGAGTACTTTCTTTCTTGTTGAAGTCACGAATGACTGTGCAAACAAAAAAAACAAAGCCTGTATTAAAATAGGAAACATTTGTTATTCTTTGCTAATCAATGTATTGATCAAATGGTTTTATATTCTCAAGTTTCTTTTGACATAAAGTTACTTGGCGTGTTACGCATTGTCTTATTTTCTTTCACCAAATATATCAAGTATTGCCTGTCAGTGTTTTAGTAGGGAACAAAGGTATAAAACAATACAGGTGTTGCATATGACGATCTAATATGGCAAACAGTTTGGATCAAAAGTAGCTATTCAAAAATACAGTTGCAGCAAGTCTGTTGCAACTATATTTCAAAGAAAGTTGCAACTTATATAAACAGTCTTTACAGTATTATAAAAAGTAATCAACTGAATCTATGTATATTTGATATACAGTACAAATGTAATTGTGAAATACAGTTGCCATTTCAAAGTACAATCATTATTGCAACTATGTCTAAAATAAAATTACAGCGAAGGATGTACAGTTGTTATTGTAAAAAGGGGTCTTTTCTTCTTTGCTCTTAATACACTAGCTAAATCCCGGGGGTAGGGGGTCATGACCCCTTAACACCCATCCACCATCTGGATCTACGCGTGCAACTGCTGCTCAGTTTTAGGTATGAAGCTGTATTTTCTTTTGATTGAGATATTTTTGACGCAAATGGTATGTCATTATTATAAGAAACAAATATATTTTGCATTAATTGTTAAACGCATCACCAACAATATTGGTGACATTAATCTTTCAAATAGTATACGTTGATGGAATACGAATACATGTAGCGGAATCTACCCGCAGAAGGAAGAAGGAAGGAAGGAAGGATACGCACAATATAGTTCCGTTTATCGTGCACGTGTGTGTACAACGGGTTTTAAACGTTTCCGGCCGGTTTTTATTCGATATCAAGCCGCGACATATTAGAATTGTTAAATTCTCCACCTGCTTTGCTCTCAGTACATGAATGGTTGTCCTCGTGTTGGGTGTGGTGTCATATGTCACTTACCTGCGGCGTGATATCACGTGAAGAAGCACTATTTACGTATTTGTATCGTGTTGACTAAGTCCATGAATGATCGAAAAATATCAGCGGGACGTCAAACCCAAGTAAATAATCAAACAAAATATGATTTTATCCTTAAAATCAGTATGCCGTGCAGCATGGTATCCTATGTTATCATATCATTATCAACCGAGTTGTTTATCTTGTATAAGAAATATTTCACAAATGAAATTAACAAATATATATCACACCTTTATTGACTTTTCTAATTCTGATGGATATGACTGCAATGATGATGCGTGTATATTTTTATACCTGTGTTACTATAGGGGCACGTTCGTTCCAACAAGGCCAAATTATGCAGTTTTAGTACTTATGCTTGCTACCCCCAACCCCTCCCCCATATCATGGCTGACGATCTTAATTCTCGACAATATAGCTAGGGGAAGGTTTGAAGATTCGATGTATTGTGTCCAGGACATTTATTCCTCAACCTATCTTGAGTCTATATTTTAGACTCGTACTCAAAGGTGTAAATATTCAACACCTGGTACTAGATTTACATTTCTCAGTTAATAATGACAATAATCATCACATTTATACTGTTTTTGTAATTCAGTGTATTATTAAAGAATATATTGACATAATTCTGGGCCTAAATAACGATCAATCGAAACATATCTGTGGTAAATGACGGAATTATCCTATATGTGTTCCGATTGCCGAATTTAGCTGGTCGCAGTCCATATATATGTAACGTGACGTTATATACTATACGATATTTATTGATGCTTTTTTTTTTTCATTTTAAATTTTTTTTTTATTGTTTGGAATTTTTTTCTTTGTAAATATGACGTACCGTTTTTCAGTATCGACCTTTAAGTTGTCTCATATGTATTTAAATATTGCTTTGGAAATATATATGGTTTTTATTTTGTTTTCTTTTTTTCAATTATTACGTACGTGCATAAATACAATAAATCTGTTTGTTTGTTTGTATATTTATTTATGTGCATTAATATTACTATTGCTATTTTAATATTCAATTAAAAAGAAGCATTTCAGGACTAAATGCAGTAAACAAACAAATGTTTAAGAGAACTTTACATCATGTTGAAGATTCTCAACACTTAAACATAATATTTTATTTTATGGCAGCGTCGGTTACCCACGGCTGCCTATTACAGAATGAGCGCTTGTGGGTTTCCGACGCTGATTATATGGATGATGAATGAAATACAAAAAATAAAGAAAAAATAAATGCGCGTGTGCATGATTAGTTGGATAGATGGACAAATAATTAAATTCCATATTTTATGGTATATGCAAGTAAATATAAACCCATGTTTCTTACCAAATTGAATGAAGATGATGTATTTAAATTATATGTGTACATGCTCAAACCATAGCGCTAAGTAACATAATTGACCAATTTCAGCAGTGCAGTGTTGTTTCTCTTGTAATAATTATCACAATATTAAGTCATTCAGGTAATGTTTTACTTCAGCTTTGTCATGTACCTGTAACTTTTGGAAAACAGAAAATGCTAGAATGCTTTACTACCCATCACGTACTCGCCAGCTGAGACAAATACCCCACTCCTAAAAAAAAAAAAAAAAAAAAAAAAAAAAAAAAAAAAGGTTTAAAAGCATGACGTTTCGTCGGCCTAAACCCCCCTCCCCTCCGTATTCACCTTCATGATTACTGTACAGAAAAAACCTAATTAAAGCCAGAATGATTCCCAATAGCCTTTCAGCTAATTAAAGTTCTAATTATGATCAGGGGTTCTATAAATAGACTCCTATTTTTTATGTAATCTCGCGATTAAGATTTGTGTAACAGTTATGAATGAAAAAAATCATTAAATTCAAATATGTTTAAAATACAACTTATTTTTCTTTTTAACAAATAACAGTCATTTTTTTCACTGAATCTAGTACACGGTTTACCCTATGTTGTCAACTACCGCTACATTAGTTGACCAAGTTAAGGTTAGAGGTCATCATACCTGAAATATTGACATAAGATTTATACGCGAGTTTTTATTATGGAATGTGAATTAAGATTAAATTCATAATGTTGGTAAAAATATTGATCAAAGTGACATACGAAATCTGAAATTCAGTTGATTTTATTGCAAGCTTGACTTAGAACAAATAAATTTTTCGAAAAATGCGGAACTATTTTTCTCTGAAGAAAAGTTTACGATCCAAAACGAGGGCACACCCTTGAATCAAGATGGCGGATAGCATGAAAATTTCGCTGAGAATTCTGCACTTGTCACATTGGTCTATATAGCAAAGGACTTTGCCTTTGAAAGTTCATATATTGAAACATCAATAGTATGGCATACAACTGAGTTTGTGTGAAGTGATATATACTTGTTTAATTGTGCCAAACACTCAGAATTTTATGTCAGATAACCAGGTGCGAGATAAATCAAAACTTTCTGAACTGTCAAAATAGTGGAAACGTCATGGCCGGACATTCAAATCAGGTAATATACACCGTGTTTTATGTAAAAATGTCTGCAGTTTTACACTTATGGTCATTGTTTGATTTTGACGCAGGAAGAGTGACGAACTGATTGGTACCCCACCCTCAAATGGTTCACTGCATATTACGAAGTCTTGGTATGATAAGATGAAACTCGTAAAAGTTGCATCGAATGAAATGAACAAAGTGATTGGAACATGTTAGTTGTAAACCCAGGAAGTCATTTGCAGATTTTCATAGTTTTATCAATAAAGTTTTTGTGATGCACGAAAGGGTTGCTTTTGCAAAACTGAAGGAATTTCTAGTTTGCACAGAAGTGCCATAGGTGGACAGAAAATCACATAAGAATTGTGTATTCCTTCAGTAGACGTTTAGTTACCTTTGATCACTGAATATCCATTTGTACTCATATATTCATTAATACACAAATAAAACATTTAATCAGAATTCAATTTCAACAGTTACCTTGCTTTATTTAGTTGGGACAGGCATCAGGTTTTCGAAAGCTGAGTCCTGTGAGGATGGAAAGCCTCAACTTGGGTTTGGTGAGTAGAGAATGAGAATGACACAAGCTAAACCTACTGTACAACATTTTAGAGACCTGGATATTTATGCTATCGTTTCAGCTTTACTCGGCAAACAAATATGATAGTATAGAATACTGGTATGCATATTGCCTTTTCACTCATGTCTACAAGTTTTGCATTTTGCCATCTTCACTCAGTAATGTAACATAATCATCTTTCCATGCACCATCTCTCTGGGATTGTTTTGCTGTGTATCAGGCTTGATAATTCTATTGCATTTTCTGACTCTCAGCATTTGCATATATGCAGTTGTAAAACTTGTGAAGAGTATATGACAAGATAGTATTTTAGAAGGTCAGATATTTTGTTTCTTACTCTTGCAGTTCAGTGAAACAAGTAAATTTTTAAATGAAATTTCCAGTTGCTAATGATATATCGTCGTGTGAGCTACTGTCTGTGTTTATATCAATCACGACCTTTCAAAAAGTCACTGTGTTCATAATTCTCTGCCTTTGACAACAGCTTGTAGTCAATCAGAATTGATTAGCACTGTGCAGTTAAGTTCAGCCAGCCACAATCAGGTCATTGTTCAAAAAATGTAGATGGTCAAAACTTTTGCATATTTTCTTCCTAATATTAAGCAAATTTGGCCCTTAGCATCATTTTCAAAGTTGTGCAAAACTGTGAATCTTACCAGGCTATTGTTTCATTAAATTATCATTTCCACATTATGTACAGTTTGATGTTTAACTAAAAAGCTCAGTTCATGTGTTTATGTATGCATCATATTCAAAGTCTCGGGAATCAGAATCTTTAGTCTGAGTGGTCTGAGCCCCCAAAACAGGGGTTTACTTAAGGATTTGACTTTCACTTGTCCAGGGGGCAAGTTACTTTGAACATCTACTAGCCCCCATTGAAAACAGGTTGCCCGATCTTTAAGTTAGTTGGTGTTTGTTAATGTTTAAAACTAATTATGTATAATATCAAGGTGAATTTTAGTTTATATGTATCCAACACAATTTGCAAGCATTTCACCCTTGATATACTGTAGAAAATTATAAAAAAAAAAAACCGAAAGATTTCATTTACATAAATAAACTTGCCCGCCGGGCTATCTTTTTTGAAAAATTACTTGCCCGCAATGATTTTAACCTGGCAAGGGCAAGTGGGCGTCCGCTTAAGAAAACCCCTGCAAAATATTTAAGAACCATGTTCTGTAGACTGCTCTTATGAATCTTGCATGCTGTTTAGAAACTTAAAGATCTCTTGTATGATTGTGAATGTGAGATGATCATGAGTGACATGGTCCTGTAGGATGTTTATTATTAAGTTGTTATCATACATGTCATTTTGGTACTGTTAGATATTAACTGTGATTGATGTTTTTGCATTTATAACTGTAAGTGTTTTAAAAATTAAGATTCAAACATTTAGGTTCAAGTCTTTGAAGTGATATCCTCTGTGGCTTTTTGCAGATAAACCTTTAAAATGACAAGGTTTTTGTGTCAGTTGCTGTAAGCAGAGGTGATAAATGTTAGGGATCACTTTCCTGTTGTCTGTCCCTCCATTGTCTGTCTGTCTGTCCCACTTTTTCTGTCACGCTTCAGCAGGTGACACGTGTTTCAGGGAACACTCTTTTGTTGATAAGCATATGAAAATGAGAATTATAATTCTTATCAAGGAAAAAAAAAAGTAACTAATAATTTATGGAAAAATGATACGGTCTCATTTACTTGTAAGTCAATAATAGATTAAGGATGAAAATCAGTCATGAATGGCATAAAATGTGAGATTTAAATTCTTAGGATAATTCAGTCATTTTGTAACTGATCTACTGACACATAGTCAAATGGACATGATAGTTTAATGTTCTGCATACAATTTACAAATCATGTTTATTCATACCAAGTCGTGTATAGTTTTCATCAGCATGCCTTCTTTATCGCTTTTCATTACTTACAAACCATTAACTTGATTAGGCTTCGTTTATTGATGGCTGTGAAGCGATTAAATGTCATAGAAAATATTTGTTGTTGTACAAGTGAGAATCAGCTCAGTTGCCAGCTGTCAAAGCACTTGCAAGGTGAAGTTGACTTCCACAGGAGTAAATACTATTTTTTGTCCTGGTCTGGTTGAAAACTTCTTGGTGTCGCTGTCATCATAATTTGTCATGGGTTTGATTGATTGTTCAATTAAGATGCATTTAACATTGTTTAAAGTGTTGATGTGTATCTCAGTTTAAAAGCGATTGACATCGTAGATCTAATGGAAGAATTGTAGCTGTGGCACGCCTGGTTCCCTATTTGGAAATCTAGGTGTGACATTTTATTTATTAAGTAGTATTTCTGAATGGTGCTTACTGCAGTGCTCCAAGAAAATTAAAATGACAGACAAGCCCAGGGCAAGTAGATTGAAAAAATCAACTTGCCCTGATTGAAAACTTACTTGCCCTGATAAAGCGCGTTATTCTGTTAAGCGCTGTCAAGATTATGTTTGTAATTCATTGAAACTATACTATAGGGAGGGGGCCTTATAAGACTAGCAATTTAAGAAATAATACAAGTCTTTCAATTTGTTTAATGTATTTTATTTATTTTTCATATAATTTTTTAATAGTTTTATTTTTTGTAACAAAATAATTTTAAGGTTAACTTATCTTAATATTTATTAACAAGGATTTTGTATTGTATAACAGTAGATTATATATTTCAAAAAGATTTAATCAGGAATATTTATAACATAATTGTAGAGTTAGCATATTATAATTGAGGTTTATTCTTTTATTTAATTACCTTTATGAATGTTTATTTCTTAACAATAACTTTAACTACATAAACAACTTTTGTGTTTCTTGCACATCTCACTGTCACTTAAGTCTTTGTTAAGTTTATCTTAGTTACATGTAATAAACAAAATGGTCAGTTACTAAATTTTGTCAATCACAGTGACACAATCAGATTTACAACATTTTGTATACTCGTGTGTGCTTGCCACCAGGGCCAGATGTGACCCACTCATGACTCTCTAACCATTTGGATTGAAACACGCGTCTCGTAGATTTTGTCGGGCTCTTCTGCCATACGTTTTTTACTTTCGTTTTCGCCTTTATCGCGAGGCTTAAGCAAGAACTTCAACATCTTTTCCGTTGACAGTAAACTAACATACTGGCAATCTTAGGTTTTTTGTATTTTTTAATTCCCATTATTTTACTCATTTTATTTACTCTTTGTTAAAAAGCATTCTTGTGATAATCAATTAATTAGCGATTAATACAATAAGTTGGACAATTGGTCAATCGCGAGTAGTGGATCTTTAATTGTTTGCTTACCTGTTAACAATAAGATGGTTTGACAGTTTGGTCGACTCACAGACAGTAGCTAATCACACCATTAGTTAATTAATAACGAGTCCTTTATCGGTGCCTTAATCCGTTAAAACAGGGTCTTTGAAATAGACCCTTGTTAAAACAACAATTTCTCTTCAAACGCAGAGTAGAAAAGTACAGTAGATACCCGAATGATGTATAAATTAATTAATATTCATAAGTCTATTTTTATCGCGACCAATCACGTTCGGCAATTGCTTCTGTTTCTATTTTGGGATAAAAGAGACCGACACCGCATGACGTAGTTATTGTGTAGCTTGTATTCATAGCGGTTATCGATTGGTTGAACTAGAATGTAAACTACCCCTATGACAAGGTCACGTTCGGTGATATTTATTGTGATTAGCGCGTTTTGCCTCGAGCAAGGTTTATAAATGATGATAATGAAATGGATTACTTATAAAAGGTCCGGGCAAGATTAAAAATTTGTCAATGCGCCCGGCCTTTTTAGAGGCGCCCGGCCGGGCAAGATATTTTAAAATGGTGACCGGCCCGGATTGAAAATAGAGGAGCCCCGGGCGCCGGGCTATCCTGCTCTTGGAGCACTGTACTGGTACATCATTTTTTAATTTTTTTTTGCTCCAAACCCTTTCTATAGTCTCAAATCTCTCCTTACTCAGTCAAGTCATTTCAAATAAACATCATTTCTTAATGAAAAAATACTGACGGTGGGATGTTAAACCCAACAAACAAACAAGTCACTCAAGGTTTTCACTAGGGCCCTAAATGAGTGGACATTGTCTAATAGCAAATGTTTATTTATAGCTAACTGTCCTCTGTGTGAACAAACAATTGTCTGTTGGTTTCCTGTTTGAAAACTGTAAGCAACAATATTACAGATTGCAATTGTTAAAACTTAACAGGATTCTTATCGCAGGAGCCCTATATTGATAATGATACATCACAGCTTCCCTCTAAATATGCGTTGATGAGCCTTATGACCCTTCACATCCAACATCTGTATCAGGTCATTCAGGGACTGCTCATAGGCATCTTCCCCTCTTAACCCTTTCCCTCATATAGACTCATTTTGACGCACTCAATAGGTACCACATAAAGCTGATCTGCAGAAAATCACAGTTAAACCTTACCAAATTTAATTATAAAGTCCTCATTTCCAGACCACTGGGGAGCAGCGAACAGCATAAAGCCTGATCAGCCTGCGAGTTACTCGCAGGATGATCTGGTTTGATGTTGTTCGCATAGGTCTTTTCATAGTTTCCTCTATGAGGGAAAGGGTTAAAATATCTTTTAAGTTTCAAGCTCAACATAGGCAGTTTTTTCCAAAATTGTTTTATGAATTTTGGACTTTCCTAAAATTCTCCAGATTGAAGAAAATGGTGATTTTATCCCCCAAATTACGTTAAAAAAGCTCTTCCTCCATTTCAACATAGGCAGTTTTTCCCAAAATTGTTTTATGAGATATGCACTTTCCTAAAATTCCCCAGACTGAAGAAAATGTTGATTTTATCTCCTAAATTATGGTAAAATGGCTCTTTCCTCAGCCGTAGAATAAAAATCCTATTAACTCTTTTACATTGAGGTAAACCATAGAAAAGCCTGATCAGGCTGAAGATTTTGTAATTGTGAAGATATTTATAGTGATCCTGTTCTCATCTCCCAGGTTCTGGGAGTAGTGCGAGTACATGGCCAGCCTGGGAGTTCACGTTGTAAAAGTGGTTTCCTTGATATCACTAAAGAGTGAAAGGCTGATAAAATGTGTGACAATGGATTATGTTCATGGATGGTTGTACTCTCTATTGAGCATTAATACACAGTTTGAGAAACATGGGAAATATACATGTATGTTAATGAATTGAAATGTATCTGTTTTTATTGAATGACGCTGTGCATTAAGTTACATAATGAATAATACAAATTATGCTTGTATAGCATCAATAATGACAGGCGTTTTAGTGAGTGGCTATGGCTTCCATGTAGCATCCAATATGTAGAAAGAATATGGTGTCTTATTTTAGACATATTATTTGAAATCTATGAAAAATAAGGGGGTGGGTTATAACTATGGATTTGGGGCCTTTGTGGCTGAGTGGTTATGGTTTCATCTACTTCTGTCTCTAAGTTCCTTTATTCAATATGGATTTGAGTCCCAATCTGGTCCTTTTTCTTGATTACAGTTGTTCTCATGTGATAGGATCATAGTCCAGGGTTCCCACAAGGATCCTGAAAACTGCGGTGACCTATTAATCTGGTTACAATAGGCCTTACCCACAAATACTGTGTGATGGACTATAGTTACATCCTTGATTGTTGCGACAATATGAGTATAGTCCTTTGTTAATCATGCAAATTCAAAAGGTCATGGATTGATTCTATGAATAATTGAAGGGCTACTGATTATTTGTATAGGACATACTTAGAAAATCCAGAGTTCTTTTTCCAACATTTGAAGTACGGGACTCCAAATTAGGGTAGGAAAAATGAGTTAATGTAATTCTCATTTAGTATATTTGTGGAAGTTGAAGAAGTGCTCTTAGGGTAACATGTTGAATCTGTAGTCTCTACATTTTGGTGCTGAAATTGTACAGTTTGTTTTTTATTATGACTTTGGAATGTGTGTCCCATCTGAAAACATGAGATGCATTGTGTGAAGAGGCCTCTAGTCCGGATATCAGTCAGTTTAGCTGTCAAATGTGAAGGGTTTTTTTCCTGTGTGAGGGGTCCTGGTAGATCTTGTGGCAATGTTCAGTTGGAATGTCATCTAAATATACACAAAAATAGCTGCTACTGTAGGTTAAGTATATGAATATTATTACATTTATAGAATCTTTCAACAATTAGTGGAAGCCATAACTAGCATGTCCAGACTGAGAGAAAGTGATTTTTTTACCTCTGTGTCCTGGATGGTATGTTTTTGCTGTGGGGGTGCAAGTTTTGTTTTTAGTCATCCATTGTGATTTAAAAAACATTTAAAATTTCTATTGAAAAATTTAAGTAGAATTTTATACTTTTTGTATTGGGACATGTATTTTTTTTTCCCAGAGGGGTCCCAGGACTGTGCAGTTAAAATTTTAAAAAAAATTTTAAAAGAAATTGGGTTTAAGGGTTTTGTCCGATTCGGCTGACAGATGGAATCTTTGATAAAGAAAAAGTCAAGCTTGTATGAACTGCAGTGGTGTAAGATAAGGTATTTCCTGTATTAAAAAATCCTCTTTGACTCCTAGATTTACAATACCCCTGGTGTATTATCAATTGCGTGGCAGTGTTTTCCCTGTTCTTCAGATGTCAAACCCATTTTTTTGTGTGTCAGTAAAAACAGGGGTTTTTTTTTTTTTACTTTGGGGGGGGTCCCCCATGTGGAAAACAGGTGTTTAAGAAAGCTCTGGGGGTAAACCCCTTTTTTAAACTGGAAGTGGCCTTTTTAAAACCCAAATGTTTAGGGTAGAGTTGGGGCTTTTGGGGGTGGTTTATATAATGTGATCATTACTACCAAATTTTTTTTTTTTTTTTTTTCATTTTTAAATTATTATCATTTTTTTAAAAAAAGATTTCAACCCCAAAAATGGGGCGGGGTATGCTTTGTGGGTGAAAAAATTTTTTTCCCTGTCAGTCGGAAAGTACATTGTGTTTATGTTTTAAAAAGGTGCAGGGAGCTCCACTTGATTTAAAAAACAGGGAAAAACTTCTTGGTAGGGGGTTTTGGGAGGACCCATTTTTTTTTTAGAAAATGAATCCCCGGCGATCCCTTTTTCCCCCAAAATGTTTAAAACCCCCTTACCCGGGAAAAGTTTTGGGTTGGTCCATCGGGCTTTGGCTTCTGATGGGTTTAGTCCAAAGGGGGCAATGGGATTTCCCAATTTGGGAAAAAATTTTACCTGGGTTTACCTTTGTTTTTGCTGGAAAATTTTGTTTTTAGGGTGGTTTACTGGTGTCAGGGTAAAGGGCGGGGTTTAACAGAGTGAATCCTCTAGGGTTTTTAAAAAATCCAAAAAACGGTCTGTTTAATTTAAAACCCCCAAAAAAAAACGGGAAACTTTTTTTTTTGAGAGGGAAATAGCACGGCAAATTTTTTACAAATTTGCTTTTAAATGAAAATTTTTTTGGGGTGAGCTTGATTATGTTTTCCCTTTTGGGGAAATATAAAACTGAAAAAGTTGAAATCTGGAAAAGAAGGACTTTTTTTTTTTTGGGCCCCAAAACTGTAAGAAATGATTTTCAAGATATAAATTTATTGGCAAAATAGTTAAATTATTTTTAAGAAGCTGAAAGGTTTTAAAAGATACTTGAATTTTCCCGTTTAAAGGTTTTTTTTATTAATTTTTTGGGTTCCCGGGACAAATATTGGGGTTCCCGGGTTTTGAAATGTAGAACTTCATGAAACATAGGGTGTCGTAAACTTTACATACTGCCGCTTTTTGGTTTTAAAGGGAAATTTAGGTATGGCTGGTTTTGGGGTTTAAAAAAGAATTTATTTGATTTTTGGTTTCCCCAAAAAGGGGTTAAAAAGGGGTTTTTTTTGTTTGGGGAAAAAATAAAAAATGGCAAAATTTTCCTCAAAGGATCTATAAAATTTTACACCTTTATGTAGCAGAGCTTTTTTTAAGCTTTAATCTTAAAAATTCAGTTCCCTTTTTCTGTTTATATTGCCATGATGGGCTCTATATTGTCTCCCTATAAAAGAGGTTGGATGTTAAAAAAATTTCCCAAACCCAAAATTATTGTCCGGTTAACCCAATTTACCACCAAATTTTTTTCAAATAATTGTTTTATATACCAAACCCAAAACAGTCAATATAATGTTTTTTTATTTTTTTGAAAAGCAAATTAAAAAGGGATCTTAAAATGTAAAAATTTAAATTAAAATTTTTTATTTTTGGTTTTTTTTTATTTTTTTTTTGAAAAATAAAATTTAGTCATTTAAAAAACCCCTCGGGAAAATTGTTAAAATTTTTAAAACTGATCTTTTTGAGATATAAATCCCTTTTTTTGAATGTGTATTTAAAGCTTTAATAAATTATCTTTTGGGAAAACAATGTACATTTTTTCCCCCCTTTTCCCTTTGGAAAAATTTTTTGAAGCTTTTTTTTTTGTTCTTTAGGGTGCCTTGTGACCTCCATTTATCTCTTGTCAAGTTGTGAAAAAAGGGTGAAAGGAAGTGAGCAAGCAGACAGTTTAATGTGTTTAGATATATATAGCCATTCGTTTGAAGGGCTATATTAACTCTGTACAGAGCTATTAAAATTATAACTATTTAGGTCTTGTGACAAAATGTCACTGAAGTTAGATATCTTTTCAGTGTCTTGATTTACCCTTATTTTTGATAATGGTATGATTCAGTTGAAAATAAGGATTAGGCCATTTTCTTCTTGGAGGGTTGAAGTGGTTGATTCTAATTTTACTATTTTGCTTTTCATAATAGACCTCCTTGGGAACAAATTCAACAATAAATTTTGGTATATGTTTCTTTTGATACAATATTTTTATATGGAGAACAATGATATGGGTTGTAGTTTATGTGCTGAATTTCTGCGAAGTCATCGTGCAAGTTTTCTGAAGTGGGAGTTTCTCTTTGCTCATCTATCTAGGGCAGATAGTCAATTTTATTCCTTTTTTGGAATAGAATATCTCAGTTCATATCTGAGCCTTAAGTGTATAGGCAGAAAATAATTTTCCCCAAATACTGCAAAATCATCATAACTCCTGGACAATAAATTTGATGGAATCTGCAATTAATCAAATTTTATTAGCACACTATTCTATTTGAGGAATCATGGTCTACTCAGAGTTTTTAGCTCACCTGAGCAAAGCTCAGGGTGAGCTATTGTGATCCCGTGAGTGTCCGTCGTGCGTCGTCATCAATTTTTAGTGTTTACACTCTATCACCTTTATTTCTTAAGCAATCATCTTCAAACTTTAAGACAATGTTTATGACCATAATGTCTTACTTGAGTTCAATTGTGGCTGAGACGGGCCAATTAGGTCATGAGTTATGCCCTTTTTAATACAAAAAATGCAAGATTTCACTTTGTTTACTCTCTATCATCTTCATTTTTTTAAACAATTTTTTTTAAACTTAAGACAATGTTTATGCCCATAATCGCAATCAGGTTCAATTATAACTGATATTGACTAGTTTATGTTGGAGTTATGCCCTTTCCACCATAAAAAAAGCCAGAATTCACTTTGTTTACACTCTAGCATCTTTATTTCTTTTAAGCAATCATCTTTCTCAGGTGAGTGATCAAAGGCCATCTTGGCCCTCTTGTTTTTAAAGGCAGAAAGATATAAAAAAACAACCTTTAGGGTCGGTCATAAGAAAAGAGGGTTAGTTTGCCACCAGAAACAGAATTTTTTCTGTTTTGGCCTGGGTAAAACTTCCCTGATATGAAAAATCTAGATGGTATTGATTGTATGTTTAGTTGACTTAGCATGACTTGTAGGACAGAAGGCCATCATGATCAAGGACACTGACTTCCTCCCCATGTGCATGTTTGTCTAAGTGGGGGCCCCCTCTTTGCTCATCTATCATGGGCCAATTTACCATCTCCTGTCCATTGTATATTTTCCTGCACTTGATCGCGTGATCAGATTTGATCTTCTTGTGGAAAATTATGTTTGCTCAACACTTCTTTGATGATAATAACGTTTTGTTGATTCGATATCGAGGGTGGTTTAATTTTTGATGTCCTTTAATTTTTTTTTTTTCGGGGCACATGGTAATAGAATCCCCTTAGCTGCCCTTCTGTCTGTCTTTCTTCTTCATCTCTATCTCATACAGATGTGTTTTTATGCCATGGCCAACAGGGCAGACCCAGATAGACTTTGCTTGGGAGCTGTCTGATCAGGGTCTTCTCTGTTTGCTAATGCAATATTGTATCTCCAGTTCTACAGTGTGCATGGCAAAGAAAAAATCCATTGATTTTTACATACCATTTTATGTCTAGAAAATCAATATTTATCTTGAAGTCATATTTTTTTTTTTAATGAATATTCATGATGTTAATGGTTAAGTAACTTACAGAGTCTCAGAGATGTTCCAGTCATAAACCTTTTTTTTTTAGCAGTGTTCTTATCAATATTTTGAACCAAGGGTAGGTGGCGGCCATACATGGAACTTTTGACAGGAAACCGTTCCCAACAGATGGGAATTTCACAGACCATGTAATGGTCTTGAGTACAAGGAAACAGACTTTAGTCAAATTTTAAATCCAGGCAAAGCATCTCCTACTCTGGGGCTGTTTAGAAATTGCCATTGCTCTATGGTGTGGATTTAAACTCCAGATGCCCCTGGGTTAGTCCACCGCCACCCACCCGGGGCAAAATGTTAATAAGTGCATTACTCTCTACTTAGTATACTGTATACAGAATTTTGTTTGGGAATATCAGCAAACAGCAATTGTTCCCAGGCTGTGATTGTATACTGTGTAACAATTAGGTGGCATCCTGTTGCAATTTGTTAATGAACTGAATCAACATGCATTGTTTAACGCATGAGTCACTGTTAGTTTACTGTTAAAATACCACTCTGTTTCAGTTTCAGTTTGAAAACAATAATCATAAATCATAATACATGTTTGCAGGTACTGTAAGCACAGTTAAATCAATGAGTGGTTAGTTGATATATAATTAGGTAAAAAGAAAACTATTTATTTTTTACATGATAACTGAAACTTCGAGAAAAAATGCCAGAGAGAGAGAGAGAATAATGTATAAGGACTCAACGACAACACGTAGGAAAAATTATTAATGTTATTACTTCAACGCTTCGACTAATGCCTTCATCAGGATAACAATAACTTTTAAACATAAACAACGTAAATGACGTCACCATGAATAATGCAACGTCAAAAAAGCGGGAAAATGCAGACGTTATGCATACTATTTATAACGTCAAAATGAGATAGGTACTGTTTCAGATATGAAATACAAACATTTCCTATAGCTTATTACAATAAAAATCATGAATAGGAAAAGACGAAAAACAGTACCTACCATACAAGTAGTCATAGGTGACACATATTAATCTACTGTATAAAGTAGTTTAGAATTTAAACCTTCAGGAACACGAGTTCTAAGTTTATGTATCAAAAAGGTTTCTTTGCACAGGCGATCAGTGTTGCTGTTGATAGTATCAATAGGCATAAATGAGAAATCATTTAAATTATGATTCCTAAATTAAAATGTATATATATGTTTTTTTTTGTTTTTTTTTATAGAGAGAGAGAGAGATCCCCTCCTTAAATTGTTAATAAAAGGAAATTGAGCTGGAGCCTTTTTGACAAGTGCAACTAATAACAACCAGCATTTTTTTAATGATTGCCTTTTTTTTAGCTCACATGAGCACAACGTGCTCAAGGTGAGCTTTTCTGATCGCCTTTTGTCCGGCGTCCGTCGTCCGTGCGTCCGTGCGTCCGTGCGTGCGTCCGGCGTCAACAATTGCTTCAAACAACATCTCCTCCTAAACGGCTTGGCCAATTTGAAAAATATTTTGCAGGAATGTTCCTTGGATGAAGCTCTACTAAAGTTGTATAAATGGTTCTGGTCCATCGCATAATTAGGTCACAGGAGCTAAAAATAGATTTTAAAAATGAAAATTTAAAAAATCTTCTTCTCTGAAACCACAAGGCCTAGCCTTTTGATTTTTGGTATGTAGCATGATCTTATGACTCTCTACCAGGATTGTACAAATTATGACCCTGGGGTCAAAATTGGCCCCGCCCCAGGGGTCACTTGATTTCACATAGGCTAAT
>CM037795.1:43843162-43893162 GCA_021229015.1 Solen grandis | reverse complement strand
CTAATTGTTCGAAAAGGTATCATAAAAATAAATCTTAAGCTTAACTTAAACTATTACATTGAGTAATTTGTCTGTTTTCCGGTATCAAGAGAATGTAAAAGAATGACTGTTGCATTAGAAGTTTGTTTATTGGGTTCGACATTATTTCAATCATTTGGAGACGATGTCTACTTGAGACAGATATAATGCTGCCACATTGCAGTATCACGCGTAGACATGTGGCATGATACCACACCCAGTCACATTATCCTGACACCGAGCCAACCAGTCCTGCAACTACCCTTATATGTTGAGCGCCAAGCAAGGGATATATACCAGTACCAATTTTTACGACTTTGGTATGTCGCGGCCGGGGATCGAACCCACGACCTCCTGATATCGGGGCGGACGCACTAACCAGTCAGCCATCGTGACCGATTTAGAAGTTTGAATTAGTGTACATATGATCCAAACGTATAAATAACTTCGGAAACATGAAATACGGAAGTTAGATGTCATTTGGTCTTTGATTTCACCATGTATATCTTTTTTCCTCCACATAGGAGATTCCAACATAGTATAAACATTCATGACAATACATTATATCAAACAATTGTGCAACATGGAAGGGACAAAAGGGAGAATATGAGAGAGAGGAGAGAGAGAGGAGTTCAGACATAAGATAATATCTAAGTCCCTTACAGACAGGTAAGAGACTTATAACCACGATTACTCTCCATTTACCCGATGTTAATGAAGATATTTCGAGATACAAGCAACCACATATATGTATATATAAACATGACAATACAAAACATCACATTATATCAGAGATTTACATCACTAAATGTAGCTTCATGTTTATATAAACGACAAAAAGAAACGGGTAAAACAACAACAACAAAAAACAAACAAACAACAACAAAAAAAAAAAAGCAAAAAAAGCAAAGCAAAACAAAAAATTTGGTTAACTATGATCAAGGGCATGTAAATAGTTAGCAAGCAGCTAATGAGGCTAAAGAAAAAACGATAAAGGACTAAGGGATAATACAGACAAAAGAGAATGAGTTATGATGAAATACACCATGTATTAATATAAATAAATAAATAGCATAAGGACTCATACCAGATCTAAACATAACATACCAATTGCATAGATCGAAATGACGCTGATCAAATACCC
This sequence comes from Solen grandis, assembly GCA_021229015.1. Taxonomy (NCBI): domain Eukaryota; kingdom Metazoa; phylum Mollusca; class Bivalvia; order Adapedonta; family Solenidae; genus Solen; species Solen grandis. The sequence continues at coordinate 43,892,000 of CM037795.1, read as the reverse complement.
GATGCATTTAAAGAAATTTGGACAAACACACGCATACACACGCCAATGCGCCCCCCCCCCCCCCACACACACACATGTACAATTATGGTAAGGTCCGTGTGTCGCAGCACGGCAGCATGTATAATATAGTGAAAGTTAAACCTTGTAATAAGACCACATTATATGACAGTCCTGGTATGATTTTCCACAAAATAAATACTTATTGTGCAGAATATCTACAAGTGCTGGACAGTGAACACCAAGTAAAGTGCATATAAAGGCGGTCGGTGATAAACCGATCAGGCAATTCAACGTTTCTTGACCAAACAGACGTTGCACGCTTGACATGAAATCGGTCCGATATGTAGCTAGAGCTGAACAATTAAGCAGGATATGGTCTGTCAGACAATCAGGAGCTATCGTGGCGGAACATTTACAACATATTTCATTGTATCTGGTAGTGTAGGTGATTAATTTTATAACGGACTGACAACATGACAAATATCTGCAAAAGCCCAGACGTCACTATACTGATAGTGACAATGTATAGAACGGAACCGGTCAAATTCAGTGAAATATATCCGGTTTTGCCACGAAGCTGTTTCTTTAACCCACAGACTTGTATGAACTATTTTCCCATAGTCTTTTATTTGGAAATGACCCATGCTGCAAAAAAAAATGTCGCAGTAATGATTTAGATCTAAGTATGTTAAGATGGTATCAATATCTGAGCAAAACCCTTTCCCATCTATATTCAACATATGAGATGTCATGCGGAACAGGAATATTTGATTGACTGCAGATCGTCTGTTTAACTTGGAGAGCTGGCCTAATAGGGTAAGTTTCCTTTTCATGATTTCTACACTGATTGGGAGCGATTTAACTAGACTCAGTGCTACGTCTGATCTCGTTCTTATTGCTAATCCCTGTATGTATTTAATGCAAAAGCGATGTGCCCGTTCTATGCATAACAGTTCCGAGTACCGAGACTGTAAAAACATTCTATTCCAAACAGGGCCTTTGGTAAGATAATGCGCTATGTAATACTTGAATTAGTTAGTAGAACCAAAGACCTAAACCCAAAGATAAGCAACTCATTTAAGCGTGTGAAGGAAATCTCGTATACCCTCGTCGCCACCGCGATAATGTGAGAAAAAGCCGGTGCGCTTGTACTGAAGTAACTACTGCACGGACTTGTGTTCCGACACCATTCGAAAGCCTACGATGATCATCTACAGCATAAGGTGCACGTGAAGAACATGGTAAACTTCAGCTGACTGTAACTGGTATAACGGCGGATACAGAGCAAAATAATGACTGTTTAAATCCGAGAGTAATCAATATAAGGTCTTAATGATTGATTAAGGACTGAAAGGAAAATATTTAAGGAAGGAATTAGTTCAGTTAATGAAAAAAAGATAATATTTTGGTAAATATTGCCTTCATGATGAAAATATGAAAATTATGCTCCAGCGTTTATGTTTGTACTGTTGTAATATTTTTATATGTATTTTTCCTTTTCATAAAGGCAATAATTTTTGTAGGGGGTTACTTTATTTATTTACTAGTATTTAAATGGTTAGAGCGTCCGCCCTGGAATCGAAAAGTCGTGGGTTCGATCTTCGGCCGCGACATACCAAAGTCGTAAAAAATTGAAATTCCTTGCTTGACGCTCATCATATATTTAGGTATTTCCAGGAATGGTTTACCAGGTGTCAGAACAGTGTGACTAGGTGTCTACGGCGTGATGCTGCAATGTGATGACACTGCATCTGTCTCAAGCAGACATAGTCTCGAAATGACTTAAATGCCGTCGGTGGGACGTTAGACCCAACAATCAAACAAACTAACATTTATTTATTTTTATGGGATTATTTTCTATAACAAAACAAAATTGCTCTAAGTCATTAAAATTATTCCCTCAACGCTAGTACATGTATCTAATAAAAAAAAGTTGGGCATATTTGGTGGCTTTTACAGCAGTGTTGGTCTGTCAAAGTTTTTTTTTCTTTTCTTTTCTTTTCTTAACAGGATGTCCATTTTAGTCTTTAAATTTGACAATGATGACCTATACATTCGTCAACTCTAGTTAAAATCTTCTTCTTTTTTTTTAATGTTTTCGACGATATCATTAATGACTGCAATCATTAAGTACTTTACAAGTTTAACTATTATTTAATTCAGCCACGATTTTACCCATGTGAGTAACGGTATTTTTTCTATAACAATGGTTATCTTTATATTTTGAGCAAGCGCTACGTTCGAATGCTCCGCAAGGGCCTTAGACCTTAGGGGTCAAGGTCATTTGATGAAGGTCAGGGTACCTGGCTGGTAGAGCTTATCAAGGTGCATGCACCTGTAAAGTTTGGAGGCTGTAGGTGGATGGATTTCCGTGTTATGGTCAAGGTTAAGTTTTGTGACAGATAGACTTAAGACAAGCAGACAGACAGACAGACCAAAACAATATGCACCGATCTATCGATGCGGTGGCATAAAATAGATGTTAAAAGGACCAAAGGATAGGACAAAAAACACCATTGTAAATTTTTTAGTTAAATAATATACGACCAGACAAAAATGACGAATCGTTGTATTGACCGGTGTTTTGCTATCGCTTAGTAACACAGAACTGGATTTTCCGCGGAATACACCTGCCCCACTCTCGGGCTTGCACGAGAATATACGGTATTTCGCCGTGTTTCTTATCTTTGGGTTTAGGTCTTTGGTAGAACAATCCACCATTCCCGCTTTACTTAATATTCAAGTACATGATTAAATTAACATAAAATTATACCGTAATAACGAACGCTATCTTTATGAATGGGATATCTGGATATATCTTATTAGAGAAACAGGAATGCTAAGTTTCATCCCTATGCATTACTAAAAACAGGTATGGTAGTAATGTAAGTCAGAAAATATTTTCTTCTGAAAGACATAGAATACGATATATGATTAGTTGCAGGGCTTGATATCAAGTAACATGTACTAATAATCACTCAGATTTATAAAATGTATAAATATGTAAACGATTTGATAGTTTGATTCTCTCCTGTTTAGTAAATTTATATAATCACAGATGAGTGGTAGAAATAAAAAAAGGTTGTTTTTTTCATCTCTCGCTTGGTTGCGGTCTTTATTTTTTGACAAATATACTCGGGAAGTGTAGGTCAAATTGCACGGGAAAAACGCTATTTTCGTGAACGCAACTTCGGGGAAATCGTTTAAATATAGATTATGTTATCCGCGAAGAGATTTAATAATTTAAATATAGGTTCAATACCGTCCATAATGTTGTTGCTGATGGAGAAGCCACCCATTTATTTTACAATTACAGATGGTTGCATTAGGCGATCATGCGTCTGTAGATTGGTATAAATAGGCGTAATACACAAACATATCAAAATTGTAGATCTTAGTTTGCGGAAGGAATGAAGTATACAATTTCATCATAAGATCTAATTCAGCTCGATAATCAATGAGTTTTACCGGAAATGACCGAACAGCATCGATTCTATGTTTATTCGGTCTCACGTGATGTATAATGTGGTGGAAACAGTGTTGTTCTCTTCGACCAACAGATTCTAAATTTTTCGTTGTGAGAATTTCCCGCAATCACGAATATGATTGATCTCTGACGTAATTAGTCCCCACCGGTGTAACCGGTTTGGGACTATAGGTTTGGTCACGTCCTTCCGTCACTCCGTCCGTCCGTCCGGCTTTCGTGTCCGCTCCATAACTTCATAATAATGTATGATGGATTTCAATAAAACTTCACAGTAGTCCTCATGACCCAAGGGTGTGTCGCGCACATCCATCATATGCACCTTTGAAAGGTCAAGGTCACTGGAGCTGTTAGAAATTGTTTTTGGTGTTTATAGGCTACATCTTCGTGTCCACTCTATAACATACATATCTATGGATGGATTTTCAAAACCTTTGCAGAAGTGTGTGTCATATCACAAAGGTGTCTGACTTGACTTGACTATTTGAGTTTACCGCGTATTTCAGTCATTTAGCGAGGTCAAGATAATTACAGGTGGAGGTAGTCCCCGAATGCACGGAGGCATCCGGGTAGAACCACCGACCTACCGCAAGCCAACTGGAAGCTTCCTCACATGATAATCCGACTGACCTTGCCGGGATTCGAAACTACGCAGTGAGGGGCTGAGTGAGTGCATTACCCTCTCGGCCACGGAGGCCCCTAACAAAGGTGTGTCACGTGCATCAACTATATGTGTCCTTGAAAGGTCAAGGTCACTGGAGTTTTTGGAAATTCTCTTTGGTATTTATATGCTACATCGTGTCTGCTCTTTAATTTCAATATCTATGGATGGATTTTCATAAAATTTTACAGAAGTGTTTGTCATAATAAAAAGGTGTGTCACGCGCATCAACCATATGCACGCTTAAAAGGTCAAAGTCACTAGTGTTGTTAGAAATTCTCTTTGTTTTGTTTGTTTGTTTGTTGGGTTTAACGTCCAACCGACAATATTTCAGTCATTTGGAGACGATGTCTACCTGAGACAGATATAGTTCTGCCACACTGCAGTATCACGCCGTAGACATGTGGCATGATACCACACCCAGTCACATTATCCTTACACCGGGCCAACCAGTCCTGCAACTACCCTTATATGCTGAGCGCCAAGCAAGGGAGCTATAACAGTACCATTTTTTACGACTTTGGTATGACGCGGTAGAAATTCTCTTTGGTATATACGCTACATCTACATATCCACTCTGTAATTTATTTGATGTATTTTCATTAAACTTTACAAAAGTGCGTGTCTTTATATGAAACTATGTTTTTGCAACAAACCTTTGCGTACTTGATAGGTCAAGGTCAGAGGTATTGTTAAAATTTGTATTTTGAATTCATAGGCGTCATTTCCATTATTTGCTTGTGTTAATCTGGCACTAATTCTTTATGGGATGTTTTCATCAGTGGGGACTCCTAACTGGGGACAATATTGGGGACAGTTTTGCTTGCTATACTGACAAAGCCTTGTTTATATCTGTCTGGCTAGTATTTTTGGAATTTTTAATGGTGTAACCTTCATTACGCAAGTAGTTTGGTTTTCAAGTGACGCTTTGCTTCTTTTTACAGACGCAGCCGGCGATGAAGATTCTGGGGCTGCATGTTTCTTGGATGGCCAGTGGGTTTTTTTCCAATGGCCTCGGGCTTGTGTTGGTCAAATGGTCATGCGCGATATGACTTTTCTCGAAATGATCCCAGTTTTTCTGGCCATCCATCTGTGGGGAAAGCAGCTGTCAAATAAGAAAGTTACACCGTTAATAGATAACGAGGCCCTGGTACAAGTTCTTAACAAGCAATCTGCAAAATCCAAGCGATTAATGCAGCTGATTCGTCCATTGGTCTTAATGTGTATGAAGCTACAACTGTAAACATTATTTTTAGAGCGGTCCATATTCCTTCTTAAAATAATAATATAGCCGATTCTATTTCTCGGAAACAGTGAGCCCGGTTTCGGTTGGCAGCTCTAGATGCATATTTGGACGCTCTAACAATACCTCAAGCTTTCCTATCAACGATCTCCATGCTGATGCTGGTCGACTAATCAACGCTTCTCTGGCCCAAAATACCAAAACAGCTTATATAACCGGTCTCTTTAATTTCCGTGCTTTCGCTAAAATAATGGCCCCTATTCACTCACGATATAGTCCTATACATCGCCTTTCTTTAGAACTTCAGCTATAGGCCAGCGGAGACATTATTTGTCAGCAATCAGTTTTAATTGCAAACTGCAATCTTTACAAGACCCGACTAAACATTTTAACATTTTCTAGTTACTAAAACATCTCAAGGGTTAAAAAAAACAAACAAAAAAAACAAACATTTGCCGTGGTGCATTCGAATCTATCCTATTCACGAACGTTTTCACCTTAGCATTTTTTCGGTTTCTTTAGAGACGGTGAATTCACTATTTCTGGTAATGGTGACAGGAATCTGCAAAAGCATACCAGTTCGGTAAGGGTACAATAATTACGTTAAGGTGCCATGTTGCTATTTTGCGGCAACTGCATTAAACTGCATCGGTGAAGGAACCCAGTGTGTATGGACTGGATTGGTGAAAGAACCCAGTGTGTATAGGACTGCATTGGTGAAAGAACCCAGTGTGTATGGACTGCATCGGTTAAGGAACCCAGTGTGTATGGACTTGATTGGTGAAGGAACCAAGTGTGTATCGACTGGATTGGTGAAGGAACCCAGTGTGTATGGACTGCATTGATGAAGGAACCCAGTATGTATGGACTGGATCGGTGAAGGAACCCAGTGTGTATGGACTGGATCGGTGAAGGAACCCAGTGTGTATGGACTGGATTGGTGAAGGAACCCAGTGTGTATGGACTGCATCGGTGAAAGAACCCAGTGTGTATGGACTGGATTAGTGAAAGAACCCAGTGTGTATGGACTGGATTGGTGAAGGAACCAAGTGTGTATGGACTGGATTGGTGAACGAACCCAGTGTGTATGGACTGGATTGGTGAAGGAACCCAGTGTGTATGGACTGGATTGGTTAAGGAACCCAGTGTGTATGGACTGGATTGGTGAAAAAACCCAGTGTGTATGGATTGCATTGGTGAAGGAACCCAGTGTGTATGGACTGCATTGGTGAAAGAACCCAGTGTGTATGGACTGCATTGGTAAAAGAACCCAGTGTGTATGGATTGCATCGGTGAAAGAACCCAGTGTGTATTGACTGGATTGGTGAAGGAACCCAGTGTGTATGGGCTGCATCGTTGAAGGAACCCAGTGTGTATGGACTGGATTGGTGAAAGAACCCAGTGTGTATGGACTGCATCGGTGAAGGAACCCAGTGTGTATGGACTGGATTGGTGAAAGAACCCAGTGTGTATGGACTGCATTGGTGAAAAAACCCAGTGTGTATGGACTGCATCGGTGAAGGAACCCAGTGTGTATGGACTGGATTGGTGAAGGAACCCAGTGTGTATGGACTGGATTGGTGAAGGAACCCAGTGTGTATGGACTGGATTGGTGAAGGAACCCAGTGTGTATGGACTGAATTGGTGATTAAACCCAGTGTGTATGGACTGCATCGGTGAAGGAACCAAGTGTGTATGGACTGGATTGGTGAAGGAACCCAGTGTGTATAGACTGCATCGGTGAAGGAACCCAGTGTGTATGGACTGAATTGGTGAAAGAACCCAGTGTGTAAGGACTGCATTGGTAAAAGAACCCAGTGTGTATGGATTGCATCGGTGAAAGAACCCAGTGTGTATTGACTGGTTTGGTAAAAGAACCCAGTGTGTATGGACTGCATCGGTGAAGGAACCCAGTGTGTATGGACAGCATTGGTGAAGGAACCCAGTGTGTATGGACTGGATTAGTGAAAGAACCCAGTGTGTATGGACTGGATTGGTGAAGGAACCCAGTGTGTATGGACTGGATTGGTGAAGGAACCCAGTGTGTATGGACTGGATTGGTGAAGGAACCCAGTGTGTATGGACTGGATTGGTGAAGGAACCCAGTGTGTATGGACTGCATCGGTGAAGGAACCCAGTGTGAATGGACTGGATTGGTGAAAGAACCCAGTATGTATGGACTGGAATGGTGAAGGAACCCAGTGTGTATGGACTGGATTGGTGAAAGAACCCAGTGTGTATGGACTGTATTGGTGAAGGAACCCAGTGTGTATGGACTGCATTGGTTAAGGAACCCAGTGTGTATGGACTGGATTGGTGAAGGAACCCAGTGTGTATGGACTGCATCGGTGAAGGAACCCAGTGTGTATGGACTGGATTGGTGAAAGAACCCAGTGTGTATGGACTGCATCGGTGAAGGAACCCAGTGTGTATGGACTGAATTGGTGAAAAAACCCAGTGTGTATGGATTGCATTGGTGAAGGAACCAATTGTGTATGGACTGCTATGGTGAAAGAACCCAGTGTGTATGGACTGCATCGGTTAAGGAACCCAGTGTGTATGGACTGGATCGGTGAAGGAACCCAGTGTGTATGGACTGCATTGGTGAAGGAACCCAGTATGTATGGACTGGATCGGTGAAGGAACCTAGTGTGTATGGACTGCATCGGTGAAGGAACCCAGTGTGTATGGACTGCATCGGTGAAGGAACCCAGTGTGTATGGACTGGATTGGTGAAGGAACCCAGTGTGTATCGACTGGATGGTGAAGGAACCCAGTGTGTATGGACTGCATTGGTGAAGGAACCCAGTGTGTATGGACTGCATCGGTGAAGGAACCCAGTGTGTACGGACTGGATTGATGAAGGAACCCAGTGTTTATGGACTGGATTGGTGAAAAAACACAGTGTGTATGGACTGCAATGGTGATGGAACCCAGTGTGTATGGACTGCATTGTTGATTAAACCCAGTGTGTATGGACTGCATCGGTGAAGGAACCCAGTGTGTATGGACTGGATTGGTGAAGGAACCCAGTGTGTATAGACTGCATCGGTGAAGGAACCCAGTGTGTATGGACTGGATTGTTGAAGGAACCCAGTGTGTATGGACTGCATCGGTGAAGGAACCCAGTGTGTATGGACTGGATTGGTGAAAGAACCCAGTGTGTATGGACTGCATCGGTGAAGGAACCCAGTGTGTATGAACTGCATCGGTGAAGGAACCCAGTGTGTATGGACTGCATCGGTGAAGGAACCCAGTGTGTATGGACTGCATCGGTGAAGAAACCCAGTGTGTATGGACTGCATTGGTGAAGGAACCCAGTGTGTATGGACTGCATCGGTGAAGGAACCCAGTGTGTATGGACTGGATTGGTGAAGGAACCCAGTGTGTATGGACTTGATTGGTGAAGAAACCCAGTGTGTATGGACTGCATTGGTGAAGGAACCCAGTGTGTATGGACTGGATTGGTGAAGGAACCCAGTGTGTATGGACTGCATTGGTGAAAGAACTCAGTGTGTATGGACTGCAGCGGTGAAGGAACCCAGTGTGTATGGACTGGATTGGTGAAGGAACCCAGTGTGTATGGACTGGATTGGTGAAGGAACCCAGTGTGCATGGACTGGATTGGTGAAGTAACCCAGTGTGTATGGACTGGATTGGTGAAAGAACCCAGTGGGTATGGACTGGATTGGTGAAGGAACCCAGTTTGTATGGACTGGATTGGTGAAGGAACCCAGTGTGTATGGACTGGATTGGAGCAACTTGAAGGAACCCAGCGTGTGTGGACTACATCGGTGCAACATAATGCAACAATGCTGTGGTTATCATCAAACTGAGATAGCGAGGTAAAGGGTCTATCAAGATCGGACTGTTACTCCAGTCTTTGAAAAAAACATTTGCCCTAATGAAACAGTGAATTTTTCCCAGTCTTTTATTTCCCCGGGGAAACTTAACCTTTTTTCCCGACCGTCTAAGAGTCAGAGTGGAGATAACTGGTCTAACCTAGATTGGCCTCACCTTTATGGACAGTCTTTGAGGTAGTGGGCAACAAACTGGACTGCCTCATTTTCTGCTCATGAAGTTGAGGAACTTCTGGGTCTGGCCAGGGTTTTCCACATTGTATCACAGACCCGGATTCAACGGACTCTCTGGGGGAAAAGCTACATGTACGTAGGGAGAACCAAACTGTTATACTGGTGAGTGGATGGATAATGGGAAATGTGGTAAAATAATAATGCGAATGTTGTGAATAGTAGTGATTAATCATAATGAACTTTAATAGACTGCGTGTAGGTAAATATATGAATGACAACAGATAGAACAAATCTTTTATCTGTATCACAGATGACAAGATGTAACAACATATGGGTATACCCACATATGTAAAGAACCATACTTACAATATAAGGAATCAAGTCTGTTGCGTTGTGCTCCAATGCTAAGTCAAGGCAATTTAGCAGGGGTTTTCATCATTTTATAAGATAGGTTTAGATGGACAAGTTTGCGAGAATGTGGCCCAACATCTAAGAAGTTTTAATCGTGAAGTAACACGAAATCACTGAAATGTGAAGACAATTAATGGGCACAGGTATCCAGTATATGCATTCGCAATAGAAGTAATAAAATAATGATGAACTTTAATCTAAATTTAAAGACTATTTGAGTTTATCGTCTCTTCGAAAGTATTGCAGGTGGAGGGAAACCCCGAATGCACGGAGGCATCCGGGTAGAACCACCGACCTACCGCAAGCTTTAATCACCTATGTGTAGTTAAATATATTAAGTCAACAGAACAGAACAGATATTTAATTTTTACAACAGATGACACATATGGGCATATCCATAAATGTAAACAACCATACTCTCATTCACTAAAGTGAAGTGGAGGCAATATAAGGAATCAAGTCTGTTGCGTTGTGATCCAGTGCTGAGTATAGGCAATTAATCAGGGGCATTAATCAACTTATGTTACTACATTGCGAAAAATGTTGGTCCGATGGACCTGGCATATAAATTTTGAACCTGGTTGACAAAATTTATAAAGGAACTGGCAAATCTATCCAACTATTTTAACAGCTGTTGGAGTTAAAATGTGCTCATACATCTTAAAAAATGTAACAAATATTTTTTCTGTGATTCATCTGCTATTTTCACCTGAAAGACATAATAACTGACATTCTCCTGTAAAAGGTCATTTTAATAGATTATTGTTGTTGGATGCCGTTATATTATTGTTTAAGACAGTTGTGTACAACACGTTATACATTTTAGATAAATACATGTACTGTACTTAAATGCTCAATTACTTATATCTTTCCAGTAACAGAGTCATGATAATTGTAATGGATGATTACTAGCCGAAAATATTGAAATGCTTTCGATAGAAATGCATCCTGCCATTTAACCCCACATAAACAGTCTTATGAAAAATAATATCACTATGGGACCATCCACAGTGACAGAATGATTAGAGATGATGATTAGATGAGTGTGGGTTCGATCCCAGGCTGTAACATACCATAGGTGTTAAAAATGGTAATGGTATAGCTTCCTTGCTTGACCCTCAGCATATAAAGGTAGTTCCAGGACTGGTTAGCCTGGTGTCAGGATAATGTGACTGGGTGTGATATCATGCCGCATGTCTTTGGCGTGATACTGCAGTATGACAGCATTGTATCTGTCTAAAGTAGACAGTCTCCAAATGACTGAAATACTATCGGTGTGACGTTTAACCCATCAAACATTTAGTTCATGACGACTCTTGACAATATGAATTGCACATAAGGGTGTCAAGAAAATGCATTACCATCATATATAAACATGTAATATTAAATAAAAAAAAAATCTTCTCTCAGTTGTCTTGATTAACTTTAATAAAAGTCTTAATTCAAGCAAAGTCTCAAAGTTAAGTCACTAAGTCTGAATCTGTCTGACAAACTACATGCTAAAGATATACATAGATGTATCTATAAATTGACAGGGCTGTACCGTGAATATACTTTTATGAGTTAATAGAACACCTTTCCTGAATTTTGTTAAATAAAACAACATATTATCAATTATTGACTCTCAGTTTATATACATTAAAACATGAGGTTAATATATAATATATATTAATGTATATATTAATATATAAATGAAATATAATAATGATGTTTTGAGACTACTCGATTACTATCTGAAGGAGGAGGAGAGTTAGGGGACTAGCAGAGAAAAACCCAAGTGAGTTTGTAACTTGAAATGACAAATGTCAAATGAGAATATACTTACTATAATAAAAAAAATACATAAAGAAAATGATATCACCTCTGTATATAATGATGTACACTTATAAAACGCATATGACTTCCAAAGTTGAAAATGTTAAAGAATATGAATTTTAAGTAGATGTATATTATGTGTTGTACATGTGTGTAGGATGTCATATGCTGGCCAACTATGGAAATTACCAAGCCCAATCAACTCTGAATTTCACCGGACATGGGGATGGGGGTCAAACTTGGGAAGTGGGGCCTCTTCTTTTAAGAATGTCCAGGTTAAAGGGTTCCTTTCTTCTTTATTCCTCTTCTTTATTGATCTTCCAGGGGGAACAAGGCTCTAATTTGCTATCAAAACACATGCATACTATATTGTATGCATATATTAAAACCTAATAGCCAAATCCTAGGCGGATAATGATCCCCCGCCCCTCTGGATCATTGCATGTGTTTGTTGAGAACTCCCTATGCAAATCTAAATATGTCATCTCTCTCCGTCTCTCTCTGAATTGGAAATACAGAATATGTGCATTAGTCATTTTTGTTGAGAGATTTAAAACTCATATTTAAATCTTAATTTCAATAACCGAAATTAAATAATGTTTATTATTATTTGATCTTATTATTATTTTGCTAAAAAATGACTATATGTTTCTCAGTTTTTGCTAAGCACCACACATATCATGTGTCACTGTGAAATTGAAATGACCATAACTTCAGTTATATTTGTCCATATCTCTTGAAATCTCATAATCATCCTTTACAAATCAAAACCTTTGATTGAACGCAAACATCTCAAAATATAAGATCTTAATTTTGAGATTTCAAAACAACAACAATAACAACAAATGCAAAACATATTCTATTCTAAACAAATTTATTCACAAATCTTTCATTTTACATCCACTTATTGAAATTTCAATATTATCTAAAATATAGAGTAACTGTTGTTTTTCTGGACGCTATTCAGTACTGTTTATATATTACTGTTATCAGGTCACGTGTATATATTAATATGTCGGATTAAAATGGGTTTTCAATTCCATTGGCGCAAATTGGTTTCGCAGTCGAATATAATGTTCTGATTGAAAATAATTTTCAGTGAGCGATAATTTTCTATATGAATGTTTGGAGGTATGAAATATGTGTTTTGTGTTTTCTTTAAATAGTTTGCGTGTACTAAGTCAATTAGTCAATAGATGTTTGTATTTTAATGATGTTTATACATGTAGGTCATGACAGACTGATTGCTTCACTGGTCAGTCTGGGCAATGGACATTATGTCTACTGTAGTGAGAAATGCGTTATATTTATCTTGTTAATATACTACCATTAAATTAACGTTTGGTGTAGTTAGTGCAGTAAAATAGTGAACTGTCGAACTGTGTAGTGCTGCTGTTGTGATACAGTTAATTACCTATAAATAACTTCATTTGCACCTTTGTTATACAGTTGTGGAATTTGCCCAATCGGGAAGAGACAGAGTTCGAACGCGCCGGAAAAAAACAGAATTTTTCAAGGTCATGGAATTGTGGAATTGTCAGGGAACTTTAAAATTTGTCGGGGAAATTTTGGAATTTGGCATATGTCAGGGAATTTTCTGTCCTGGCAGTCAGAGATTGTATAAAATTGCGAAAAAGTGAGGTCACTTTGTTTGATATCTTGGTGATTCTGGAATTAAGTGTCTTTGATGGCTTCAAGAGCCCCCTACCGCAAAACATCTCAGGGAAAAACGGTCTGATATGCAGGGAAAAGTCAGGGAAATGTCAGGGAATGTTTTTAAAGTAAAATTGTATAAACCATGAGAGCCGCCCAGATTTTGTTATGTAAGGGGTGTTGAGTTCTATTCCAGCTGGGACGTTGTTTTTCTTTAATTCTTATTTTTATTATTAAATTTGTTGTCAACTTTATTATCAAATATGTTTTAAATACTATTTTTATACATCCATTTTTTTGGCATTTGTTATATTGTATTTGCTTCCTTTTGATTTAATTAAATCAAAGACCTATCAGGTTAGGTTTTAAGGTCAAAACGGCAGAAGAGAGAAAAAGAGGGGGACATTGTTTAATGTAAGATGTCCATTAAAACATTTTCTTTTAATCTTTTCATGTTCAACTTAAAATGTTATTGCATTACTTATTAATTAATTTTGACAATCTCGACTCTTATTAATTAAAAGACCTCGTAAAAATGGTATAACTCCCTGGCTTGGCGCTCAGTATATAAGTGTAGTTCCAGGACTGGTTGGCCCAGTGTCAGGATAATGTGACTGGGTGTGGTATAATGCCACATATCTACGGCACGATACTACAGTGTGGCAGCACTATATCTGTCTCAAGAAGATATCGTCTCCAAATGATGAAATACTGTCGGTGGGATGTTCAGCCAAATAAACAAACAATTAAAATACCCAACTACAAAGAAAGACTGCTGTAAGAAATGTTCTGAAGATTCATTGCCTTTAAAAAAACAACAAAAAAAAACAACAACAAACAACAAGGTTATTTTAGTAAAAATGGAAAATTTCTAAGTAAAGTATAGGATTGAAAATTTTCTTTTTGCAGAGTATACTATTGGTGCTTAGCAAACTTTGAGTAGTATTTATGGAAGTGTCCTACTGCCACAGATTATAACATTTTTGAAAGCTTCTTTTAAGAATAAATTAACATACTAAAGCCTCTTTAGGAAATACTATAAACCCAGATCAACCTGTAAATGAACTGATGTCCATACAGTAAGTATAAACCCAGATCAACTTACATACAATCAGTATAAACCTAGGTCAGCTTGCAAATAAACTAACGATTAAGCAACCAGTATAAACCGAGACCAGTCTGCAGGTAAAACTTGTTATATGCTGATTGATCTTTGTTTATACTGGTTGCACTGGTCAGTTAATCTGCAGGTTGATCTGGTTTTTATACTTGATTTATGCAACAAATATAAACCCAGGCCGATAAGTCTGAAAGTAATCTGACCTATTACTGGAGCAGCCTGCACATAAACATACCTAAGCAAACCAGTAAAAACTCTTTCAGTCTGAAAGTAAACCGACATTTCACATGTCAGTATGACGAAGTCAGAATGTCACATGTAAGCATGGACTTGTAAGAAGTCAAGATGAAACTTTTGCCCTGTTTCTGTTTCATTATAGTAAAATCAATGCCTGTATATTCAACACTATTTAATGGCTATTCATGCAATATCAATCAATCGCTTGCTGTGCTCATCATTTCCTGTGTATCATTCTCAGAAAATTGAAGGCTTTGCAATGTGTGATACATCAAATAGTTTTAGCTGGCCTATTCGAAGAATATATGAGAGCTATTGCAGTTACCCTTGAGTGGGCATTTGCGTCGACATTGTAGCTGTTAGGTTAAACTTTTGCATGCACATTACTATCAAGATCAATCATGGTATTAAAAAATTGTTTGCTTGTAGTGCTCCGACTTTGAATTCCATGATGGGTGGGTATGTAGGTTGGTATTTTTATTATTATTATTTTTTTAATTTCATATGATAAAAATATAGCTAAAAGCGTTTTTACTACGAAATGGACATAAAAAGATCAAAATAAAAATTTACATCTCCAAGACCAAAGAAAGATTTTGAGTAGGGGCCATTTTGACGGGTAGGTCGGAGCACTACAAACATATTTTTAATTTTGGCCTAACTTGAAAGTTAATGAATTTGTAAGGGCATCAGACAACCAGGGTAGACAAACCTTGACTGAATTTATTACAAAATATGGCCCCTTTTTAACATAAGAAATTTGGTTAAAGTTTTGCATGCAATAGAAAATTTAGTTAAAGATTGCTCATGCAAACTATTATCCAGCTTATATCTAAGAAACTGACTTGAAAGATTGGTGTGTGTAGATAGGGGCATCAGATAACCAAGGATATTAACTTTTGACTAAATTTAACTTTCTAACGTAGCTATTTTGGTAAAAGTTTTGCATACACAGTGTTTTAATGCCTATGTATCAGTAACTAGGAAAGGGATTGACTTAAGCCTTCATAATCATATTTAGAGGTATACGACTATCAAGGTAGATCATTTGGACTTTGGACATTGGGAGAAGAACTAAATAGCTCCGCTTTCTTTCTAATTCCTTCTCATGTATTTCTTGATATTATGATTGTATATTGTACTGTTCAAAGACGAAATACAATATGTTTAAATTAAGATAGATCATTTTTGCACTATCATTATAAACAGGGTATATGAAGGGCAATATTTGAAATACATTTCATTTGATTTACCAACAAGCATTTTGAATAGTCAAGCATGCTTTCCTCTGAAAGTTTTTGTTTGTTTTGTCACATCACCATTAATGCTTTAAAGACAGGGTTAGGTAACATTGGAGAGAGGAGGAGGTGAAACACAGGTCTTAGAGCATTGAACAAAATGGTGACTGTACAAATGTTATTTTATCAAGCGATTTTTTTCTTAAGAAAGGCGAGTTTTGAAAAATATTGGTAGAGAGTGAGTTTAATTGTATGTTGAATTATTTTCCTTTGGAAAATCTATGTATTTATTTACCGTCCCCGTGACCAAGTGGATAGAGCGTCCACCTCGGGAGCGGGAGGTTTTGCGTTTATCCCCGGACGCGACATACCAAAGTCCTAATAATGGTACTGATATATATTGTTATAGCTCCCTTGCTTGGCACTCAGCATGAAAGGGTAGTTCCAAGACTGGTTGACCAAGTGTCAGGATAATTTGACTGGGTGTGGTATAATGCCATATGTCTACGGCGTGATACTACAGTGTGGCAGCACTATATCTGTCTCAAGTAGACATCTTCTCCAATGACTGAAATAATGTCGGTGGGACATTAAACCCAAACAAACATATTTATTGATTTACAGCATTGTAAACGGGAAGGCAAATATATTTAACAGCAGCAGAATAAGCTACAAGCAGATTAGAATTTTGACCTGGTTGCCCTCTCAGAAATATTTTGCCGTTTTGCGGTCTATAATTATTTGTAAACAAAAGTGCGTGAGTGTGAGATATTAGTGTCAGTCATGCAGTAGCTCAGTCAGTATAGCCCTCATACTGAAAGCAAGGGCTCCCATGCATTTTTTCATACGTTATACAAAAACCATCATCATTATTTGGCTGACATTTAATTCCATATTTTATTAATGATAAATAATGAATAGAATGGGGTCCCAAAAATTGTAACGTGTTGCAGTTAGCAATGGAAGATATTAAACTACTGAATCACGATATACAAGGGACCTTCGTGGCCAAGTGGAAATAGTCACTGTCTTATTTCACTTAGCCCCTTACCACTTTGTGTTTGAAGCCCAGCAGAGTCAGTTGAGAAGCCTTCAAGTGCATTGCTGGTTCTAACCGGATGTCTTTGTGAAAAGTGTTTTCCTCCACCTGTACTGGCCGGATATCGCTACATGACTGAAATACTGTCGCAGCGTGATAACAACAACATAATACCACATAGCAACCCCGTCTGCCCTGATGACAGCAGCCTAAATTTAAGGCATTCTAGCTTCACACAGCTTTGCACTCAGCTCGTCCACAGATTATCTAAACAAGGCACCATGTCTACTTTTTAATTTGGTAAAATTCTTGAAGTCAACAATATAAAAGCAGGATTGCTATAGGTAACACGGCAACATGTTAACTCCGATGCTACTTATTTATAGTCCCATGAATCCCTAGTACATACATCTGCTCTATGTAAAATGCATGCATTATTATCATTACATCTCACTGGCATGTTGTTTTAATAAAGTTTACTGATGCTATTTGAAATCAAATCAAGTTTATATCAAGTCGGCTTTCTCTCAGAATACATCCTGTTTATTGATACCCTTCAAGACGAATATGCTAAGTTATCAGTTTTCCAGGCATAGCTACTTCCTCTGACCTGTCGCCTTTGGGATATGTTTATTACCTATAGCAATCCTGCTTTTATATTGTTGACTTCAAGAATTTTACCAAATTAAAAAGTAAAAAGATTCGTTATAACAAATAATAAATGGCATTTTGGGAAAAATGCAAGCTTCACTTCTGTCCATATACCTTCCTCAGTCTGACTGACCAGTCCATGAACTTGCAATTACCCTCAATGCCATGTATTATCTGTTAGATATATTTCAGCATCAAGTTTACATATATATCATTTTTAACTTTAATTGGTTTTATATAGTGAGCAAAATTGATAAATCAGGGAATTTTCCTGCATGATTAAGAACAACAAAAAACAAGACCCATTCTGATATAAGATCCCAATCTGAGTGGACAGGTACAACTTTTGTGTTGACTGAAATTAAATATCATGATTGGAAAAGGAGAACATACTATATACTAGTGTAAGTTAGTTCATATCTTATTTCATTAATTGAAAGTTCATTTTTATTTGCTGTGTTCAGAAGTAAGCAGTTGTATTTGTTGGAATAGTCTAATAGATTTGTTATTTACTTAACTCTTTATCTAACTGATCTTAAGTTGAGACAAAAAGAAGGTTGTTATATTTCCCAATTAATGAAAAATACGGAATTATTTATTGTTACAATTAATGATTTTCTGAGACATGTCATAGGTCTTGTACACGGAAAATATATATTTAATCCTTTAATTCATAAAGACTCATTTCGACGCATTGGCAAACAGAGTAGACCCTGTAGGACTCCTTTAGGAGCTGTCTCCTCTGTTTACTCATACACAATTGTAGATCAGTTTCTACACAGTCCGTGTGGCAAAGAAAAATTCATGATTGTAGAAACCATTTTTAAGTTCAGTTAATTAATATTCATGAAGTGATAAATTTGTACATGAATATTCGTGAGGAAAAGGGTTAAGTATGAACCAACACCCCCCTCTCTCCCTCACTCTCTCTTTCTCTTATACTTGCATGTTCTCGATTAGGAACAGAACAGAACATTCTATTGATTGTCACAAGCATATGTATCTCATTAAAATTAACAAAGATATTCAACATGCATGCACAATAACGCAGAAAAATAAAAAAAATAGATAATAGATGTTACCAAACAAGGTTATTTCATATAAATGAGGGTTAACCATATGATTAATTACACACAGATCGCTTAGATACATCGCAAGAAGTTGCATTTTGCAAGTACATGAATCAGCAAACCTTGTTTTGTAAATACTTTATAAAAAGTTATAATTTTTATACCTCAAACTATCACGAAGAGAAAACTATATCACCTGCATCATCATTACCAATCAATTTCACTAAACTTGGAGACAAAATAAATGGCCATAATTTCTTGATAATGTAAATTATTTTGAGATTTTGTTTTGAGATATAAGTCAACAAGATTGTATTTTGTTAACATTGCCGAATACCCCCGGCTGACTCATTCCGATTCACTACATGACATTATGCCTTGGGAAAATAGGCAAGCAAATCGTCGTAATACAATTGTTATTGATTAAATTATCGACCAATGAAAACACGACTTATAAATGCAACACACTTCGGCGTGAAGGCTTGAAAGTCATATAAACAATAATAATATTTAAAAAATGACTGCGTCCGGTAGATTTATAAAACGGCCTTTATGATTGTTTAATAAAAAAAGTGGTGCGTCCAATTAAATGGCGTAATCTGAAACACCCTTAAATGACCAAATGTAGCCGTAATATCCCACGGCCTTTAGATGATCTATCGATCGGCCGTGGGTATTCGACGATGAGTTGTTAAGCAATATAAACTAAGTTCGAATATGAAATAAAAAGATAATTGGTAACAAAATATGTGTTTTCATGACACTCCTCTTTGCTTTGAGCATGGTGATACATTTTACCACTCACAAGTAGGAGATATGTTTGCTACAAAAGCGAACCCATCAGATACTCAATATAGTTCATGTTTCAGACCATAAACATGGGAAATTAGGTGTACATACTACACGTTAACTGTGAGTTAGAGAATTGTTGGAACATGGTGTTCAAGTTTGCATATTTAGTAATTAAGTATTAATCAGAAATCTGACAAAAAAGATGCTGGAGAAAAGCTATTCATGTGTACTGTGTGTGAGAGTGCATCTAGTAGAAAGTTAAACTTTGTCATAAACAGACAGATACATACTGGAGAAAGCCTGTACTATGTGTGAGAGTGCATTTAGTCAAAGTCAAACTTGGTCATATACATAAAGAAAAGCTATGCAATTGTACTTTTGTAAGCATAAGTTTAATCTAAAGACAGGCTTTGACACATGCGGATTAACACAGGAGAAAAGCCACACATTTGCACTGTGTGTGAGTGTTCTTGTAGTCAAAAGCTAAATTTGGACACATATATGCGGAAATATTCAGGAGATCTAAAGGAAAAAGCTATACAAGTGTACTGAAAGTAATCATGCATTTATTAGAAAGTCAGGCTTTATTATACTCACGAGGATGTATACAGGTGTACAGTGTGTGAGCATGCATTTAGTAACTAATCAAACTTGGTCGACCAAATGCAAATACGTACATTAAGACCAAGATAAAAAGACATACCAATGTTCTGTGTGTGAGCATACATTTATTGAAAAATCATGCTTTGTGTGCGAATATGCATGTAATACTAAATCACATTTGGTAACACATAAGGGTGCATTCTAGTGAAAAGCGATACAAGCATGATGCATGTGAGCATGCATGTAGTGTGAAATCAAGACTTATCAAACACATAAGGTGACATACAGATCAAGGCAGGGGAAAACGCATTAACAACACATAACTCAAGCATGTATGTAGATAGAAATAGATATCAGTTACTGCCTAGGTACACGTAGTTCCATAAAAAGGAAAAGTCATACAGCTAATTAGGTGTAGTGTATAACAATATGCATATAATAGTTTTGTTCGTTTGTTTTACCAAGAATGTTAAACGTTGTACATTGTATCATTGTATATAAATCTGCTGATTTCATGTTTCATTGCTTTTGATTACGAACATTATACAATGTAATATACTTTATAGACCTGCCGAGAACCGGATGTGGGAAGTTAACACAAAGGTAGTCATGGACCAGTTGCAGTTCTTCATGTAACAGCAGTCTTGCGCACAGAATGAGAACCTGTCTTAAAGAGCGAGAAACAGACAAAGAGTGTGATGGAGTTCTTACTGAAGACAAACCATGCAAGATTAAAATTGCACAGATAGCCAAATTCTACATTTATTTTGTAACAATGAAAATATATGAAAATTATTCAATGCTTATTCCATACCACGTCGGATCGTCATAGGAGTTTTATTAGAATACATATTTAATATGTTTACCACTTTTCTACATGATAAAGCCTGCCGGAATCATGATATGAACGAATAAAGATGTATACATGCATCATTAAACTGAAGGAAACATTTAGCCATGAACACTAACTTTTATTTTATGATAGCGAAGTGTTCAGACATAGTTTAATATTGTTTTATACAGATCCACTAGATGGCAGATGGTCCAACTGAGGAAATTGGGGTGTTTGTTCAAAGATTTGTGACAAAGGGTTGCAAGTAAGATCCAGGACCTGTGATGACCCAATACCACGGGGTGGCGGTAAACAGTGTCCCGGTCGACACTCACAAACACGGTACTGTGCTGACTACCAATGTCCAGGTATACACACTATCAGTATGGTTTACATGATCTTTAAAATATTTGTAATTTCCTTTCAATATCAAATAATGCTCTCCGTGATTAACTTAGAAATAATACCGCTGAAGTAAATCTAAATTTATTTGTACATCGAAAAACTTCTTGAACTAATTCTTATTTTATGTTTAATTTTGGCTGACATAATAGATTAGGAGTTAAGCCTCTTCCTGATCAAATCATTGGCTCTGACTGATGCCAGATTACAAAGCTAAGCTTATGGCCATTTGATGATAAAACATGCGGTGTGGAAACCGTCTGTATTTCTTTAATAATTCTTATTATAACATAGTTGGCCTGGAATTATGACCATCGTATTATATAAGGTTGTTATTGCAATCGTTTTCTATTTGTTTAAGTAACGTAATAGAACATTTAATTTACTGGATAGGAGCAGCCTGCTAAAATGGTCCATTATTTTTTTCAGATTAATTTATGTATAACAATTTTCAAGATCATGGTCGTTGGTGCTATTTTGTGTCAGATGTTATTGACAAATTAATACGAAACAATGGTATCTGTATCCGTGAAAAACAACCTTTAATGTTTAACCGACAAAACAAATGATATACTGCGAATCATTTGTCTGACAGTGTCTTCTTTTTACATTCAATTGCCCACAACAAGTTCGATCATAGTTACTCAAATTCTGCTATATATACTGATGTTATATCCACTTATACTAGAACTGTTTCACACTTTTCATTATGCAGATTGTGGAAAGGTCTGCCCAGCTGTTGGAACCTGTCAAGTGACTGTGAGGTATGCGAATGTACCAATGTGAAACTGTACGGGAAACTGATGGATGACACCAAGAAACCCGTCAAAGATGATAAGATATATCTGGAATTAAGGAGATACAAATCGATTGCAACACCGGGTCCGCTAGGGGATTTCTATTAGTGGAACTTAACCATACGAACTGGATTGTAAATGTCATACTGAAACGACTCGGTAATTTTATGGCAATTATTGCTTATTTCAAAGAATGTTACGAAAGAACAAAAGTGGCTCAAATGATGTATTCGCTATATTCAACCTAATTCAATTTTAACCACTTATACCAATCATTGTCCAGGGGCCTCCGTGGCCGAGAGGGTCAAGTCGCTTACTTTAACACTCACTCAGCCCCTCACCTTGTGGGTGTGAATCCCGGCAGGGTCATTCGGAATTTCATGTGAGGAAGCCTTCGAGCTGCTTTGTGGTAGGTCGGTGGTTCTACCCGGATGTTACCGTGCATTCGGGGTCTTCCTTCACCTGTTATTAGCTGGACGTCGCAATACTAGTATGACTGAAATACTGTCGAAGCGACGGTAAACTCAAATAGTCTAGTCTAGTCAAGTCTATTTCACAAATGACGTTTTAAATTCTTGTTAGTATAATATAATACAAAACGTGGAATATACAATTCACTTACATCAAAGTGGATTATTTTGAGTCATAAATATGATTGCTTGATTTTTAGAATCTGATTAAGAAAATCCCTCTTACATTAACACCTACCTGTTTTATTTCAAACAATCAGGTGTCGGACAATATATCAAGTAAATCAAAATCTTATTGCGATTAATTATTGATATATATATATATATATATATATACTGACAAAAATCGATCGCGATTATAACAACAAACAAAACTTGAATGAACGGACTGTGAACGAAGTACATTTAAGTACATCTAACACAAAGAAAATAGTTTCGAATAATAACTGAAAATAACGATTTAACGTGTTTATTTCTCATACATTTTCAACATCATATGAATAATGCATCTTTAAATACCTAAATAATACTAAATAACACACACACGTCTTTAATCTTGAAACAAGGACACAATGTCGTCCATAATGATCTTACTGTGTCTCTAAAGGTGTTTACCATAGTCTTACTATCTCCATTTCACGTCAACAGAACGTTTCAAAATATAAGGACCTAAAGGTTGACACTTGGTCGCCATTATCATTTGTCAAATAAAATTAAAACACACTCGAATATATCCTTGTTGATTATAAAGTGAACTACGCAGCAATTCTGTTATTGAAGTTGATAACCTAGTATGTAATTATATTTATGCATAGCTGATACATTTTCATAGAAACATATTTTTTTTCTTACAAATTAAGCAGACACAAACAATAACATTATACAGTAAAGCAAATATTCATTAATAACACCATGCTACAGCACTGAGAAAAACAAGTAGTGTGAATCTGCAGTTGATATGGAAACGTTTCCCTTTACTAGTCGTGCTTGTTGGTAAACCTCGCGAAAAAACGTGAGCCATATTAAATTCTAGAACCCCTGAATTTGAGACTCAATTCTTGTTATATTGAGTTGATGATATCCGGAATAATATGTTTGAAGATATTGTTAGAGATATTCATTTTAATACATTTAGTTGAGCTATTTTTATATTATGTTTGAAACATGCAAAGTCACAAGAAGATAAAATATCTTACTTTCTAATGCTTATAAATATGTGAGCAGCGTGCGTCTTTGCTGCGTTCAGTTGATAACCTGCATGGTAAATTAAATAATTTTGTTTATTTGTTATGTTACAATTTGACAATTATGTTATTCTTTGCATATTTCACAATTTAGGGTTTGGAGTGTACTTCCTTCGCAACACAGTAAAGACTTAAAACGTTTGAAGTGGAATTTCGATTATGTATCTTCTCGGATTCAGGTTAATTTTATATCTTAGATAATGATATTTGATAGCAAGTTTGAACGTATTTAGTCGTTTTACAGATGACACTTAAAAAGCAAACCAAATACCTGTGTTGTGCTCACTTTGCTTTGCTCACAACGAAGAATATCCCAGTATCAATTATTCATATAGCATGTGAAAAGCTATGAAGGAAGGTGTTAATGACCTGATACAAATTTAACTATTCGGTATGCATAATCTCTCGAGTTAGCTTGATATTGTGGATAATATCTTATGATAAAAAAATGTGTTACTTTAATGCATTTGTGAAGGCAGGAAAATGGAATGTTCGAAACATTTCTTTATTCAAAATACTTTTTTTTCTCATTATCTATGTATAATACATCATCATTTGTTTAATATCGGTGAACATCTTATTCTCTGAAAACTAATGGAAGAATGTGAATGAAACATGGATACATCTTTTTTTCAGAGCCATTGTAGAAAAGCAAAGGAACATCTTAAACCCCAAAACATCTAATTGTGACTGTCGTGAAACAGAAGATATGGTTAAAAAACTGTTCCAGAGGATTTATATATTTATTTTAACTTTGAATGGTATATTTTATATCGATGTGGGCGTATGTGTGTGTATGTTTGTGTGAGGATGTGCTTGTGTTTCGTGATTCGTCAGTTTATTTTTTCCTATCTGGTTTTTTTTTTTAAATTTCCATTTGTTTTTCATTTAGATGATGCACAATATTCTTATTGTTAAGAAAAACAAAAATATTAATTATCTGGCTTTCAGTATTAATCAGTTTAGTTTACTGAATAATATATATATTTTTTTCTTTTTGTGAAATATTATATTTTAAAATCTATATTTCAGAGGTCAAAGCCGTTTGTACCGCTGACAAATTTCATGCTTGGTCAGATTGGGGTGAATGGAACTCGTGTGATAGAACTTGCGGAGGCGGGTATAGAGTGCGTGTCGCAAGCTGTAATGGTTTAAGTAATTGGTGGCCACCCATCCCCGCTACAGGAGAAACTAAATTAGACCGATCACCTTGCAATGAGTTATGTGTTCACGGCACATTTACCAACGCAAAGTGCATCTGCAATACTGAATACCGAGGAATCTGCTGCGAAAGTATAATTTATTATATTCTTATGTATATCTAGCATGCTTTATCCGAGTTTAAAATCGTATGTGTGGTATTTAAAACAGGTTTCTAATATTATAACAGATGTTCTTCTACTGATTGCTTACAATGAATACAAACATGTCCTATTTCTAAGAAACCTTTAGTTCCATTTTGTCAATTTAAAGGCTAAATAAATCAGTTAATCTTTATCCATTACGTTTTATGATAACATGATATGTAAATGTATGTTTAAGGTATTAAAATAAAATATGAAATGGCAACGATTTGTATCACTAACGGACTGTATGTTTGTTTCAAAACAGTTGCTGTTGTATGTACACCACCATGTGAAAACAACGGGGCATGTATAAGTAACGACACGTGTAAATGTCCACCGGGTTTTTATGGTCAAAGATGTGAAATAGGTAAGATTGTAAAACAATGAGAATTGTGTTTTTATTAGGTAGTCGCCATTTATAATGATAACAATATTTTTATTTAATTGGGTCTTATCATTCTGTGATACATTTACATCTTAATTGCGAATTTACTTATATAATAATATGTTTTATCTTCCCGCTGTGTTTTGAAATAATTCAAATATTGACCTCTTTATATTTTGAAATGAAACAGAATAATATAGGAAATGTGTTTTTTATATTCCAAGTTTTAACATGTAGTTTTCATGTTTCTGGCTATGAAAAGGAAGCAACTTTGACAGTAGTTCAAAGCCGCAACTTCATGCTACATTAAACCCTGGTGAAGTATTCAAACCTCTGTCTTGGTACGACGGCATCGCTATTTCTGAAAGCAACCGAGCCTGTTTCATAAAGATTCAAGTTCAGGTAGGAATTCATTAAAGCAAGAGAGTATACTAAACGGAGTTTCACTGTAATAAAAATTTAATGTGTTAATATATCTATTTGTATAAACTTAATGTTCCGATGATTTAGTCTGTATTTTGTCTGCATAACTTCTATAATATGTCATGGTCAAGTGACCTGATACCAGATCTCGGCACATTATTCTGGCGTCGTTCGTAAGTAAACGGTTTTATCTTATCATGACTTAGCCTCTCTCTGGTGTAGGTTTGAAGCCAAACAGGGTCACTCGGATTTTTTAATGTAAGTAGCGTTCCAGTTAGTTTACGTTAGGTCGATTTGTCTACTCTAGTGTATATGTTCTCTAGAGGGTCTTTTATACTTACTTTTCTTTTTATAATAAGAATGGAATTGATGATCGGCTGAAAAATATAGCTGTACTATTTCAATGATTTTGGGATCGGAATATTTAATAACACGGCCACCAGTAAGAATCAAAATATGTCTTATCAAATATATACTTGAGAAGCTAAATGAAGTAATAAAATAACAGAAACGATACAAAAAGCATACGACTTTTTTTCTCACCCAAGAAAATAATGCTTACAAAGTTTATACCCTTTATTAACACTTACAGAAGAATTTCGAGAATATTGTCTATGCGAGTATCTTTTTTTTTAAAGAATGGACGGTATGATACAGTGGTTGTTGCACGAAGTTACCTCCCCGGCAAGGGTAGCTCAGAAAACCTGTTTGGGAATTATTCCACTGCTCCTATTGACGAGAAAGGTCAACTAAATGGCACAACAAGATTTGCCTGTCTCCAAGTACGGTGTCCAGGATGGACCATAAATGGCTCTTCCTTTGACGTGAAAGTTGTGATTGGACTAAAATCTAGGTACAGCCGCAGCTGCATTGTTAGGTAATGTCTAATTTTGTCAGTCAGAAAATGTAGCATTTTTATTTCAACAAAACTGTTAGTATTTGCTTATATTCGGCAAGAAATAGCACTACGAGTACGGTTTATTGTGATTTATCTATGCATTCATATTGTTTATAGATAGTATCCTGCTGCATATACTTTTATTTATTTTTTAAAAGTCAATTACTTAGGCGTTTACTTTAAGATTCACACAATATTCAATTTGCATTAAGTGTATATTTGCATGTGTCATAATTCGACATCAATGTCACCTCATAGTTCGACACCAATGTCATCCCATAATTCGACACCAGTGTCATCCCATAGTTCGACATCTAAGCAAAAATTCTATTAAATCGTTCACAACACACACACACACACACACACTGCATTATGTTTTTTTCCCATTCTGAAGAGTGTTGTTTGCGTTTTTTTTGTATTCTTTTCTTCAGACCAATCACAACAAATCAAGTACTGCATGCAGCGGTTTCCAGAACAAATAGTAGTGACAAGCTCAGCTTCACACTGCAACATGACAATAATTATGGCTCGCGATATGGCGTATACATTGCAACCGGCATTCGCGATGTAGCTGTATACCGAGCTCAGCACGCTTGTTTCAGTGGCCGCCATTACGACTTCATCCGGATGAATTCACAGGACGGACTTTTGGCAGAATATACCTGCGTCTAATTAAGCATGCAATTTTTCCTAAGGCATTTTACGGACGTTTAAATAATTATGTTATTTAAATTGCCCCCCGTAATAATAGTAATCATTTAGATGATAATTAAAGCAACGAAAATATAATTGTTAATAAAGAAGGATTTTTATTATTATTTCATAATGTATTTTTGAATTAATTTTAACATTTTATACGCAATAATTACTGCTGCTGTTCCATAAATTTTTATGTCTTACAACACATTTTCCGCTGTTATCTCCTTTCTGTGTTAGATACATATGAATGTTTTAAGACATGGGAAACAACTGTCCCATACTAATATGCTAACCAAGTGTAATTATAGAAATATTTAAGTGCAGTACAGCTAATAACGAAGTACATGGTGAGCTTGAAAGCATATCAATTTAAACTATTGCTTTACTAAGGAAACGGAGGAGGTTTTGCGTTACATATTCTAATTAATAATATTTGCTGGACCAGAAAATTCAAAATTATGTTAGATATCCTCATCTTTTTTTTCAAACCTTCAGCTTAATGCTAAAATGTACCTGATATTCGATAAACTTGATTAAGACAAAATTACGCAATCTTGTTAAAAAACTCATTTATAGAAATACATGAATGCATGGAAAATAACTTTAGCTTTAAGCATTTCTTTTTTAATTTGAACCATACCTATATAACATTATATAGAAGAATATGCTGAGAATATCATTTCAATGTAAGTCCCCATAATTTAGCAACTGAGTCCGGAAGGTTACACTGAACAGAACATATGTTATATACACATCTCTTTGCTGCTCACATTTATTTGCAAGGTACATGAGTATACCGCGCAAACATACAAACACATAATAGGTCATTTAATTCATACTTTTGGCTTAGAGAGAGAGAGAGAGAGAGTGAGAGGTGCGATTTTCTTACTTACTATCATTTGAGTTCAGAGGGAGAGAGAGAGGGGGGGAGAGGTGCGATTGTCTTAATTACTATCATTTGATTTCAGAGAGAGAGAGAGAGAGAGAGGGGGGCGGGGAGAGGTGCGATTGTCTTAATTACTATCATTTGAGTTCAGGGAGGGAGAGAGAGAGAGAGAGAGAGAGAGGGGGGGGAGAGGTGCTATTGTCTTAATTACTATCATTTGAGTTCAGAGAGGGAGAGAGAGATGGGGGGGGGGGAGGTGCGATTCTCTTAATTACTATCATTTGAGTTCAGAGAGGAAGAGAGAGAGGGAATTTTCAATTGTAGTGATTTGTGGTATACATTCCGGAACCAAGAAAACCCGTTCTACTTTTAGCACAATTAGTTTCACAATTAAACCACCACATTTAAAATAGACGCCGTTTAAGAATCCGATGGTTGTAAGTTCAATCCTTGCTGCAGGTAAGAATTATTCAAAACCTTCCCCGACAATATATACTGGTACATCATAGGCACTATCAAGATAGGTTGGTGTAAGTTGTAAATACGTGTCAGGACAAATCATACGCTGATACGTCATACGTTTATGTTCTGCAGTTATCTGATGGGGGATTATAAGTCATGTGCAATCAATAATGAAAGATATGACTGGTGGAAATAAGGTTAACTTCAGTCAACAAAGTTTTGCAAGACAACCAAAATATCCTTAATTTCGTGGTTAAACGTAAAAAACAAAACAAAACAAAAAAAACAACAACAAAAAAAACAAAATAAATAAATTAAAAAAAAATAAAAAAGAAATAAAAAACCAGGGTTCTGTGGAAAAAAAAAGTTTGTGTGTCATCAACAAGGAAGTCGTATGCGTTGTGAACATGTATTGGCCAATCAGAGAGCCAAAACACGACTGTATGCGATAAATACACAGCCCAAACTCTCTTAGGCATCCGGGTAGATTAATTACACATGACGTGACAGAAAACATATACATATCCGTTCGAGTACAACCTGTATCTTTCTTTAAGCAGTTTTATAAAAAAAAGAGATAAATAACTTCCTTTAATAATATAAGCTTGATTATTAGTGTCTTTCATTTAAGGCACAATTATTAACACGGAACAAAAAAATGAAATAAACTAAAATGCTTGAGTTACAAGCAATCAAGCAGACTCATTTGTGTTTTACAAACTCTTCTTATTTTATGCACCGTTATATACTAAATTAAAATTAAACAAAACAAAAAATAATATAAATAACAAGAGTACTGTCGCTGTCTCTCAATAACTTACGCAGATATAAAGCAAATTATGGTTTTATGTTGAATTGCAGAAGGGAAAATTTAGACATTATCGTCCTGTCAAAGCCCAACGGAGCCCTTATTTGCCAGTTTCTTCAGTATATTTTTTAGACTCGTATGAAGAAAGAGTCCAAATGTTCAAAATGAAATTTTACTAAATCTATACATATTTCCTTAACTATGATAATATTTCTGCAGATATAAAGGAAATGACTATTTGATATTTATGAGTTTTATATATTATTATTTTTTATAAAAGATGAAAAGTACTATTTATTTTGTAAATCCTGAGTCTAAAATTGATGAATAAGGGTCCTGGTTATTCAGTTAATATGTCACAGTGTATAATATCCTTTGCACAGGCAGTGTTATTGCTGTCGTGTTGGAAGACACTTCATAAAGCGACGAACAACTACAACAATACGTCGAGGAAGACTCATAACCGGATAAAACCATCGACTTAGAGCACAATAGCTGGAAGTCTTGGTCATCAAAAAAAATCGAAGAGACTCTGCCGAGATTCGACCCCACAGCAGTGAGGGGCTGAGTGACATGTACAACAGCGACTTTATTCGTTCGGCCTTGAAGGCAACCACTCACATAGGCAAGATGGTAGTCATGCTTTTAGCATGGCCGCGACATACTAATTTGCTTGTATTGTACTAGAATAGATATGCTACGTCACGCTCAGTATATAAATGCAGTAATGTAGTTCATGTTTCAGTCACGTACACCAAGTCGACACTTTGCTCTTTTTTTTGAAATAATGCCCAAAAAAAAAAAAAAAAAAACACAAATAAAAAAATAAATAAAAATAAAATAAAATAAATGAATTCATTGAAATAGGTTTTAACATTATCAAGTTATAAGAAATGAAGCAATAACATGCAAAACGCCCTCTAGCGGGAACTAATTTGAAAATATCTTGACATTTTTATAGTTTAGACTATGTGATGGCATGTTTAAAATTTGACTTGGATTACTTACTGAACAAGGGATGCGGGGTGTAGCGGGTCATTTGTGTTTTACGAACTCATCTTGTTTAAAGTATATACTACATTTTAAAGGACCGTCCCCGATGTCCGAGTAGTTAGAGCGTCCGCCTTGGGAGCGGGAGGTCGTGGGTTCGATTCGCGGCCGCGGCAAACCAAAGTCGTAAAAAATAGTACGGTAACTGTTATAGCTCCCATGCTTGGCTCTCAGCATATAAGGGTAGTTGCAGGACTGGTTGGCTCGGTGTCAGGATAATGTGACTGGGTGTGGTATCATGCCACATGTCTGTGGCAGCCTTATATCTGTCTCAAGTAGACATCGTCTCCAAATGACTGAAATACAGTCGGTGGGACGTTACACCCAACAAACAAACAAATAAACATTTTAAAGGAAATGAGAGTACTGTCGTTGTGTCTGTACACACACACACACACACACACACACACACACACATATATATATATATATATATATATATATATATATATATATATATATATATATATAGGAATTTTCCACAAGTTCTTACGTGAAAGTATTAATTCCAATAACGAAACGTCATATGTCAATCATTTTATTTTCACAGATAAAAAGCAAACTTAGATTTCATACCATATTGTAGAGGGGCAAATTCAGATACATGTAATAAGCATAATTTTTTTAACCAATCTCTTGAGTCTGTATTTTACACTCAGACTAAAGAAGTCCAAATTTCAAATTGACGTTTCACTAAATCTTTAAATACAGTCGAACCCCGGTTACTCCACCACCTCTCATTCAAATACCCGGCGTTATTCGATATACTTTGTTAGTCCCGATCACTCTCCTTCTTATTTCTATATAAAAAGTAACTGGGTTATTCAAACTTGTGCCGTTCGAATACCTGGTCTCATCCGAAAAGATTTGTTTGGCCCGTGCCTACCAACTCGTATGATTTTCGCACCTCCTTATCCAAATTTGCTGGCGAGCGTTAATGACCGGCGACATTTTTAAACAATGGAAAGACGAAAACGTCAATTTATTACCGAAATAGGTGGAGAGGTTCAACTCAATATACGTTGAGGAACACTCCGAACCAGATAGAACCAATGACCCACTCGGTCACGAAGGCCCTCACTCACACAGGCCAGATGGTAGTCATATTTTTACCATGACCGCGACATACTAAATTGCATTTGTGCTATTCGAACACATCATGTTTTACGTATACACGTATATCACATTATATAGAAAATAAGTTTGCCTTCGCTGTTACTGTATATATGCCATATACGAGTAAAGGAACTTCTATCTAATTGTATGTGATCAGCCTCTGATTTACCACAAGTTCTGACGTGAAAAATTCTAGTGATCCCAATAGCGACAAGAAATCTGACAATCATTTCGTTTGCATAGATATAAAGCAAACTAAGACTTCATGCTATATTGCAGAAGGGAAATTTCAGATAATACCGTTCTGTCACAAGCATATCATTATTTACTAATCTCTTAAGTCTGTATTTCACATTCAGTTTATTTTACACTTAGCTATTATAATATCCCTCAAATATAAAGTCACTAATTAGTCCAAATTTATTATATCATTATATTATATCATTATATTATGTTTTATATATCAAATTATAATAAAAGGTGAGAAATGACTATTTCAAATTTCAGAATATAAGCTCCGGAGACTGATAAATAACGGTCCTAGTCATTTTGTGAATATGTCATACTATATATTGTCCTTCACATAAGCATGTTTTGATTAGTGTGAGGTTCAACTAATTACACGTAGAGGAAGACTCCGAACCAGATAGAACCAACAACTTACAGTAAGCCAACTGGAAGGCTTCGATATCTGAAAAAAAAATCCGAGTGAACCTTTCGGGATTCGAACCAACAGAGGTGAGAAGCTGACACAGGCATTAAGTGACTACGAAATGCAAAATGCTACAGAGAGTAGGTAGTTGTTATAATTTACCCTGGCCGCGAACTACTTAATTCTTTAAATTATACTGCTATAGATATATTAAAAAGCGCTCAATACACTAGGTCAACACTTTGCCTTTGATCTCGCATTATGGCTCTGTCTCCCAGATGATTAATTTCACAATAGTTTTCAACAAAGACTTAGATTCGTTCAGGTTAATATTCTCCATAGAGAATGCTTTGTTCCTTACGATTTTTTTCTCTGAAAGTTCTTTGAAGTTGGAAACATGTACATAAAATTAACAGATTTTGTCGGTACTTCTGTTGCTTGTGCAGGGCAACACGACACAGTATGACATCCTACACTTACATGCTTAACTTGTAATAGTTTCACCACTTGACACACAAACTATGTTGAAATTAGCCAGAAATTACTGAAAATAGTCTCCATACTGAGACTTTAGTAACTGTAATTATTTCCATATGCTACAAATAAATAAATTTTGTTTTCAGATTAAAAAAATGGTCAAGTGAATATTCAAATTTGTTTAGGAAAAGAGGAAATTTAAGTAAATTGCAATACTACCTACCAAAAGGCTGATGTCAATACTTGTTGTGGATTGAATTTCACTTTCATCATTATGGCAGGAAGTGAATAGATGTCTTGCTCCCGCTCACTTAACATATCTCTGGCGAAGACGAAGGCCTCATACTAGAGGCGGCTTCTTTTGCGGAAGAAAATTATTTCGCCGAAAGAAAAGCTTTAGTGAAAATCCGCAAATCTCTAGGCAAGTAGAATAAGAGAAGTTTATCTAGAAATAAATCAAAGATGTGATAGACCTATGAGAAAAAAAGAACACATTTTCTGTTTGAAAAGAAACAAATCGACTTCTACTATCCGTAAGAGAGGCGGGATTGTAAATAAGGTTGTTAAAGCTATCGCTTTAATGGAATGACAATCTTCCCAGAAATTACGAAAATATGACAGCTCACATCAAACTGTTGGCGCCGCATCTTAACTTCCAAGTGAGACAACGGTCTCTTGCAACTGACCTAATTGATCGATTGGTCTTCAATATTCTTTCTTTGGCCTTTTCCTGGACATTTGAGAGAAAGTAAGTTTGTAAATAAAGGTGGCAGCATGCAATACGTCAACGTTAATATTGTAGTGAAATGATAATTAAATAATGCATTGTGTTTAGGTTTTTCCTATTATTTATGGGATCAAAGTTTATATTAACAAAGACGCTAAGAAATATGAGGTCATATAATGGCACGCACGACGAAGCGCGAATACGTCATACAAGCATAAGCGATATCTACAACATTCTAGGGCAAATAAAAGTAACATGAATAATTGTTTAAATAGAACAAGTTTAGGGTTCACATGTATCAAGTTAAACACCAGTATAAGAACGTTTCTGTATCACTGAAAGAATAATGTCACAACTTGTTAAATATTAAGTCAATGTATCAGTGATATACCTATTCATAAATACATTCTCTTGAAAAACGTTGGTATCGCTAAAAGCAATTGGGCTAAACTTTGGTCATGGGTCTATCAGTGATCGATATCTTCAAATTATTCAAAATACTGCTGAATACGCACGCCCGCCCTGTCTAGTAATAAGATATTGGATTATGAAAAGCTTCCACTTGCATCTCAGACCTTCGTCGTTTTGGCCATTCTTCAAGTGTTTGCGCAGTGTAGCGTTTTCTATCATGATAACATTGAGGTAATTTTCATATTGATCCTTGGTCTGATCTGGGATAATGCCTGCACGTTCAGATCACAAGTAGCATTCAATCTGTGCTGGAAATTCCAACACGTTCTTGACATGAATCGGTTATTGTCATAGGTCTTAAGTGTAGGTGGTCAATTTTACTGCTGTAGGTCCATTACCTCTTGCATACAATACGACACTATAATTATAGTCTACCCCGAAGAGCATTTGAAACAGTAACGTACCATTCTGTATCCCGGTGTGTAACTTTTAAACTTCGAAGTTAGGTAACGGCAGTTTCTGAGTTTGAGTAAAATACCTTTATCAAATAGTATAATTAGCGGCATACTGGTTTGGTGGTTCTGCCCGCCTACTAGATTGGGGATTTACAAGTACTTCTACTGTTTCTTATGACATCTTTTCTTGGACCGACATTTTGCTACTTGTTGTTTTCTAGGCAGATATAACGCAATTGCATTTGCTTAGTTACAGTTAGTGACTGGCTGATGTCAAGTTTCTCACATCTTCACAAAAACACTATTTATCACTTGCATCTTTCCGTTTGGGTGCATTGACTGCGTTATATTTTACCTACCAACTTCTGACATGAACCAGGCGTAAAACGTAACGGTAGATATCGGCTTTTTTGCAATAATCATTTGTCGCCTGCATCCATTATTTAACTTCGGCATTAATGACTCTTTTCAAAGCATTCAACTGCCAGCCCCTGTTGCCATTTTCGTTAAATGTGTTTAATGTTTATGTCTCTTGTAGCAGTCAAAGTAGATCTAAACCACGAGTATGGGTCTCCAGCTTATCTTGGAAATGCTTCATACCACGCAAGGAGTTTGTTTGGGAAGGTAGGTTTAACAGCGCATGAATAAGCTAATGCTCCTGGTTGAATCGTTCAAATGACCGGTTTTTGTTGACATTCGACAAGGTGAAGCGTTCAGTCGGTACCGCGTCTCCCTCTGATTGAGTAATCTAGTGATTTAACGTCAACCTATCTGCCCTTAACGCAAGGTACAGTACAAAACGCACCGCATTTAGATTTTTGCGTTAACGTCATGTCTATAATGTGGTTGATTGATATTAAAATAATGCATCGCACATCAAATAACATCATGACCCCTAACGCCAAAATCTAGATTTCTCAAATTAAGCGCCAGTATTTATATTGTTAATGATTTTATCATACATAAAATAGGATAATCAAAACCTTTTGATTAAGTTAAAGCAAATTCCACGAATTTATTCATCAACCCTAGTATAGTTTGTTTAGTTCAGGTGCTTTGCTCTTGTGATGAAATTACAAGACATCATAAATACACATCAAAAAGTAACATTAATTTATTTTGTCAATTCTTTTCTAATATTCACCGTTTTGATATACTTTTTTATTTGAAACGCTGAACTTAAAATTTGAAAACAACAACAACAAAACAAAAAAACACACACACAACGAATACTGATTTACACATGTTGAAAAATGAAATGTTTTATTAACATTCTTCTTAGAATTATCTCAGTTTTTTATATCAATATGAAAACCACCACTAGCCACAATAAGGTCATTTGCAATGATGATTTAAGTAGAAGTTACACTACTTTTCACTACTATGCATACGTTTAAAATATACTTTGATTGATAAAATGTAAGGAATTATTGCACACCGTGTGTGCCTGTGTCGTCGTGCTGCAACTTGTGTCTTATTATTAATATTATTCCCCCCCTTCTACAGGAGTCGTATTAAAATAACACATGTCCATCGTCTAAATGCCATATTTTGCTTTGTGTGCAATTCTTATTTATTAGAAAAAATCTACGGTTTAATACGATTATACAGTATCTTAACTTGCTTTAACAACGCTTTACTGTTTATATTTTCTGATTCGTCTGTGTAAAATTGAGACAATTTGTACTGGAAATAAAGACGCGCATACCAAAGTTGCCTTGCGATAACAAGCCGGTGACACGATACTTGTGCTTTTATTAACGTAATACACTGAGTGCAGGCGGTATTAACTTGTCTTATTATATCTCTTCTGTCGGGGAATTCGAATAGAGAGGTGAGTCATTACTTATCTATTTGTAACAAAAAAACAAATGCGCGATAAGTTGCACAATAAATAAATATAGATTGTCTCCGTTACTAGGAAGAGAAAACATGTGTTGTTAAAATAGGACCATGCAGTATGCAGAATGCTAATGACGCGTAGATTTTCTTTTTTCGACACAGCAGTGTTTATTGAACAACATTTGAAATACTTGGAGTGTCCGATAGCAAACTTAGACCTTTAGCATAGACATTGATAACAAGGTCTGTTCTTGGTTTTAACTTTATTCCGATGATGAACGCAATTATCATGAAGAAAAAGTTGTACGAACAGTATTTTATGTTTTAAGTATATTTATCCCAACAAAGGTATATGTCATGATTAAAAACTTACTACTGTATTGTTTCATGAAGGCAAAAGTGAAAATGGTGTGCCTGAAACTATTTACATATAAAAGATAATAAAAAGCAGCAAAAAATATAACAATAATCACGAAAACAACAACAAAATAAATTAATAAAACAATAAAGCATACAATTCTTAAATGGCAAATTATTAAACTGTTGAAAATAGAATTTATGTCAGAATTACATATTCTAATCTATATATCCGATTAAATGACAGACGTGTGTTATGTTCTGATTAAAATATTTATTCGATAAAAATAATGACACACACAAAACCTAATCTAGCAAGGAAACAATGCACTCATCTTAAATTGTCAGCTTTGAGAACTTGCTCGAAATATTCGACAACAAAAGCTGATATGTGGGCATATACGTTTCATATCTAACATAAATTCTACATGGATTGAGTGATATTTTTTGTCGCATCCCTGCATAAAGTAACTCAGTATCATTATCTTTCTAAAAAGCATTTGTAGCAATGTTTTTTTTGTGTTTTTTGTTTTTAAATATCGTATATCGAACCTTATCAAGATGAGCAGGTTCCGAGATTTTTTATCCAATGTTGAGATTACTGTATAATGAAGATTTCTACAAAATAAAAAAAATGATATGCAAATATTTCGAAACACAGTCTATAATGCAAAAACGGTTTAATACCACCCGTAATTAAAAAACAAATAGAGGCATTGGGGCTTAATTGTAAGAGTGATGAAATGCGTAACTTGAAAGAAAGTTCAAAGAAATCATCTTGATTAGAAACGCTCTTTCATTTTATAAATCCTCTTATGACATCATGTCACTGACCTTGGTAAAAAATCATTAACATTATTAAGCAAAATAATTGTGTTTACGCTGATAAACTCATGGAAATAATATGTAATTACGCCCATAGGGTATTTATAAAGAGAATAAGGGGCGTTATAGAAGAAAACAAAGGCGCAATTATTACATAATGAATCTCGAGAGAACACGTAGTCCATTGGTAGTGTAAATGACTGCAAAGATTGAGGGCTAGACTCCGTTTTAAGCAAGAAACTTCTATACCGTACCAGGCACAGGGACCACCAATAGTGCTCCTGATTAGGAGGTTTCACTTTTCAATATCTTAAAAATGACATCATATTTGCTGCATATATCACGGAAAGTTGGAACATAATTTTCCCGGGTATTCCAATTATACCGTATACCTTTAAAAGTTGTAAGTACACTTGTTTGATTAAAACATGTGTATATTATCTAATATGTTAAAAAAACAGCACGTTCGTATTAAATAACATTTTCAACACATACTAAAATATAACAACAATGACCGCCAAATTAGAATATAATGAACACTTCAAAACGTACAATGCTGCTTATACAGCAAATTCTTGACTTGAACTTATTTTAAGATCATCCCATCAATTTACTTTTAAGACCACATCCATCTAATACATAACCTTACTCTCCAAAAGAGCTTATAAAATGCCAATGTACTTCTATGACACACAGTAATCGTACATTGCAATTGTATTTTGGATAAAAAGTGTCACTAAGGGTTGAGAAAGCAATGATGTTTTATCTTAAATGAAATATCTACTAAGGGATGGGCGGTCCTAATTTGATTAGAAATGACAATTAAAATTTTGTTTTCCGAGAAGAAAGTTTCCTATGGAGGGCTATACTTGTTAAGTAATGCATTAAATTAATCGTTATTTTTTCAGACAAACTAAGTTAAGATTAAGGCAAAAGTATTTATACAAACACAAACAGATCGACTCTGTCTAATTGGTCACCTATAAAAACATTTATAACATGTTTTTTCCGAAGGGAATCTGCTTTATCATAAATGATTGCAAATATTTAGGTGTGACTAGACTAAAGAACGTAAAACCACCTTGCAACTTGTTCAAATATGAATATCGAAACAGTGGTGCCGCTAAACTTTGATTTTAAACGTTTCAAGTCATACTTTTTTCTTATTCCTGTCCTGCTAAATACGGACTTCATCTGTGAAATATCAAGAAACACTAAACCATTATGTGATTTTAGCTATGAATTATATATGAAACAAATATTTATGTGCAAGGACAGGAAATCGGCCAAAGTCCGGAACATACACCCTCCTACTTTTTCTTCTCTCTCCCCCCACCCCCTTATTATCTGTCAACAAACTTAATGGTGTTTTTTTTTATTTACTGTACTTGGTACATTTTTGTCAAACATAATGATATATAAAATAATTGGTATAAGCATAGATTATTTCAAAACTAAAAACATACACAGTTGATCTCCTAACATGATAACATAGTTAAAAAAAGAGACACGTGCCATTAATTGTCATACCTAATTTCGAAAAAAAAATCGTGATAGAATTTATAAGTTTAAACCAAGCATATATCCCTGTGTTTCGTTTTTGATGTAAGTTACAAATGATTAAAAACAATATGTTATTTAAAAAAAGATGTTAATTTATTTCTAGTTAACATATCTGCGGTAGCAGTAAACGCAAACAATAAGGAAAGATACGACTGCGATGACGACTGAAACAATTATGACAATAGTAAACATATCATTTGCCTTTTCTTCATGTGAGACTTCAGAAGCTGTGGTTGAAGAAATTGTTGTTTCTGTGGAAGTAATCGAAAAAGGTGTTGTACTCGTGGAAGTAGTCAAAGAAGGCTTTATACTTGTACTAGTACTAGTGGTCGTTGTACTTGTGGAAGTAGACAAAGAAGGTGTTGTTCGTGTGGCAGTACAAGTTTTCGTTGTACCCGTGGAAGTAGCCAAAGAAGGTGTTGTTGGTGTGGCAGAACTAGTTTTCGTCGTACTTGTGGAAGTAGACAAAGAAGGTGTTGTTCGTTTGGTAGTACTGGTTGTCGCTGTACGTTGGGAAGAAGTTGAGGATGGTGTACTTGTGGTAGCAAAAGTTACTGCTGTTCTTGTGGAAGTAGCCAAAGTGGTTGCTGGCGTCGTTGTTAATGAGACAAGTTCATTTGACTGTTTCTCTGATGATAAAAAGGGATATGATAATAATTAAAAAATAATCAACAACCTTACATCAAATAAGTACTATATATGCTGAATTGGTTTCATATTCGTTTGTATGTAATTGAACAGCTTAACAATGATGGTGTCAATATCTGATTAAGAACACATAAATAGTCCATATCCGCAAAGCCAATATAAATTGTACATAATATAAGTGGTCACGTCTCGCAATATTTTGCTGTTTATTGATATTGTGGCATTCAACTTTGCATGAAGTGCGCATCTGTGCGAAGTTTTCGATAACTCTTTAATCAAATATTTAATGATTGACAGAATGACAAGAATAAAGTGTATATTCCTTTATCAAACTCAAGGCACCCAGGATAGCATGTTTTATGTTCAAATCAAACTGTCGTGATAAAAACCTTGCGATTTATGAGATCTTTACCGTTGCAATAACTAACTCCGGGAGGCGAACGCACAAGAAAGTAAACAACGAAAGTGTTGCAGTTTTTCATCTGAATTGTGCTCCTACGTGCACAACATTCCGAACCGATCTTTATACACATTTTAACTTGTATGACACCGTCCTCCTGGGCAGGAATGGAATCTGACGGATATAAAAATATTCATCACATATATTTATATAATACAGACAGTTTAGACACTTTATTTCAATATACATGTAGTCCATTCACATATACATATAGATATGTCTATAGAAACACACACACACACACACACACATTATATTTTTAGCTCGAATGAAAAATACACATACATAGCAAAGTTTCTTCTGATACTTTTTGTTTTCTGATATTATTAATTCAATAAACTTTGGAACATTTTTTCCAATAATATATTCTTTAAATATTAATTCAAAATATAATTGACATTCTAATATAAAATTTATCTCCTAGTAATTAGCAATACTTATATTTCCTTTCTTTAAACATAATAGCAGTTGGTTAATGCCAACCTTCGGTTTCCTTTTCTAAACGGTGATTTTTAATATATGATATTTTCTCTATATTTATATGTGTTTATCGAAGAAGATCAAACGTGCTCACTAGCATTGAAAGAATAAAAAATATTATTTGTAATATAAATATACATATATGACTTTGTTATCTTTGAGTAATTTTGAGCAAGTTTGAAAAAGATAGTAAGTTTTTCTCAAAATTTGCTAAAGAGGGTTTTAGTACTGAGCGTGTTTATATCTGACTCCATTTTATACAAATAAAACTGTTACTTCAGTGTGATTTTTATACTAAGACGCAAACTACGCGCACTAGTTTTGATAAGAGTTGGATACCCAAACTTAAGTATGGGATTGTATTTAAGTGGTTTTGATAACAAGGGTCCAGATTTTTAAGTTACTTTTTTTATTCAAAAATTGTATTTGTTTCAATGATATCAGTGTTATTAGATGTGTTATATTGCTTA
This sequence comes from Solen grandis, assembly GCA_021229015.1. Taxonomy (NCBI): domain Eukaryota; kingdom Metazoa; phylum Mollusca; class Bivalvia; order Adapedonta; family Solenidae; genus Solen; species Solen grandis. The sequence goes on along the minus strand of CM037795.1, from coordinate 43,850,764 downwards.
TATGTGACTTTCTATAAAATAAAATAAAAAACAATTTTAGGTAACCGTGAAAATGACATTTTGTATTGCAAAAGCTTACCGTTCATCCAAATCTGACTTGAGGAACCGCACTGGTTCCCTGACGGACAGGACAAGGTCATGAGTCCCTCACTGGCCGCCGTTAACCGGTACCAGCCCGGATTGACGGGTTGATGTGATACAGAACCGTTGTAAACAGTCGTCATACTGGTTTGTTCAAAGGCGTGTAAGAACGGCATGGATCGCTGACCGAAGCGCCATCTGTGTACAAGCATACATACTACGAGGGTCGTCCGGAAAGTCCGTAGACAACTGATATTTCTTTGTTAATTCCATTTTTTCAATCTATTGTTTTATGTTGAGCTTCCCCTTGATCATAATTGCATAGCTTGATTACGATAAAAACATGAAATTGATATCGGCACTCGTGTGATCGTTTCCGTGGCAACCTTGTATAGGGGTACCCGGAGTACGTCAAAACTGGAGATATTTACCGGTCTCATGCGCCTTTTTTCTTTGGGTATTTTACCTGCTAAAATTGTGGGTAACGCTATGATAAACACTTCATGACGTGACGTTACACGTTGATGTCATATTGTTACGAATTGAACGTTATCGCTTTAGAAATAAAAAAGTGAGGAGAACTATTTTCAATAAACCATGGAAGAAAACTCTTCAAAAATGACGACGTCAGACGTTTGGGCGGAGCAGCGTGTGCTAATGAAATTCTGCATGGAGCTTGGGAAAACGCCTGTAGAGACGATGGAATTTATTAATTCAAACAGTAAAAAGCCAAGTGTTTCTCGCGCTCTTGTATACAAATGGTACAAGCGATTTCATGATGGTAGAGTTGAAACTACAGACGATTTACGTTCAGGAAGACCAAGCATTATTAATGAGAAATCCTTAACGTTTGTGAAGAACGTCATTGATATTGACCGGCGCCTTACGGTACGAGATATTTCTGAACAATGTGATATTTCAAAGACAACTGCGCATAAAATTCTCGTTGAAAACTTTGGAATGGAGCGTGTTTGTGCACGTTGGGTACCCAGATTACTTTCCAGTGATAATAAAGAGGCGCGTGTTAGAGCAGCAAAATCATTTCTTCGCAAATGGAAAACGGGGGGTGATGCATCTTTGGACTGAATTATTACAACTGATGAATCATGGTTTCACTACATACGGCTGCAACTACTAAGCTAGAAATTCAGTTACTGGGGTTTGAGACTCTGTTGTTTGCACCATATAGTCCGGACTTAGCGCCAATGGATTTCGGCGTGTTCCCATTGATAAAGTCGCAACTCAGAGGTAGAAAATTCAGGAATTTCACTGAACTAAGAACAGCAACACTAAGCATTATTTCTGGAATTGAGAGTGACTGGTATTCAAAGGTGTATGACAAATGGGTTGATAGACAGAGGAAATGTGTGGGATGAAACGGTGAATATTTTGAGAAAGAATAAAGGCGCTTTAACTTCGACGTCACATTTCAGTAAGTAACACTGCGCGAAATTAGGGATTTACTTGGAAATTAAATTTGCCGGCATTCCACCTAAAAAATTTACTTGGAATTTAAGGTAAGTAAATTTGAAGTAAACATAACTTAAGTTTACTTGGAATGTTGGCAAATTTACTTAAAAGTAAATTAACAATCATTCCATGTGAAAAATTTACTTGAAATTTAAGTTAAGTAAATTTGAAGTAAAGTAAACTTAAGTTTACTTGGAACGTTGGCAAATTTACTCAAAAGTAAATGAAAAATATTAAAATGAATTTAAAAAAAAAAAACGAAAAAATAAATGTAGTTCATTCACATCATTGATTATGTTTAAGAATTAACACCTTTAACAGGTTAAATTTTTCTTAAGGTATCAGTTTATTATGAAGCTGCCTAGTAAGTCTAAATAAATGAAACCTCTTGTACTATATACTATGGTGGCCTATTTCTGCCAGCCACTTATCCACTTAGCTATGTTGAAACTTTTCTGAAAAATTGTCACATATTCAGTTAGTATCTGGCAATTAGCAAATTTTCAAGTTATTTACTTAGGTATCTTAACAGGACTAAACTGTCTGTTAGTGCCCACTACTGCCAATCACATATTCACTTACTTTAACTGGATATCATGCCTTTTTCCAGATAATTATGTGAAAAAAATGCTTGTTATCCACATAATTTAACTGAATAACTTGAAAAAAGGCGAGATATCTAGTTATCTTAAGTGAATATATGGCTGGCAGTAGTGGGCACTAACAGGCAGTTTTGTTCTGTTAAGATACGTAAGAGGATAACACGAAAGTTTTCTACTTGCCAGATACTAACTGACTATGTGACAATTTTTTCAGAAAATTTCGACATAGCTAAGTAGATAAGTGTCTGGCAGAAGTATGACACCATAATATACTATTTATTCATTAGTTTTACAAAGTTTACAAAAATAGTTACAAGCAATTAACAAACATCCCGTGCAGAATACTTTCTGGTCTTATAACAATCCTATGAATTTCTTGGTTACCCGTTACCAGTTACCAAGGCCGACTCCTAGCTGCTGTGAGAGCATCCGCTGTCACACTTATCTCTGCTGTCACCTTGGCAACGTCAATGTGTCTGCTCTAATCTGAATCAGTCAAACGCGTTTGTGCATGTCACAGATGCCCATTAATGCACTGATAGCGATTAGTATTAATTTAAATCGTATTTGTTTTGCACATTAGAGTAAAATTGATAAACGAGAATCAAATCAAACTCAGTGTTATATACACTTTTGAAGTGCGACAAAAAAAAAAAAAAAAAAAAAAAAAAAAAGATCCTTACACATATTTTACGATTTTATGGATAACTTTAATAATGTAATGTGAAAAGAAAATAATAACCTTCTCAATCACATTCATTTTCATATTTAAACTTCTTTTTTCAATTTATATTTTATTTTTAAGGAGATTTAATATAGCCAAAAAGTCCCCCAAGCTGTGCTAGAAGTCGCAACCTAGCTTTGTTGCCAGTGCCATAAAAATCGTATTAATGGCAATATATATCATACAGAAAAAATATTTTCACGGATCTAGATATATTGGTTTAGAGGGATATCTTTACGGAGGATGTGTGCCTAGTACTGGTCCTTCCCAAGAACGATGGTAAGGTTAACTGACCACCTGGGTCAAGAATCTTCTCAAAAAAAAAAGAAGAAAATAAGGTGCATTGAAGTTGATTTTACGGACAAAAAGCATAAAAAAACGCTGATGTAAAATTTTGGCCACATGCAATAAAACTACTTAGCCCAATGCTTAGATTTTTAGATTTCAATATACTGTATAAATCCTATATCTAACTACATAAAAGATATCATATTTCCCCCAGTGTGTAAGATTTAATAATATTCACTTTTTATGTGTAATGTTTTTTTTTGTTTTTTTCCCCGAAAGCAATCACGCAAGGTTACGAATTAACCGTGACCAGAATGAAGTTGTTGCAAGGTTGCAGGAATCCTACGCTGAAATATAGTGCCGAAAATTGACGCTAATTTATTTGTATTTTAAAATCATTTTACATAATACATCATATAATTCGGCAAAAAAAATATTTCTACTCTCTTTCGATACCAACATTTTGTTTCGTAATTGATTTTAACTTTCCCTCTTTTAAATTTGAAAACCGAAATAACACAGCGTTGCATTAATCCGCCATTTTGAAAACTTTAGCGGTTGAACGGCAGGGTGAACGGCACACCATGTAAACGCCATTAATTCGCAATATTTTCTCAGATGGCATCCGTTTTATTATAAAGGTAAGACAGTTCATTAAAAATATTAGTATTAATTATGTTTGTAATGAAATATTTCTTTCAAATTATCCTTAGAGTGAAATTTCTTCGTGTGCAAATGGCGAGGGATGGCTAGGAGTTTCTTTATTGCCCGTCGATGGCCTAAACATACTTAATTGTAGATCAATATATTTTCTATGTTTTGTTGAGTCTCAATTCTTTTAGTTTAATTTGAATCCCAGAATTTATTTTTGTGCACGCTATGTGCAAACTAATCTCTCGGGGGGAAACTAATAAATAACGAATCGATCGGCCTCGGTTAACTTCGTCCATATTTTAAAAAATGACTTTTAAAAAAATAGTGTTCTTTAGACATTCCATATTAATGTATGTTATGAAATGTGTTATCTGCAATAGGGGAAAAAAAGACATTTTAGTTTACACTCTAATATTGTAGTTGGATTATCTTGTAGATAATAAGTTTGAAAGAAAAAAAATATTGTTTTACTCCTTTGTTGAAACCCACTGAATCACTGTCTGAATGTCAGATTGCATTCGTAATGTCGAACATCTGCTGGCTATGAAAATTGAGCCTGTATTATAGCAATTGCCATGGCTTTAATGAAATGACATTTGATTTATTTAACTGTTTTCTTCACCTGAAACAGCCTTGCTTGTAGCAACATGTTCTACCATGTTTTGGTCCACTTTGAAAACAACGCATATTTGGATCATGCTGATTTAAAGCAGGTTACCACTCTTATTATAAATACATTTTTGGAGAGAAAAAAAGAATTTCTTAGGAACTTTGCAGATTTTTTTTTTCAGTTTGAAATGATATTTATAGTGTCAAAGAAATAAATGTAAAATTCTTGAAAACTAAATTGTTGCATATCAAAGAACAACATGAGACATCCTCAATGCTACTACCCTTACCTATTCCATGGTAGTTAATTGGTATATGTCAAGTATTGCAGCTTGTGTTTAATTGCAAATCATTCCTTAATCTTATGTGCATAATGCATATTATTTTTGTGTTGATTGCACACATACACATACAGTTAAACATGTACTAGTGGTCACCTGTATTAAGCGGACAAACTGCATTTAAGTCAGTTGCAAATTTACTAAACTAGCATTTGTTATATATTTAACGTCTATTTAATTTATTGACCACCAATTTCTTTTGGTCCCTTGACTGACTGCTTAAGACAGGTTAGACTGTATATTCATTTTTTTTCAACAGGATCATGGATGATGCTGAAAAGATGCTTTTGTGGTGTTGTGTTTCAACATGATGTGCTAATGGTGTCATCAGTGACCGATGTCGAGAAACCACTGGATCCCTGTTGAAGAACACTGAAGGTTAAATTTGTAACCCCAAAAATTATGAAGTGCATATTTATAGTAAGAATATCCATTCCAGCTGTATTTTGATCAATTATTAAACAGACAGTTTTCCTTGCATACTGTCCCCAGTGGTAAGGGTGTTTTCCCTCGAGAATGGGAAGCTGTGGGTTTGATCCCTGGTCCTTCAAGCTGGCTTGCGGTAGGTTGGTGGTTCTACCCGGATGTCTCCGTGCATTCGGGGTCTTCCTCCACCTGTAATTAGCTGGACGTCGCTATATGACTGAAATACTGTCGGAGCGACAGTAAACTCAAATAGTCTAGTCTTGATCCTTGGCCATGGGTTTGATCATTATTTTGCTTTATCTGATTTTCCCCTTTCAGATATGTTTTTATGCCCCACTAACTCCACTGGGGGGCATGTAGATTTTCGGTCTGTGCATCTGTCTGTCACACCTTAGAGTTACCTTTGCGTTTAAGCTTCTTTTTTTTCTACGATGATGACTTCACATCTTTAATAAATATATATATATATATGGGTCGGTGGGTCGCCTTTATTTAACACTTTATTTGGTAATGTAATGATACCAACCATATTTAATAATAAAATAAATATTTTTTATTTTTGTTTTTTCGTCATTGTGCTTGCGGGGGCCTATGTGGCCAAGAGGGTAAAGTCGATGACTTTAACACTCACTCAGCCCCTTTTTGCGTTGATTTCGAATCCCGGCAGGGTCATTCGGATTTTCATGTGAGGAAGCCTTCCAGCTGGCTTGCGGTAGGTCGGTGGTTCAACCCGGATGCCTCCTTGCATTCGGGGTCTTCCTCCACCTGTAATTAGCTGGACGTCGCTATATGACTGAAATACTGTCAAAGTGATGGTTAACTAAAAAAAATAGTCAAATAGTCATTGTGCTTGCATTTCTTTAAAAGTTCTTGTCAGCTGCAGTGAAAGTTAGGCTGCAGATGCGACTGCAACAGCCTTATCTGCATTGTTAAATACAATCGGGACCATTTGCTTCATGCAATGTTTGCAAATAATTACATATTGTTTATATATAATCTATTTTTGTTACTGATTTAAATTAATATGTCTAAGTGTGACAAAAAATCGATGAGCATACAGCTTTTAAAAAAATTTGAAACTTAATTCTTAGTTTCAGAATGGTTGCCTTCATCATAAATATTAGATTATTAATGAAGACAAGGAAGCAAAAAAAAACAACAAACTATGACAACATAATTTAAAATGGGGGTATTAATTACTTCCAGTTATAGTTCTACATTCTATATATGCTTTGGTACTTATGTCCCTCTAGAATATTCCCTCTTTTGAGCTAGAGAAAGTAACTATAGACCCCCTTTTTTTCAGACCAATTGTACATTTATTACTGCATTTTAGGTCAATTACATTAGGGTGTGATGGGAGGGTGTATCGCCCTGTACCTCACACACATTCTCCACACAGTTTGGAAGTTAAGGGGTGTGATGGGAGGGTGTATCGCCCTGTACCTCACACATCATTCTTGTACCTCACACAATTCTCACACGTTGAAGTAGGGGTGTGATGAGGGTGTATCGCCCTGTACCTCACACAATGTCTTCACACGTCTGGGAACGTTAAGGGGTGTGATGGGAGGGTGTATCGCCCTGTACCTCACACATCATATCTTGCCCGACACAGTTTCAGAAAGATAAGGGGTGTGATTAACATCCGACACAGTTTCAGAAAGATAAGGGGTGTGATGGGAGGGTGTATCGCCCTGTACCTCACACAACATGGCATATCCAACACAGTCTGGGAACGTTAAGGGGTGTGATGGGAGGGTGTACCCCTGTACCTCACACTTTGTCAACAGTTTCGATAGGGGTGTGATGGGAGGGTGTACGCCCTGTACCTCACACCACAGAAAGATAAGGGGTGTGGGGGGGCCCTTTGGGTGTGATGGGGGGTGTATCGCCCTGTACCTCACACAACAATGTCTTGTCTGCCTATGTCGATGTTTGGGTTATAAGAGGAAATCTACAATATCATAATACCTGAAGCTGCAAGGTTCACGATCTTGATTCTTAGATGAAGATTAAAATAGTATTATCATAGATATATTATTATGTACATGTTATGTTTGTTCAAGTTAATAGTTGGCTGATATCAAAAATAAAGGATCAAGAAACTTTTGGATTGCCCATTCAAGCATCTGGATTGGCATTTTAGTTTACCTTGTACAATTTTAGTTTTTTTTAGCATTGGGCAGTGTATTTATTTTAAGTCTTCTCAGAAACTGATAAATATTCATTTAAATCTGGCTTTGAAATATTAACAATCACACAAAAAATCCCCTTGGAAACAAGAAACTGTACCTGTGTGTAAGAATTTCAGAAACTAAAACTGATAATAATCATAACATATTAGAATGGCACACAATAAGTTATTTATTCACTGAATTAATTATGATCTTCTTGGGTAGAACCA
>CM037795.1:43793062-43843062 GCA_021229015.1 Solen grandis | reverse complement strand
CAAATTATCTTGGACAATTTCGAATTTGGGTCATGTATGGTCAAAAAGTAGGTCATGAGGTAAAATCTTAGAAAAAATTGTTAACTCTAGAGGCCACACTTTTGGCCCAATCTTCATAAAACTTGGTCAGAATGTTTGTTTCCAAATTATCTTGGACAATTTCGAATTTGGGTCATGTATGGTCAAAAAGTAGGTCATGGGGTCAAATTTTAGAAAAACCTTGTTAACATTCTGGAGGCCACATTTTTGGCCCAATATTTATGAAACTTGGTCAGAATGTTTGTTTCCATAAAATCTTGGACAAGTTCGAATTTGGGTCATGTGGGGTCAAAAAGTAGATCATGAGATCAAATCTTAGAAAAATCTTAACACTCTAGAGGCCACATTTTTTGCCATATCTTTATGAAACTTGGTCGGAATGTCTGTTTCCTTAAAATCTTGGACAAGCTCGAAAGTGGGTCATGTGGGGTCAAAAAGTAGGTCAATATGAAAAACCCAACATATGTTGCTCATTTATAATCAGGTGAGCGATTCAGGGCCATCATGGCCCTCTTGATTTTTAGCTCACCTGTTTTTTAGCTCACCTGAGCACAACGTGCTCATGGTGAGCTTTTGTGATCACCTTTTGTCCGTCGTCTGTGCGTGCGTGCGTCCGTCGTCAACAATTTCTTTAAACAACATCTCCTTCTAAACTATTCACTGGGTTTTAATAAAACTTCACAGGAATGTTCATTATGGGGCCCTTTACCAAAGTTGTAAAAATTATTTTGATTGGTCAAAAATCTAGGTCACAGGAGCTAAAAATAGATTTTAAAAATGAAAATTTTAAAAATCTTCTTCTCCGAAACCACAAGGCCTAGCCTTTTGATTTTTGGTATGTAGCATGATCTTATGACTCCCTACCAAGATTGTTCAAATTATGGCCCTGGGGTCAAAATTGACCCCGCCCCAGGGGTCACTTGATTTAACATAGGCTAATATAGGAAAAACTTGAAAAAATCTTCTTGAAACCACAAGGCCTAGCTTTTGATTTTTGGTATGTAGCATGTCTTATGATCCTACTAAGATTGTTCAAATATGACCCTGGGGTCAAAATTGGCCCCGCCCCAGGGGTCACTTGATTTTACATAGGCTAATATAGGAAAAACTTGAAAAATCTTCTTCTCAGAAACCACAAGGCCTGGGGTTTAGATATTTGGTGTGCAGCATTTTCTAGTACATCACTACCAAGTTTGTTCAAATCATGGCCCTGGGGTCAAATTTGGCCCCGCCCCAGGGGTCACCTGATTTTACAAAGGCTAATATAGGAAAAACTTGAAAAATCTTCTTCTCAGAAACCACAAGGCCTGGAGTTTAGATATTTGGTATGTAGCATGATCTTATGACTCTCTACCAAGATTGTTCAAATTATGACCCTATGGTCAAATTGGCGCCACCTCAGGGGTCACTTGATTTAACATAGGCTAATATAGGAAAAACTTGAAAAATCTTTTTCACAGAAACCACAAGGCCTGGGGTTTAGATATTTGGTGTGCAGCATTTTCTAGTAGATCACTACCAAGTTTGTTCAAATCATGGCCCTGGGATCAAATTTGGCCCCGCCCCAGGGGTCACCTGATTTTACATAGGCTAATATAGAAAAAAACTTGAAAAATCTTCTTCTCAGAAACCACAAGACCTGGAGTTTAGATATTTGGTGTGTAGCATTGTCTTGTGAATCTCTACCAAGATTGTAAAAATTATGACCCTGGGGTCAAATTTGGCCCCGCCCCAGGGGTCACTTGATTTAACATAGGCTAATATAGGAAAAAAATTGAAAAATCTTCTTCTCAGAATTAATTAAACCACAAGGCATAGAGTTTAGATATTTGGTGTGTAGCATTGTCTAGTGGATCTCTTCTACGTTTGTACAAATCATGGCCCTGGGGTCAAAATTGGCCCCACCAAAGGGGTCACTTGCTTTAACATAGACTAATATCGGAGAAACCTGAAAAATCTTCTTCTCAGAAATCACAAAGCCTGGAGTTTAGATATTTGGTATGTGACATGGGCTAATAGACCTCTACCAAGTTTGTTCAAATCATGAATCATGCATTGTCTAGTGGATCTATATTTAGTTTGTTCAAATCATGGCCCTGGGGTCAAATTTGGCCCCGCCATTGGGGTCACCTGATTTTACATAGGCTAATATAGAATTAACTTGAAAATTCTTCTTTTTAGGAAACCAGAAAACACATGGCCTGGCGTTTAGATATTTGGTGAAAATTGGCCCCGCCCCAGGTATCACTTGATTTTACATAGACTTATTTTGGAAAAAAGCTAGAAAAAATTCTTCTCAATAACCACAAGTTCTGGAGTTTAGATATTTTGTATGTAACATGGGCTAATAGACCTCCACCCAGTTTGTTCAAATCATGACCCTGGGGTCAAATTTGGCTCTGCCCCAGGGATCACTTGATTTTACATAGCCTAATGATAACAGGTGAGCGATCCAGGGCCATCATGGCCCTCTTGTTTTATTATAAACAAAGATTGGTCCATTTACAATGTCATAGTTGTGCGTCCTCCCTTTCAGTCAAGCCCCTTTGGCTGAATCACTTCCATCAATATCGTGTATGGCCTGCCCCATAGGTAATGTCAGCAGTGAAACTACGCCTCATGCTAGCTATAATGGTTCTATCAAAGTGCATAGGGATATTCTGCCACTCTCTACGTGAAACCTGTTGCAGGTCTCGGACGCCATGGCGTAATCTTTCTTGCCGTTCGTGCCGTTCTTATTTTTTTATTGATTTGTCTTAAGCGTGTAGTGTTTTCTAGTCGATTAAATATCTTTCTGCAAGCATTTTTTGTGTGAAGACGTTGATTTTTTTTGATTTTTTTTTGTGTTTGTGTGTGTACAAAGAAGTGCCAGTTAGAAGAGAATACGTTTTTTTCTCTCAGTATATGAAAAGGAAGAAAATGGTAAAAAATACAATATTGCGCATAATTTTTGAAGAAAGAAAAGCATATCTAATTCAGAAGTTTGTTTTAACTTTAAAAGAGGCTTATTTTTCAAAGAGAGATACCCATCAATACAGTAGACAATTTACACTGGCTGAAGAGAATAATTTTATGAATTTGACGAGGCAGTGCATTGCCTTTTCAAGGCTTTAGCAAGAGTTCAACATATGTCAATTAAATAAAATACTGAACTGACGGATTGACATGTTGCTTCACGGAATAGTCACGCTACTATTTATTAAAGGAACTAATTACAATGATCAATCTATGTCGTTCTAAATGTTGATAGGGGTAGTGGTACAGTGGTACAGTGGTACCTCATCAGACTACGGATCCGAAGGATGAAATCAAGGAACCATCGAGGAGGGATTAGTATAAATAAATTTAATCTAAAACATACTAAGTGTCAATAGTTTAAATAGTCTGTATTTTATTTACTTTGAAAATTTAATGCACACAAATTGCACAATTTAAAATTCTAATTTTCAAAGTAACTTAATCACTATGTTTTTATTGAGTGTCCATAAGTAAGTTTTAAACCAATTTGTACATTTAAACTCGAGTATTTACTATTAAACATTTATGAATTAACATATGAAGCAAATCATAGAAGAAGAGAGAAAAAGAGAAGCGATTGTTTTGTTCTTTAACCTAGCAAGATATGGTCTTATTTTTCATGAAAATTGAGATGGGTGTTTTTTGTTTTCAAATCGATGAAAAGAAAAAAAAAGAATATACCATTTCCTATATATTCAAAGTACTGGTAAGGAAAATAAGTATATAAATGAATGTGATTGAGGACAAATATACCTTTGGTCGAAGAAATTAACTGAAACGAATTTTGATAATTTGTTTGTTTGTGAATGACTGTTACGCATGTAAAGGAATTCTCTGTATGTTTTCTCGTGTGCGAACACGTTTGGTACCTGATAACTTTGCCATCTAGAAATCCAAAAGACGATCAACATGCACCCCTAACAAAACCTTTGATAATTTCCTGGTATCTTATATCTAATTATGATATGAACCAGTCTATGTCGGCCACATTTTGGTAAATAATACCTCGGTGTTATGAAGACGCCATTCTTTCCTTTACATTGTGATAATGTTTAATTTCCTGGCAATTTGTTCATTCTGAGCACGTATATGATTACGTTTCCATCTCAGACAATCGGATGTGTCGATATTTTATGGCGATTATCTTCTATCCTACAGTCATACCACGTGGTATATGACATCATTTTAAGCTATCCCGAAGAGCAAATGTTGCATGGATTCAGTGTAAAAAACTGCTGTATTTTATTTCTTTATTAATCTTAAGGTATATATAGCGCAAGCAAAGCGGAACAAAGTGTCCTACACATAGGTCCAGTGATTCTTTTGTTAATGTACAGTTGTTCCTAACATTCTGGAAAGCCTTCCGAGTCCGTGAAACTTTGTTTGCTAACACGTAAAAGCTCATCGCTATTACACCCCTACTAAACGGTGGCTCTTTCACATTTGGTGATATGTTTAAATGAGAGCCGTCGATAATTTTCTTGTGGAACCCCCGACCAAAAGAAGGCTGAAAAATGTAAACACATTTTATAAAAATATCAGTTTTTAAAGAACATGCTTGTTTGTTGTTGTTTTTTCAAAAATAGAAGAATGGTATATGAAACGTGAAACATAAGACGGAATCTGACTGAAAAATTATTCAAACAATTCCATGAAAGTAAGTCTTTATGAAGTCATGCAATTTGGTCTATACAAGAATATACGGTATAATTCCACAATATTAACACTTACTGAATGTGTTGACTCCATCACATTTGCGAGGGCTCATTCAAATTGCCGATGGCGCCAGCACCATGTCGATGTCTCGATCATATTTGAAAACGTGTGATGTGAGTTTTTGTTTATTTTTAACCGAGCCCTGTGAACTGTGTGTGTGTGTGTGGGGGGGGGGGTTGGGTGAGTGTGTGTTTAGCTAAGCAAGAGGTTGGGACAATGTTACATGCACGATTAAGTGGGCCAACATATTTCACGGTAGAAAAATCACTCAAGATGTGTCTCCTCGTAAAAGAAAACACACGAGTTGATATTTGGGAAAAGTTCTAGCAACGTCATTTTGGGGTATTTCTTATCGAAATTGTATCCAAAGTGGTGAGAAAAATATTCTACGTGTGTCAGGACGTTGATTCTAACCCTAATGCTATGACCCTATACTCCCGCATAATGTGTTAAACGTACGTGCAATAAGATGACAAAGTCTTGTGCTGGAAACTTACAGCTTGAAACATAAAAAAAAAACTAATTAAATTTGATTTAACTCCGGATATATAATAGCCAATGATTTATATATAATATGAAACAATGTATATACAAATGAAACTAAAAATGAATTTCTCAGCTTTGGGACCAGAACACCAAATAAGTCCTAACCACTATGATCCCAAGCCAGTAATGCGGCTGGTCGATACCTCAGCCAATATACCATAAGCCAAACAATGAAACTTTCCCTGAGTCTCAAATATTATGTCTCAAGACACCTAGTCCCAGACCTAGTTATGAAAACTTAATGAACTACACCACAGCCGGTCAAAACTTATATTATCATGTCTTAACTTGTATAAGACCTACAAGATAAATCGTTGGTCTAAAACCAAATACGATATGGCTGCCAAACAGTCGCCCTCCTAGCTTCCATGGCAATGAAACGCAATGCTTCAGAGACACTACTTCTACAGCAACCCAAAACAATGCTCTGGTATAAGGAGAACTGAAGGACCGTCGCTTTACAGCCAGTACAATATATACCACCTGGCGTGCGTTCAGTATGCCAAACCGTATGCAACCGTACGCTTACAGTAAGCTGTGAAACTGTCTCAATGTCATGAACCATGATATTCACGTCTACCTATGTACAGCATAAGTTTCACGTGAACAGCATGGTTTAAGGCCCTAAGACAACTCCATAGCTGACTGTAAACTGAAATGCACCATGAGAGTAATCCAAAACAGGTATGACATTTTAATACCCGCGTAGCATGGAAATCTTAAGTCTTGAATCTGAACACATATGACGTTGGAAAAGGTTTATAATTATCGACTAATCGCATCACACACTGATAACCAATCAGATATATGTACAGAGCTAATTTACTAATAATAAAAAATGTATCCATATCCTGAATAAAAACAAGAACTGTAACAATTAACATTGAATTAGAAAAGGGGTAATAAAGGGAGGTAATTACAAAAGAACAACAAAAGGATGTATTTTTAACAAAAATAAAAGGGAAGTAATTATCATATAAATAATTATACAGAATTTCCTGACAATGTGGCATGGCATTTTTCGATTTTAGAAAAACAAGCATGTTCTTTAATAACTGATTTTTTATATAATGTGCTTACCTTTTTTCAGCCTTGCTTTCGTCGAGGGCTCTCATTTTAACAGATCACCAAAATGTGAAACAGCTACCGTATAGTAGGGGTGATTATTGTTTTCCCGAATGATAGGAAATTCTATACATCTAACAAAAGAATCATTACGGCTATTGTGTAGTGCACATTCTTTCGCTTCACATGCCTTCTATCCCATTAACATTGGTGAAGAAATAAAATACAGCAATTTTCTTCTTCGAATCGAGGCAAATTATGCTGCTTGTGATAGCTTAATTGACGTCATATACTACTTGGTATGGCCATGTTGACTAAAATTAGTTTTTTCATTATGTGGTATTAGTGTCTACGGGACCCAGTGTAGGTCAAGAAAAATATCAATGTTAAATAAAAAAAAAACTAGAACTAACGTGAAGAACATTTACGCAATAGAGTCCATGCCAGGGGGTGGTTGATGGTAAAGTAACAGTTGAATAATTCTCTACTTTGGTATATTTAATCATTTGAATGTTTAATTTATTTTTCTGTATAAACGATTTTCAAAACTGAAATTATATATGCAGCTTTTGTCTCACACAAGAAGCAAAGCATCTGACCGCCCACGAGCTTACTCTGTGTAATATTACATGTTTTAATGTAATATTACATGTTTTAATTCAAATCGAATGTTAAAACGCTACATATCAGTCAGTAAAAATGGAACCGGTCGTTTAGTATTATACAGGCTAGTTTCAAGTCTGATTCTTCCCCTGACAAAAATAATGTGACTGGGTGTACGAAGCATCATGCCACATGGCCACAGTGTGTATCTGTCTCAAGTAGACATAGTCTTGAATCAATGGGAAGTTTACCCCCACCTCATCCAAGAGGAATGAAAATGATAAAAAAGATAATTAAACCTTAAAAAACATGTATCGAAAAGTGTCTTTAAGGAAAGTTATGGCGGTTGATATATTGCTTATTAAGAAGTTCAAGCGTTCCTTAAAACACCTGTTGAAAGAAGCCTGGCGGGAAGAATATTACAAACGGACAGACAGACGACCTTGAGAGTGAACCCTTTGTGCTACCTGTGCCTACAGTAGATGACACATGGATGTCATTTTTTATACTGAACTAGTGCCCTGATAAGAAACGGGACGGATGGTCGAGGAATATACTATGCTTCCACCCCCTTGTTTTTTCGGGCACTATACAAATATACATGTACGTGTATATTAGCCATAACAGTATGGAATCTTTTCTTTTCTTTCGAACATAATATCGGAATAAGACCAATGTTTAGTGCTGGGTTATGCAAGCAGAATAACATACACTACGAGGTTTTGGTTCTAGCTTTTTAATTTCGCATGTCTCAAGAAAATTCGATCCGGACGATAATTGGAACGTAACTTTTTAATGATTAAATTTGCATGAACTGTTAGTTTTAAGTGGATTTTAAGAGTAAAATAACCTCGATATTTTAAATGTTAAAATAACAAAACAAAATATGAGTTTTGATCACATGCGTTTTAATTTTAAAACAGTTTATTGTCAAGGAACAAGTCCAATAAGTAGCACCATTCTGTTATTGTCTGGTTAAGAATACGATATTTGCAGGCATTTAATCTCAAAGAAATAATGGAGAAATCAATGAGGTCGGCCTACAGCATCAGTCAGCTATGCCTGTTTACCACTTTCTGTATTGTTATTTGGCTTGTAACAACAGCTGCAAGCCATATTTTCATTTGGAAGTGTAATTCCATAATGGCAGTCCTTATCTGTCTCGTAACATTTTGGACATGTAGCATTTGGCAGATAGCCGAGATTATCCGTTTGTGTACACGCGATATGCGGGTTTACCAAAATTAAGTTAATTTTGAGAAGGAACAAAAAACCAACCATAAATTGCATCCTTGTTCTGGTACTCTGTTTCGATTCCTGAAAGCTAAATTCTAACTAGTCCATTCCAGGTTACTTGATATTTATACTGGAGTCAAAACTTGGGACACAAACAGATGATAGTTAAGCAACAGGTACTTTGGTTAGACCGACTAATGCTAAGCTAGGCAATCCTTCCTTTTAAATGTTTTACTTTACATACAAATCAATACCTACCGTCACGGTGGCCGAGTGGTTGTTGCGTCCGCCTCAGGAGCGGTAGGTCGCGGGTCGATCTTTTGACAAGGTCGTTAAATGGTATTGGTATAGCTCCCTTGCTTGGCGCTCAGGAAATATGGGTAATTCCAGGACTGGTTGGCCCAGCGTCTGGATAATAGTCTGGGTGTGATACCATGCCTCCAGCGGGATACTGCAGTGTAGCAGCACTATATCTGTCTCAAAGAGAAATTATCTCCAAATGATTGAAATACTGTCGGCGAAACTTTAAACCCAATAAATAAATCCATTCAAAGTAAAGATATTTTACATCATTGTGAATATGAATTTGCAATTACATGTAATATTATTTTGTACGACATATTGCAGAGGTACATATTTCATACATTGTCTTTAGAGAGTTTAGGTCATTATATTTTGATTGAAATATGGGTTATAATCCGATTATATATTTACGAAAACATTGAATTTATTTTGAATTTGATAAGCTGAAAGTAAATCAACAAAAATGTAGTTACAAACGTTTCGTGACAATCGTCTGTAACAAAAGCTAGCTGAATGAGTAAGGCGAGCTAACCGCGAAATGAGCCATATGTATCGTTTTTAATTTAGTTACTGGTTCTGGGAAATCTTTCTTAACCGAATTCAGTGATTGACAAATAGTTGTTATGTCACCTTCGCGGAATAAGATCACGATGTCGATCTATGGTTGAGACATAATATATATTTTTAATTTATCATTCACTTGCTCGGCGCTAGAGTGACAACACCTGGATGTCACGATAATGCTTGGGCATGACATCGTGCCTTTTTGTGTTACTGCAGTTATACAGCCTAATATATATGTGTTACATATATGAACTGAAATGCTAGATGAAACCAAATAAAATGTAAAACATGCGAATGTGTGTATTGTAAATATGGATCGTTAGCCTGTACTTTGAATAATAAAAAATACATGTATACGTTATCTAGATATACATGACCCTTAAAGTGGTTACACTTTGTGGTGCATTAACCCTCCTGTAACCATGAACCTATGAATATGTATCCTGTAAGCTGAAATAATCTTCTCTTTCAATCGTTCTCGGTACACCAACGAGACACCATTGTGCTAGTCATTGATTCTCCGTTAATGACCAGACACCGTTTCCCACTTAAATCAATGTCTAATGTCACTCACTGATTACATATGAATATTCCCACATAATAGCTTCATCGTCTACACTATTAGCTGCCTCTCACTATTAATCATTTGCCCCGTTTGCATAACGCAAATTAATCTACGAACACGAGAGAATTCAAAGTTCGCATCCTGTATCGACTAATTTCATCGAGAAGATTTCTTTAAATAATGTATTACGATGAAATATACATGTATGTGCGGTTATTCAGTAGTAAGCAAGATATAGATAGATGAAAAAAGTGCCATTGAAAAGGGGTGGATTGAAAGCTTAGGTCTCATCAAAATCATTCAATCATTCGGGGACTTTGTTTATGAGGCAGATGTTCCCCTTATAATCACGCCGTAGACAAATGATACCTCATCCAGTCACTTTATCCTTAGGTCAGCAAATCCAGAACTACCCTTATACACTGGGGGATGAGAGCACAGGTGACAAAGTAATAAAATACTTTATACTGTTTGACGGTAGAAGTAGGTGTACAGTCAGGCCCTCTCTTTTGGAGGCTACAGCAAAGGGGTTTGACACGAGAGGTTTTTCATTAATAACTAAATTTGATACAAGGCATATTATTTTCGATAAACCTAGATCCACACCTTCCTCAGAAAAATGTCAGTATCACAATCATTGATGAAGGTATTTTGCACCCATCGCAAGCGTATACAAGCGTTTTCATTGTCTGTCCCTGCCTCTACAATCATTCGCATTCATAGTAACATTACTGGTCACATGATTATTTCTGGTCACTTGATTCGCACAATATGGCTTCCATACCAGCTTTTGTTGTCCGTCTAGCTGAAAAGAAACATCCAGCCCTGGGATCAAGTCCCTGTTCAGTGCCATCTCCACAATCACTCCAAACATTGGCAATCAACCGGTAATTACATGTAGCTTTTGACAAGTACGAGTATATCTTATGCATTAATGGTATTAAGATATTAAAAAAAATATTTTTATTATCATATTTATGTAGTTCAATTTTGATTTTTTTTTAATTTATCCCAGCTGTATATTAGTCGTGTTCAACATGTTTTATGTTTGCCAACTGATCAAGTCAATCATAAGACAAAACTATGAACTCTTGGAGCACAATGGGTCATTCACAGATCAACCACTTCTGATACACAAATAGTAAAGCAAAAGAGGGTTTAAAATGGTAAGCTTTATATAAAAAAAATACAGGTCAAAACATGTCCAATCGGCTTTAGACTTAATAACATTTAACAGGAATTAAGACATTTATCTTTTGTGTGAAAATGCTCAATTTGACTAGTCTTTCATGAGACTTGTTCAAAAATGTTTTCTTTTTATCTAAATCCATAGTTACTGCTTTCAACATTTAGAACATTTTTCGATGCTGTGACAAAACAGTTTGCGGGGTTTTAGGCAAGTCTGTGACAGTTCGAACTGTTCTATACATTTCCAAACATATTTCGTAATAAAATGGCTCAATTTAGTTTTCACAAAAGTACTAGCTTGATTTCAAAGTTACTTGGCATAGATGTTCATTGGGTTACTTTCTACCAAGATTGTTAAAATCATTTTGAACCGTTGAAAAACATAGCCGCCAGGGGACGGAGCCCGTTTTCCTTATATGTATATATTACAGAGAAAAATCTTCTTCTCCAAAAGTACTGGCTGTATTTCAGTTATTTGGCATATGGCATAAATGTTCCTTAGATCACTATCTACCAAAATTGGTCAAATTATTTTGATCCGTAAAAAACATGGGCGCCACGGGGCTGAGCCCGTTTCCCTTACATGCATACAGAAAAAATTTGAAAATTCGTTTTGTCCAAAAGTACTACTCTCAGTAATAAATACACTATATAGATACAAGAACACGCTTGTTTGATCGCCGCACGATTTACTTTTCTTCGAACTGTGCCTGTAAACTGACACATTTGATCTGCCGTTTAAACGCAAACGTTATGTCTCTAGCAAATAAAATGTAGCTCTTCAAATTCAACTTTGCTATTGTAATTTGGAAATTATGTGTTGACTTTCATTATCATTATTGTGAACGCTATAAATCTATGTAAAATAATCATTGTTTAACTTTGAAATTGCAAATTGAAAAAAAGTGTTCTCTTACCATTATTGGCTTTTAACAAAATTGTAAATGATATAAATTTATGTATGATACTGAATCTCTCCCCTTCCCCATCTTTCTTTCCTCGCTATTTTTCTCACTACTCCACATAACTTTATACTTATCTATCATCATCTTTTCATTAGTGTGTAATGTGTGCATAATTTAATAACAGAACTTTTCCCATATCAGAAGCAGCTTTATACTATATACTCTCCACCCTCTCTCCCAATCTCTCCATCTTTCATGTCAAGTAGTTATTACATGATTGTTTGAAACTTGATCACGCTTTTCATGATATTTTAACCTTTTGACATTTTTTACAGGGAAATTATGAAGAAGTATTTTAAATGAAATATATAATCACTTTGTCGCCTTTCGTTTTCGCCACCGGCAAAGATAAAATAATCGTGATAGTTTTGTATAAAGCTAGTTTCTATTGTTTATCTCCACCTAAACATTGTCAATGTATAATTATGAGAGTATAAGTGCACTCTTCATTAACCGAGTTTCGCTTTTGATATCTGTAAGGACAAGTGCACATTTAATGAATTTATCAAATTAATTGTATGAGATAAAGGTCAATCACATTCTCGCTGTTTCTGTATCTCTCCCTTTTCACTACTACTACCACCACCACCACCACCATTAAGTTACTACTAGTACTATATACACCATATTCGTCTTAGAGTTATGTTCTGTTCCAAGAGGATTGGTATAAATATGGCCTGATTTTATCGCAGTCATCTCACTTCGAGAATGACTTCCACGACTTTTTGCTTCTGCTACACATGTTACTAAATGTAAATAAAAAAAAAAAATAGCACGTTTCATTTTATATTTGTTTCACCTGGTATAAAATCACAGCGATCGATGCAGCACCACAGAAAATAAAATGGCCGACATGTAAAGTCATCATAATAACAACAAAGTGTATTTGTTAAAAACCTATTTAAACCCATTTAATAATGTAAGAAAATGATTTATTTCATTAACATTGATTTAATGGAATATTTTGTTATGGATAAAACACAAATAAAAACACTCACAATATACATCAAATACAAATATTAAAACATACATATAAACAGAAACATTTATCAAAATGGCTTATTCAAACAAATACTTTATTCATGGTGAAACGCCGGTCCCGACGACTTCGAATAAACGACATCCGACTTTATTAAAAAAGTTTCATTTACATATAGCGATAAATGTAACTATATACCTCGTTCCAGGTTTTCCATCTTTGGTTTAACGTCAAACAAAGTGCCGACATGTTCATTTATACACATTAACTTCTCCGACAGCTGAGAATGGGTTTTAAAACTATTTTGTAATCAGAAATAAACGACGATTTTATTATGCAGTTTATATTAAGTTAATTGCATAATCAATCTTTTTTTCCAGGAAAATCTACCTTCTTAGCTCACCTGAGTACAAGTGCTCAAGGTGATCTATTGTGACCAGTGAATGTCCGGCGTCCGTCGTCGTTATTTGGCACAGATGTTCCTTGGGTCACTCTCTACCAAGATTGTTCAAATTATTTTGATCCGTTGAAAAACATGGCCGCCAGGGGGCGGAGCCTGTTTTCCTTATATAAGTATAGTACAAATGTGATAAATCTTCTTGGCCAAAAGTACTGGCTGGATTTCAAAGTTATTTGGCACAGATGTCCCTTAGGTCACTCTCTACCAAGATTGTTCAAAGTTTTGATGCGTTTAAAAACCATGGCTGCCAGGGGGCAGAGCCCGTTTTCCTTACATGAATATAGTAGTTTTAGTTTAGTTTAGTTTTATTTCAAAGAGCCAGAAGGTCGTTCGACCCATGCGGCAAACATAAAATTACATAATATGAACATGACGGTAATGTACAAATGTATATAAACGCATGTAGAACATAAACATAGTACAAAAACATAAATATAGACTTTCATATCAAATGCAACACAATACATGTACAAATCGATACAAACGTATATAGATCACATAACATAACATAACATACTTGATTGATTAAATAATAAATTAAATGAATTAATCCTGGACCGGACCGGATAGTACAAATTTGAAAATTCTTCTTAAGTTATTCTTGTCCTAAAGGACTCACTCGAATTATGGCTGGCAGGGGGCAAAGCCCATTTTCCACAATATCATGAGATATTTGCGGTTTCTTTTCCTCCCACTTATACCTGGTCTCAGGTGAGCGACTCAGTGCCATCATGGCCCTCTTGTGATTATAATGATAGCATGACATAAACTTGATAGAGAAGGAATAAGTAGTTAGTTAAATTTAAGAAACGAGTCAACAATTTGAAGGTTTTAACCAAGCAACATCATTTCTGAAATATGCATCACATAAGGTTTTCATAAATGCCATGATTTAATACTTTATTTTTTGTTCTACCTGCTTGAAGCAGAGGTGACACAAAGGGATCGCTTCTCCGTCGTCTGTTTGTCTGTCACACCTTTTATTCAGCAATAACTTGTCCTACGCGTGTTATTGAAATGAATTTCATTTATGGACAGGTCTTGACAAGAGGAATTGTCATGAACAAAATCCATAACCCTCGCATATTTTTGGTTACTACCCTCTGTCTGTATTTCACTTTTTTCATCATTATTATTTTTATCATGCAAGAACTCGTGCTTTACTCATGCTGCTCAAATGAAGTTCCATTGATTGACAGAGACCGCCAAGAGAAATTGTCATGGACAAGACCCGTTACTCTTGTATCAGTATTTTTAAGTTGTTCTTCTTCTTGTCAAATTTTTCCGTCACGGTTCCTTATTCTATAATATCTCCAGATGAAATAAAAATGCATTGATGGACAGAGGTTGGTAAGAGGAATTGTCATGCAAAAGGCTCATAATTCTGGAATCAATTTATCTCTTTTTACCACTTTTTCCGTAACACATTAGTCATTTTAATTCTGCAATAACTCCTGCTCTTTAGTATTGCGACTTAAATGGAATTTCATTGATGATTAGAGCTTGACAATTCGTCGTATGAATTCCATAATATTCTATCATCAATTTTTGCAAAAATGGAGATATTTATATCGCTGGAAAGCTATTGTCGAGCCCTACATGAATATGTGACTTAAAACATGGTTTCTTTAATTTTAAGAAGGGTAATAACAATTCAATTTTGTTCTATCTCAAGAAGAAGCCAAAACTTTAATTCCAGAATGTTCTATCTTCTAGTCCAATAGAATGTAAAGGATCATACCACGTGACGCTTTGTTTACACTCATCGTCTGTACACATGCTTTCATGTTCAAGTCAAAACACACTGGACAATTTCACAAAGTAATTATGTAAGTATATTGTTTATATAGGTATCTTTAACATAATATTTTATACTTGACCAGCCTTATAGATTAAACAGACTTGCTAAATATAGGTTCTAATACATGACTGTATTTGAAGAATCTACCAGTAATTCGGAAAACATTTTTCGGATAGCTTATATGTAAAGGGTAAATAAATAATTTTAATTTATATTTCAAAGGGATAAACTGGTAAGGAATGTGCTATAGTGTTTCGAAAACATTCTTCTTTCAGGGCATCATTTACTTCTCTACCTGACGGGGTCATTATTCACATTTTGAGCAAACTTGATATCCAGTTCCTGTTGCAGACAGCATGCTGAATTTCAAAGAGATTTCGCTTCATTATAAACAGTTATTCAATGCTTTGAAGAGATTTCGAATTCGAGCATCCTTTAACAGTAACCAATAATGATCTTCTTAGAATTTTAAAGCATTCAAGGCAGTTTCAGAAAATGCTGTTACCGTATACAACCTTCAGGTGTGAAGTCCTTGACATAGACATACTTTTATGTAGACACTTTAATGGTTTGAATTTATTCTGGCTGAGCTTGAGTCGATGCCCTTTATCAACAATATGTTTTCTCAGTGAGTGTCCAAAACTAGAAATACTTGACCTTTCTGAATGTACATAACAACCTAGTAGATGATGATTTCAGTGTCATTAAAAACTGTAGACATCTTAGCCAGCTGAATGTTGCATTTACAAGAATCACACCCGCCACTTTAACAGAATTATGCAGGAGCATTGCTTTAATTACTCTGGATATTACTGGTATAGGATTAGGTCTTCATGATTGTGAAGAAATCTTATCTGAACAGTACAGGTCACTGTTATATTTCCAGATAACCTTAGATGACACAGTTGACCGAGCTGAATTCGAAGACAGAATCGAAGACAGATATCTGGACTGTTCGGTCATAGTTGTGAGACATGTATAGACTCAGCATTTATGATGCTCTAAACCGTGTGACTGAAGACAGTAATGATACTGATTGTTTAAGTGAAAATCTAGAAACTGAAAACTGTCTTAATGCATCCAATAGTGATACTGAGCCCTTCAAAGAAGTACAGGAATCCGACCATAGTTTAGATGTATCTCATTCTCAAGATAATGATATTCAAAAGGTATACCAGAATTACCGTTACATGACATATTGCCTGATAGTGTATTACATGATGAACCTAACGAAAACCTCATAATTGAAGACAATGGTAGAACATACCTAAATCTAAACTTAACCGGACAATGTAGTCAGTATATCGATAGTGTAGATGATAATAATAATAATCAAAGTAAATATGAGTCACAAACATTACAGAGAACTGACGCTGCTATGCCTGCTTTTCGTAGAACAGAAAACACGGATAATCAGGAAAACCAGAGTGTCAGTGACCAAGATAATGGTGCCTTTGAAGTGACTGAAAATAAGAAGTAAACGGGGTAACATCCGGAGAACAGCATTTTAATTCTGTAGGTAACACAAGTAGGAAGCGTGAAGTGAAAACAAAGAAAGATTGCATGGGAAATTGCAGATTCAAATGCAGCCATTATTTCTCAAATACTGATAGAAAAGTGATTTTTGATGAATTTTGGAAATCAGATAAACATGTATTTTATTCTACTACTACAGAGAGATCACAAAAGGTTTCAAAAGGGAAATCATATGCTTCTCGGAAGAATTTCACATATAAATATTATCTTTTTACAACAAAAGATCAAATTAAAACGAGGGTATGCAAAGAAAATTTATCTGACAACTCTTGGTATCAGTCAACGTCGAATACAGTGGCACTATGAAAATATTATTAGCCCAAAACAGAAAAAGAAGAGGAAGAACAAAATTTCAGAAGAAAGCTTGAATTTCATTAGACAGCATATTAAATCATTTCCACGGATGCCTTCGCATTATTGTCGGCAAAAGACGCGAAGAGAATACCTTGAACCTGGTCTTTCAGTGGCTTAAATGTTTGAACTTTATTCTGAAGAGTGTGAGAAAAAGGGTATTATTGCACAGAAAAAACATACATACAGTAAGGTGTTCAATCAAGAATTTAATATCGGTTTTTATGTTCCAAAAACTGACAGATGCGATATATGTGAACTACAAAAAGGCATATCAAATGACAGTTTGAATTCGGAGACTCAGGAAAAATTTGAAAATCATCTTGCTGACAAAACTGCCACATATTTAGAACGTGATCAGGATCGAGCATTACCACTAAATGAAAACCAGGCTATAGTTTGTTTTGATCTTCAAAATGTTATTCAGTGCCCGAGAGCAAATGTATCTAACTTTTTTTATAAGAGAAAGTTAAATGTATATAATTTAACAGGCCATTGCTCAAAAACTAAAGGTGCCTATAATGCGCTATGGAATGAGACAACATCAGGTAGAGGAACGAATGAGATAGCATCCGCCTTGTTGAGCATCCTATCGGCTATTAAACATGAGTTACCTAGTATTTCTATGTTTACATTGTGGTCAGACTCCTGTACACCCCAGAACAGAAACTCTATAATGACATACGCCCTTAAAGTGTTTATAAAAGATAATCCTAGTATAACTGAAATAATTCAGAAGTTTTCCACTCCTGGTCACTCTTCCAACCAAGAGGTGGATAATATTCACAGCCATATTGAAAAGCGGTTACGTACATGTGAAGTGTATAGCCCTATAAGTTTAGTTCGAAACTTAAAAACTGTACGCTGGAAAAATCCAATGAAAATCATCCAGTTGCAAAAACATTTTTTTTTTTGATTTTCAGAAATCTATTTCACAATTCAAGTTCAAGGAAATTCCCTATACCAAGGTTTAGTGTTTAAAATACATTAAAAACCAAGACTTTTTTGTTGAATATAAAAAATCATTTCAGGACGGTACTTTCAAGAAGGTGAACATAGGTAGAGTTATAACCAGAAATGGTCCAGCACAAGAATTAAGAAGACCTTGCTTACTTCGCAAGGAACCTGTTATTTCACTAGATAAGGTGAAAGATATAAGAAGCATGTTGCAATATATTCCAGAAATTGAGCGTCAATATCTTAGGGTAGTTCTTAAAATGGGGAAAAGATCATCTACTTCTTTCCATCAGTGTGAAACACTAAGCAAAAAGAGAAAAACGTAAGACAATCAATTTGTGAAAACCATCTTTGTGTATTGTCGTTTTCCTGCGTGGGATAATTGTTTAAATGTGGTAGAAAAATTTTTGATACCAGTGCAATTTTTTTGTTCATAAGTTCATGAGATTATATTTTGAATTGTTTGTTAAGAGTGATTTGTTTCAGAATATATTATGTCTTTATTCCTGGGTAATAACAAGCAGTTATTGTACATTATTGCAAAATTGTTCCTACTTTTTGTGTTTTTGTAAAACGGATTTCTCAATGACAGTTAACAAATATAACTAGCTGTGTTAAAAAGAAATTAATGAATTGCACACTGTTTACACGTAAAATTAATGATCTAGTATTTTCTAAAACTAGTATAAAACTAGTGTCGTCTTATAAGACAGAGTCATTTATGTGCACATTTTGACATTATATATATATATAATATATATAAAGTATATGTAATTCTTACATTATATACATATAAAACATTATATGTATATAATGTAAGAATTACATATATATTGTAAGTAATTCTTACCACACAAGTTTTAGCAGGGATCCACCAGATAGAACATTCTATCACACGAAGTCATGTTTCATTAAGTCTTAAATGTTCTATCTTCGTAGGACAATCTGGAATTTATTTCAAATGTTAAATGTTCAAATAAAAGTGTAACTTTCAAATTTTGAATTTCTGATTTCTTATATAATACCCTTAATATATAGGTAAAAAATTGTATGCACCCTTTAATATATACAAAGAAAATATGTACCAAAAATGAACATTTTATGTTAGGTAATTATGGAGATCTAACATTTAAATTCTTGCAACTCGATTTTCTCCAAAAAAAGTTTTGTCCACTTAGAACATTATGGAATTCATGCGACGAATTGTCATTCACAAAGTCTACAATTCTAGCATTTATTGGTCTCTGTCAAATTAAAACAAAAATGGATAAGGAATAGTGGTTCATGAGTTTGCTGCAGACAAATATAATTTTAATAGAAATGCAAGAAAATGGGACAAGATAAAGTTATTGTTCTTTGTCACTTCACATCCTTCCCATGTGTAAAAAATGATATCCATGCCTTCAATAGTTTTTAAAATATTTTCTAGAAAAACATAATTTTATAATTCAAGTAAGTAATAGAGATGAAGCAAGGTAGAGTTTTTATTCTTGGTAAGTAAAGTTTGACCATTGTATAAAGTATAAACTCAATCCCTAAAGTACTTTCTGAGTTGCGACTAGAGGCACTACAGTCATTTGAGACTCTAACAAGAAAATATTAAAAACAAAATGTTTCAACTGACGGCCTATATTAAACATACTGTCCCCTCTCATTTCTACTGTTTTGACCTTATAACTAAACCTGTCTATGCGCAGGACCCTCATATTACCAAAATCGACCTCTCTATAAATAATCTATATAAAGGGAGGTCGATTTTTTTTCTTGACTGAATATCAGGGTCCTGTGGTCTATGATTTAAATCAAAAGGTTAACAAACGCAAAAATAATGGAAGCATAAAAACTAGAATTGAAAAATTCAAAATATATAACCCAAGAATATAAAAAGATAAGTATTACGGTCTCAGCTGGACTAGAACTCACGACCCCTGGCAAGAAGAAAATACTGAACGACGTTTCGTAGCCGTAAATTTGTAGTGCAAAATAAGGTTATTTATAGGTAGTTTAATGAATGAAACTGCGGATGAATACTGATTTATAAACTTGCTTCTTTTACAGTTTTATTTGCACAGAAATTGTGATTATACCCAATGCTTTCAAAATCCTGCAATATATCTGACTTTTATCAAAACTGCAATGTTGACTTCTACAACCAGCGGTACTATTTTTCAACGCGAAGGTATGGATAAGTGGCGGTAATGTGATTGTAAGTAGAAAATCCACTGTCTGACTTTAGAAGCTTTCGCTTCTAAAAAGAGGGCCATAATTGCCTTAGAACGCTCACCAGAGTACTATCAGCTACAACAATTCAGAGGAATGGATTTGACCTGGTTTAACCTTCAGCAGCGCTCAGATTCAAATTTCAGATACAATTTGCGCTAGATGAAATAAAATTGGTTTCAGAGAAGAATTTTAAAATAAAATTTTGTTGGTAACCACGACAACCAGAGTTCTGTATGGATCAATTTTATTTTAGCGATTTTGTGAAGGACCACCAAAAGATCATTCATGCCAAGCTTCATTAATGTTTACCCAATGGATTCAGAGATGTTTAAATCAAATTGTTTATGACGGATGTATTAAGATCACAATAGCTCATTTTGAGCACGTTGTGCTTTGGTGAGCTAAAAAATGGGCGCCATGATCCAGTGGTAATGTACATGACTGCCGCTGCAATGGTAGTTGGTTCAAACCACGTTGGTAGCAAAAAACACTTATGGCCTTCCTAGGCGCAAAGTGCTGGTCCAACCCATGAACCGTCATGAAAGATAAGTTTAAGTTGTAAGAACTTCTTTCCCAGTTGACGTTGAACAAATAGGTTTACGTTTAATTAGAAACATCATAAAATATCTTATTTCAAATGAATGTGTTACATTTACCAAACATATAAATGCTGAAATAAGTCAATGCTGCTGGAGTTAAACAATGCAGTGATATGAATCACTGAGTAATATATACAACAGGTACTAAATAAACAGCTTCTTGATACTACTTTGAATGCGTTTCTTGTAGTATTATGGCGGCAAAGTGAATCCTCAGTCCATTGAAATCTGAACTGCTGATGTCAGCCATGCTGTATGTATCCAAGTAAACATGACTTGTAACAGGCCCACTATTCTACATTCCTACATTGGCGACAGGTGTTGTGAAATTATTTTGAAAAATAGCAAAATAATAGTTTTCAAAACGTTTGATTGAAAATGTGTAGAATTATTGTAGACAACTTACTCTTGAACTTGTTTATGCAATATTGAATGTATCATGGAGTACAAAGAGTGCATTCTAACTTTAATGCACTGATCAGGTTTCCTAATTCCAAGTTATTTTCAAAGTAAATATTATTATATGAATATTCATACATCAAACGTTCTTAACTATCCTTTATAATGTGATACGGCTACTTGATACCTTAATGCAGTAGACACCACAACTTGTGCCATCAGCTTGTATTGCATGTTTTGTGGTTACTGTCCACTTTTGCTACTCAAATCACCCGTCCTTTGTGCATACTGATTGAAAAACAGCCTAAAGGAGAAAAAAAGTCTAAAGAAAGAACAATTAAAAAGGTAGGTTACTGTATCATGGTTAAATTGTTAAGGCCAAAGTTCGATTCAGCACACAAAACTTCATCTATGGTCCAAAACTAGAGGTCATAACTCCCAAGTCTATGAACATAGGGTGTGGCCAAATTTGACCCTAGGGCTATGTTTTGATCAAACTTGGTAAAGAACCACTAACAATAACACACACTGAACATTTAAACTCATGGCCTAATAAAATACATATTTTTCCCTATATATTATCATTGACACATGGGGCGGGCCCAATTTTTACCCCAGTGTCATGATTTGAACAAACTTGGAAGAGATCAATGTTACACACCAAGTGACCCCTGGAGCGTGGCAAATTTTGACCAAGAGCCGTGAACTTGTTAGAGGTTGACTAGATCATGTTACACATCATATATTTAAACTCTAGGCCTTGTGATTTGAAGATTTTCCTATGTAAGTCAGTATAAAAAGTTACCCCTTGGGCGGGGTCAGTTTTAACTCCAGTGTCATGATTTGAACAAACTTGGTAGAGGTCAACTAGATGATGCTTCATACCAAATATCTAAGCCACATGTCATGAGGTTTCGGAGAAGATTGCTAGCTCCTTTAATCCGGATGGACTGAAACCATATAAATAATTTTAGTAGAAGTTCACGCAAGGAACATCGCAGATAAGTTTCATGAAAAGACCCAGTAATTTCAGAGATGTTGTTTGTATGAAAAGCTGACGAGCACACCAACGAAGTACGGACGGGCGATAGACGACGGACAAAGTCCGATCATTCACAATAGCTTATCTTGAGAAAAATAACACATTTTCTTAAATCTATCTATAATCAGCATCTCTTCATTACCTTCACCAGTGGGATTGATGAATATTATGATGCCGTTTTCAGTTTCAATGATTTTACAAGACCTATCATAGTCACCGTGACAAATTCCCTCATAGGAAATCACCGACATTAAAACCTAGGCCATGTGTATTACAGGATCATCTTCGCTCTTTGACTAATTGTGGCCTTGACTTTTTAAGGCTACAGACATGGATCTTGCATTTGCCACAGACATATATCTGAAAGCTTAAATTGTGCCAGGTAATTTCTAAATCGTTATATATAGTGCGGGCACAGAAAATGTCTTTTTTCAACATTTAAAATTTATTTAATGTTGGTCGTTAGTTTCAGAGCAGACAGTTTTTGAAGCTTTCAAGTTAAAATCTGTTGGTTACCATGGCATCCAGGGTTCTGAATGGATCAAGTTTATTATAGCTACTATTGTAAAGGGCCTATCAATAAAAAAAAAATCAGCGGTTTCAGAGATGTTCATTGAAATTATTTGACGACGGATGCAGGGGATCACAAAAACTAACCTGGAGCACGCCTTATTAACTAAAATGAACGATAATTGAACTAATTTGAATTAAAACACAAACGACTTGCGGGGTTGAATTAAATCCTTGGTACCATTGATGTGTAATTACTTGACTGATTTAGTAGATACGCATTTCAGATCGAATAAATACATATATAATGTCAATCTTTATCACATAATTGTTTAATTCAAACGTTACACTGTCTACATTTAATACCAAGACTGAGACAATGCCGGTAGCTGGTCGTGTAGACCAAATGATAGACACTTGTTGCCGGACTAAGCTGCAAGCATCATATTAATTTTCCTTTAATAGATATCATAAATAAATACTTGCATTTGTCTATGGCTAAATATGTTACAGCCTGTAGCTACTGATCGAATTTAAGACAAAACAGATGTATTGGCCACCGGAAAGAAAACACCAATATACGAGATTCAAATATAGTAGTCATACATAAGCAAGCCATTGTATTTGTAGAACTACTCGCTATCTGTGCACATGATACATGTGTGCACATGATACATGTTGTACAAGTGGCCCTCGAACCAGTATGGTTTTCTTACGTATTTCCTTAACCGTTCATATTATGTAACCTACGTAAGTATTCAAGGGTTATAAATAATTAATCCTTAGCATCGTGGCTTCTCAAAGAAACCAGAAGCAAGAAACATAAACTGGTGCCTCCAGATAGATCGCCTTACAAGAGCTTCGTCTAGTACATTAATATCTGGTGCCGTGTAAGTGTAATCTGCTCACAATTCGTCCATTGAAAGCCAGAAGGGGCTATCAGCATTTGTAAAAAAGAAGGCTGATAGCCCATTCTGGCTTTCAATGAACGAATTGTTCTACACGGCTGATGTAGTTAGGCAGTGACAATGATATAAACACAGTTAAGGTGTCGCTGTCAACCTAAAGTGGGTTGGAGTGGTGAAAAACATGAGTGTTTTTCCCAGTAAATCATTTCTTCCCATAATAATACTCAGTATATAATTTAATTATATACAAGAGAACACAGTTTGCAGAAGGCTTTCAGATTTGGCCTCACATTCAAAGAAAACATCACTTGTCTCATCTTCATCTTGCATGCAAACAAGTCACACTGTTTGCTGTTACATAGCCCATTGTCCATTTAACAATATAGGAGGACATCATTTAAATTCTATTACCTATTGAATAGAAAATGTATTTTTCAAATGTCCAAAAAAGTCAATAACATGTGTAAAACAAAGTAGGTATGGTGGGCAAAACGTGCCACAATACATGAAAACTATATGGATTAAGCAGCAACCTTTACGTTATAATTACGCAGCTTTTTCTGCATTCAATTAAGGTAATTATGAAATAAAGGGTAACATAAGGTTTGAAAATATGAACACATTTCGTAATATTATTATCTCCCTTTAGGCGAGATTAAAGGCATCATCTTAGTTTCACAAGTACCAGACTTAGACTGCTGGTATAAGCAACTTGTTGTAATGAAATGGACATTTCATATTTTTACAGTTTACTGTGTACATCAGTTTCTGTATCAGTATTTCTGTTTTTCATAATATTATTCTAGTCATAAGTTGTAACGAGTGACATTCTTCACAGTAGGTTAGATGGGAGGGGTTCCTATGTTTTCATTTCCTTTTTGGAAAATTTTTCCCCTTTTTTACATGAGGAATTTCATAATGTTAGTTTTAATTTCCTGTTTATACAGCTGCTTATCATCGTTGTCATCATAAACTTTGTATAAAAGTATTGTAAGTTGAGAAATTTTAGGAAATTTTGATTATTGATTTGAAGAGTTTTGATCCAACAACTTGTTGGATGCAACAGTCTGTTGGAAAATATCCAGCCACTTTTTTGATTTCCAACAGTATGTGGAGATTTGACGACATTTTGTGTTGGATTATGCGCTTGTTGGATATTTTGTATATAAGCTGCTGTTCTCAACAATCGGGGTCCTTCAAATTCTCGAGTTCATGCATGTCACGTCGCCATTTTCTTTGATTTTTATTTTCTCTTTAGTTTTAAATTGAAGTCATATCTAGCGCGCTTCTTTAACTTTGTTGTCGTCTCTATTATTTACAGTACATCTGCAGGGTAGATTATATTTGTTTTACTCTGTAAAAAACTTTAACATTTATTAGATACATAACATAAAAGTAGATTTACATTATAAGTTGTTGTTTTTTATTATGGAAATCGATTTACTGTGAGCGACCCGGTTTGTCAGATTATTTAAATTGTAATAGTTGTGAGCTATAACATGCCATTCTATTTATAGATCAACGTTATATTTGACTTACAGTTAGTTTATTATCCCCCGCCGAAAGTAATAGTCTCCGTCCGTCCGTCCGTCTGACATTTTTGTCCGGAGCATAACTCGAAAAGTATTTGAGGTTTAACTTGATACTTCATAGGTAGATAGATCTAATTGAGGAGGAGTGCAGTGCACAAGAATGATAACTCTACCTTTCATAATTTTTTAGTTATTGCCCTTTGTTATTTTTCAGACTTAATTTTTGTCCAGAGCATTACTCAAAAAGTATTTGAGGTATCAATTTGATACTTCATAGGTGAATAGATCTCATTGAGGAGGAGTGCAGTGCACAAGAATGATAACTCTACCTTTCACAATTTTTGAGTATTGCCCTTCGTTATTTTTTAGACTTAATTTTTGTCCGGAGCATAGTTAAAAAGTATTTGAGGTTCAACTTGATACTTCATAGGTGAATAGATCTCATGATGAGGAGGAGTGCAGTGCACAAGAATGATAACTCTACCTTGCGTGATTTTTTATTTATTGCCCTTTGTTATTTTTCAGACTTAATTTTTGTCCAGAGCATTACTCAAAAAGTATTTGAGGTTTCAACTTGATACTTCATAGGTGAATAGATCTCATGATGAAGGAGGAGTGCAGTGCACAAGAATGATAACTCTACCTTGCGTGATTTTTTATTTATTGCCCTTTGTTTTTTTTAGACTTAATTTTTGTCCAGAGCATAACTCAAAAAGTATTTGAGGTATCAACTTGATACTTCATAGGTGAATAGATCTCATTGAGGAGGAGTGCAGTGCACAAGAATGATAACTCTACCTTTCATAATGTTTTGGTTATTGCATTTTTGTTATTTTTCAGGCTTAATTTTTATCACAGTGACCTTGACATTTTACCTGTAGACCTCAAAATAGAGGAATTCGTAGGTCTTCACTTGGGTTTCATATATATAATCACTTTAAACATCAGTCTTCATTACCAGAAATTTTCTTTTAAAAATGAAATATTCTACTCTCCAACACATCTTCTAAAGAGCAAGCTTTCGGCGGGGGATGGCCATGTCAACATGGCTCTTGTTAAACTTAAGTTAATCAAGATCAGTTTTTTTTTCTTCTGCATTTTATCCTGTGTAATTTTGGTGTCATCCTGACTAAATAAATAACTACAGCACCAGTGGTGGATGACCTTAACCGCTTGGTTGTAACAATATGTCTTTCACCACCCCAACTTCTGGGTTGACAATGACAGGGGGCAATGATGATATATCAGACAGGGTGTAGGGTGCAATATTTTATGATATAACGGTAAGTAACCCATATCAATGAGAGATTTGTGTAAGCGCTTTGGCTGCTAAGTCGTCAGGGCACTCTCCCTTAGGGGCCCGGAGTTCGAGTCCCGGTCTGGCTGCACATTTTTGTCACTTTCTTACGATACATTTCTTGAGTGATCATACCTATTTTCTCCAGATCTAAAACTTGAAAAGCATTTTGCAGACTGGTCTACTCAACTGTGCAGCAATGCAACGTATGTTGTTTCAACATAATAATGATGGATTTCATAATGATAGTTATACAATACTACAACAGTAGCTTGTCTTCTTGCAAAATAATATTAGACTGCACGCTTCGGAAGCTTGGGGTTCAATATCCAAAACGGAATCTGTCTGGCAGCCTAAACATTGACAACCAATACAATTGCAATATCTATAGAGGATGCTATATTACAAGTCTCCTGCAGACAATATACAGTTCGGCTTGACTGAACATTTAGATTGGTTGTGTGATGTAACACGCATATAATAGGTACATGTATACCATTTACATCAGCATATAAGATTGATAATTGTATTTTTGTTAATGTGAATATGTGATTGGGAAAACAATGTCTCTTACTTTCAAATGAGCACATTCATTCACAATTTTTTGTAGCTGTTGTTTTTTGACAGGTGCATTTATTTTGGTTATTTGTATTCGATTAGTGATATATTTTCCTTAACCTGAGTGCAGGCCTATTCAAACAAATGTTAGAAATAACAAATAAGCATATCCTAAAAGATTTAAATGACGTTCGATCTTATTCGAGAAATATTGCAAACTGAGCTGGAATGACCTTTTTTGAAGTTGAATTGACCTCAAAGTGTAACTTTGAGCTGCGGACGAAACTCTTGCACGACACTCTGCCTCATTGAAGTCAACAATGCTATCAAGTTACTTTAAATTCTTCATGTCTAACTTACAGCCCGGACAAGCAAATTCAGCTCCGTTACTACTGACTTCTAAATGTGACATTGACCTTTATAAGCTAGGAACCCAACTTTTGCGCATGATACTTCGACTTATTGAGGTGCCCACTACGGCCAAATTATAATGAAAATCCTGGGACCAACGTCTAAGTTACAGCCGGTACAAGCAAATCCGGACGACCTGATGCATTAACAAACATACACCGTGAAGACTTCGTGGCGCCAAGTGAGCTCGACAAAAATGACTTTATTATTCGTTTTTATATAACAAATATTTGAATAGTATAGGTTAGTTCCGCCTCTTGACTATATCGCGTAGTTAAAGGCAATTCATAACTAAAATAGTTTTATGTATATAGAGTGTGACGTTATTAAAAGCGTAGCACTACAATGGTGTATGACGTACTAGTTTGACTTTTGTTATAACTATCAAAATGACTGGTCATAGAGAGAAACATTGGTCGGGGACTAAAATGCATAATTTCAAACATGTACGAAATCGAATCGGATTTCGTGTACATTTGAGACATACACAGGGGGTATTTGTTTACATAAAGTTTCTGCTTTAATCTACAACTGCAGCCATACATATATTTAGATATAGATGCAACACTAATAAATTTTCCTCTGAAACCATAGTTATTCTACATGCAAACATGTACAAGTGTTAGTAATAATAAGATTAGAGAGAGAGAGTTCAACTTATGGGTCAGATGCTCTTAAAATTCACTTTTAATGCAGACCGACTCCACGTCGCGCTCTGATGAAAAATCGAAACAGGGCAGATGTTTTTCTGGAAGACCATTGCCTGTATCAGTCCGTGCCGTCTGTTGATCTGCAAGTCAATTATATCCCTCTCTGTGACACTGTCGTCTGGACGAAGTTTATGAGAGACGTGTTTCTTTTTACAAGCATGCGTTTATGATTCCGTTTTCTCAGAGGAGAGTCATTTAAGAAGAAAAACTGTTTGGCTTTTTTGTCCTATAGAAAGTGTGTGAAAACAAGCTCGGGGCCGTTAGACAGCCGCAGTGCTTTCTTGCGCTTCATAAAACAGGACTAGATCTACTAGCTACCAGTACTATTTCTTTTTGAGTATGACTTTACTATGTCGCAGTTGGGAAAAACATAAGTGTTGGACTCAAATTTCGGCACTTGTTAATGGTTATGCTTGCTTATATGACATTGATTATAAAAAAGTGTTACCAAGCTAAATTGAAAAACACGCTTAAATTGTTGAACTAACTTCAACTGAATACTTTCATCCGAGGAAGTCATAATAATGCCTGAAGCCTCCACTCGGTGAAGTAAATTCTACTTCATTGTATTCACAATTTTTGAGACCGAGAAAATACAGATACAGTTAGGACGCGATACAACGACACTCGATTTGACGACAAAATTATTGTATTGGTAACCAATTGCTTTCAGCGTTATTTGTATCCGTAATTACGGAATATTCTGTTTCCGACCATGACACACACACACACACACAAAAAAAACAAAACAAAAAAAAAACGGGACCAAACGCTATTGATTTTATATTTAGAACTCGATATACAGACAGTCAGCTGTATTGGAATATTTCGCGAGTACGCAGAGGTCATGATAGGCCAATCTTACATATCCGGAAACGTATATAAAATGTTATCGGTGTGAATGTTTCACAGTTTTGCCAGTCGTAGACATTGTTTTCGTTGTGTTGGACTTGAAAAACTGAAGACGGACGAACTGAAAATTAAAAGTTCATTTAACTGAAATAAAAAATCCGTACATTATACTCGTTTGGTTCTATAATAAGATATACATTTTTTTCTTCAAACGCTGTTACTTCCTTTGTTGTAATGTTCGTTGTACTCATGACAAATGAAAACGAAAATGCGGACATATAGAAAACGGTGTAAAATATAAAACGGCAAAGATACTCCACCAACAATGACATGTTATACTTTGAACAACAAGGCCAGAGCATTGATGAAGCATGATTGGGTTATTCTTTGTAGCATACTGTATAAAATAATTATTAAAGGGAACAAAACACAGTTCACGACCGGCTTTTTTAATACATAATAAGATGTTGTGGACAAATGCATTTAATAAAGATTTAGAACGAGAGTTGAATTAGTTCGTTATAAAGAAACATTATTCTTTGTGTCGATTAATGAAATTTATTATACTGAAAAATTCAGTATAACGACATTTTCCTTGGAACAAGTTGTGTCGTTATGTCGAAACTGCACTGTACAAAAACACAATCGAAAACATTGGTTAACAGACACACATTTGGATATACGTAAAAGTACATTTTTTCACAGTAGGGAATCCTTGTGTTCTGCATGTGTCAGACACAGTAAGCTGTCTGTTTCCAAGATATCTGGGTGAACAGCATTCACTATTGTCTAGTTTCCAAGGCGAGGAATGGCAGCTGAATAGAGGCGGATTTATCATCTTTTTTCCGTCTTTCTAGGGGATTTAACAAATGATATGCGGCAAATTTGCCACCTTTGATTACTGATTTTTTTACAAGCATGAAAGTCATATAATTTGACCCGTCAAAGTATATTTGTAACAACCTGAACAACTTTTTCTTCTCGAATGAAAGTCTTTCAAATTCATATGTGTATTTTCTTCAATTGCATCCAATTATTGTTAAAGGCCAACACACAATCAGACACAACAGAGGGCCCGGTCCTATTGGAAGTTTCATTTCATTCGACTCTGCTTGTGTGTTAGCTGTGTTGGCGGCACCCAAGAATTGCTGATTGAAACAATCGCAGGGTTCCCACTTTTTTTCAGGGTCATGAAAAAGTCAAGGAAATTTGAAATGTGTCAGGGTTATTTGGAAATTCAGAAAAGGGGAAAAGTCAGGGAATTTTACAATTAAGGAATGTCGACCAAACAGCAAGAGGAGTATAATAAGGAAAGGCTGAATAGCATCCAACTGGTACACCATCGTTTCATGTTTGAAAATAAAAAAATATCTAGAAGTAACTAAGGTTTAGAAGATCCGTATTGCCGCTTGATTTCTGCTTAATTTTGAGTTTGGTCATGGAAAAGTCAGGGAATTTTTACTTTTCAATTTTGTGGGAACCCTGAGATGTGGTTATGTTGGCCCTGACCTTACCAAGCTTTTCTTAATGATTCGAAAATTAGTTACTTTTTACCTGTCAATAGTGAAAGCTCATTTTAATACGGTTCTGCTCAACTTAATGACCTTTTCATACTTATTTGTATTAGTATCTATTTTAACACATCACATTTCATTATGTTATTCTTCCAATATATCAATCCTTTTCATTATTTATAGTATTATTTACCACCATTTTTCACTTAAACTTTTAACATTGTAATACTGTTATTTTTGTTGTTGTATTTGTGAGCGGGAGGAGAGGGTTTTCAGTGAATATGGGGCTACTTTGTGAATACTATTCATTGATGACGTCATCATAATGACATAGCGACACCATAACCACGTCACAAAAAAAATATTGAATGAGGCTCATGTTCGGACTGTTGTATAGGACAGTTCATAGTTGCCTTTAATTCTCGATATAGTCACGAGGGCTGAGCAAATAAACACATGACATTATCCTTCCACTAGCGACAACACTTCACAAAATGTGAGCTATGTGGTTGCATAGTCCACACTTACAGAGTTTTACAAAAGTATTGAACTATGCGTTATATATATATAGTCCACGGTGATT
The DNA here is from genome assembly GCA_021229015.1 of Solen grandis. Taxonomy (NCBI): domain Eukaryota; kingdom Metazoa; phylum Mollusca; class Bivalvia; order Adapedonta; family Solenidae; genus Solen; species Solen grandis. Next base: position 43,812,032 of record CM037795.1, on the reverse strand, counting down.
AAAGATACCAGCACCTGATTGAACGAGGGGGAAAATGCCTTGCGCTTAGTATGGGTTACTATGAACTAAGGTATTTAGAACAGGGCATTTCCTCCCACTAGCGACAAAACTTCACAAAAATGTGAGTTATGTGGTTGCTTAATTCACATTTATTGATATTTTACAAAAGTATTGAACTATGCGTTATAGTCCAGGGTGATTATAAATAAATACTAGCACCTGATTGGACAAGAGGAAAATGCCATGTGCTAAATATACATTGCTAACTTACGCTTTGAAATAATTAATATATATTCTACCTTTCAACCTATTCATGTAGTCTATATATTTTTCTCCATTAAGTAATACTCAAATACATATTTGAATTATTTTGCTTGTTTTATTCGTTCTCTTAAAATGTTTGTAGTAACTAAGTATTATTATTTATTCCTTGCAATGTATTTGTATGAAGACAATGTACTAAAGTTAAATACACGTTTTAATAATGCGTCTTTTCTGTTATTTATCCAAATAAAATCTTAAAATATGCTGTGATGGACGTATAAACAATACATGCAGACGAAGATTTGACTGGTATAAATCAAGAAAATGTTACACAGTCTACAGCTGTCGAACGTTTGTTTTATCATGTGCATTTTAGGAAGCTATGTTCTGCATTATCAAAGTTTTTGGCATCGGCATATTAATGGAGAATACCGAACATATATAAATGTACTGACGTATTCTGGGAAATTTACTGAGACATGTAATGAAATGAAATGTTGAATGTACTACGGTTTCTATTTCAAGTCACCTTGCAATCATATTTACATTCACACAACAATGTGCAGTGGAATTGAAATAGGTCCTGTTCTTGAAATATGCGAGAAATAGTATTTCAACCCATGTTCTTTTTAATTAAAATTAAGACCTGAAGGAGATCATAGAGAGGTGACGAGATAGAAAAGATGTATGTAATCATAGAAAATTGAAATCTTCATAATTGGAGACTCATTTTATTATATAATTCTACTAAATTCTACTCATAATCATATGATAATTATATAAACAATAAAATGTTATGATTGTGTTTTGCAATAATTAGCAAGAAATTGTTTTGAATATGTTGTTTTGATTTTTATACACTTGAATTTGGATGCTGTCAGATTAAGCAGGTTCAGAATTATTCTATCAGTTTTACAGTTGATAAAGTCGAGTTACCACACTGGTCTTATAAGGTAATGAACACGTACTATGTGCGTCACCCAAAAGAAGGATCGAATGTAAAGGTATGCTGAACAAGATTATAAAGGTGTTTGTAAATCGTGTGTTAATTTAGATGGCAAAAATGTCAACGGATGTTGAAATAAGTGAGATGTAGTCCTTCACTTCATTGCTTTCTCCATCCCATCTAAGAAACTGTCGGAGACCCTCTGCTTCTTTGCTTCACAGGCGTCTTTATTTTATCGTGATGGAATACTTTGGTTTGGCTACGTCTTTCCAGTTGGATAGGTTGACTGAATGCTTTGGATAACAAGACGTTTTTCACGAGAAGGGCTTCACGCAATCACTTTACGAAGTCATAATCTTAAAATACAGCTCGTGACTGTCTTATGATGTGCACTGTCTTATGTTTAGTACATATGCCATTATGTGCAGTGGTAAACACATTATATGCAGTGGTAAATCGTTATGTTCAGTAGATATGTAATTATGTGCTGTTCACTTGCCATTATCTGCGGTACATCTGACTTTATATGCAGTGCAGATAACATTATATGCAGTCCCTTTGTTATTATGTTCAATTCATTTGCTTATATTCGATCTACGTGCCTTTATGCGCAGTTGGTTTGTCATTATGTTCGATGGTTCTAGAGAACATTATACTTGGTTAATGTTTAAATATATCCAGTTGAAAATCATTTATATTCAGTGGTTAAAACGTTATGTTTAGTGGTAAAGCATGATGTATGCTCGGTTGATTTCAAACTATTTTTAGTTAAGGCGATTTTATATGCACTGCTCATTGCATTATGTTCAGTGCTTTTTCATTATGATGATGTGGTTGATTAATGCGATATATTTCACGATTTCTGTCGAACATTTATGAATGTAACCAATCATTCGAGATCATTTTTATCAGTATACCCATTTTTTTTTTTTATTATTTTTTTTTTTTTTTTTTTGCAAAATGGCTGACAATATGATGGAAGTGATTTTAAAGTGTGTAGGTGCCAGTGATGCTGTTTCGGCATTTAATTGTGAAAAGATTACCCCTGACATAGTGTGATAGCTTCCTGAACAAAATTTTCTGTTCTTAAAATTAACAAATCGTTTTAAGAAAAAATGGAACTGCACACCAAATGCCTTACTTTCGGAAGTAACAGCCAGTCGACAACGGACATATTTGGAATATTCCGTTAGCATTTTAACCACATCATCATGATGAAGAGAGCACTGAACATAATTAATGCAATAAGCACTGCATATAAAGTCATGTGAACTGAAAATAATACAAAATCAACAGAACATAAAGCGCTCTTTACCGCTGAGCCTAAATTTTAAATCACTGCACATTAATACTTTTCAACTGCATATATTAAAGGACGAACAGCATATAATACATTCGTAAGCCAGTTAACATAATGACCACTGAAGTGAATTGTATAGAAAAAAGGTATTGTATATGTGAGAATTTATGTATTTAAAGTGAAAAAGTATCAATGAGTGTGGTAATGAAAACATGCGTTTAATTTTCCAATAAGTGTTTTCTTATACTCCCGTATTTAACAGTGTATATTTATTACACACTGTTAAGTAATTTTTTATCAAACATGACTAGCAAAGTGCTTGGTCCCATCATTATTGCAATATAGTAGTACTACATCTGTCTCCAAATGACCGAAATACTGCCGCTCGGGTACAATTGCATTGAACCATTTCTCGAATTAAATCAGTTCAAGAACAATTACAGTCAATCGAAGAAATATTTTCCGGAAAGCATTTATTTAGTAGTTATTATAAATAATTAACAAAATAAATGATGCCACAGTTCTATCAAAACTGGCTTAACTTCATACCCTTTGAGTTGAGCATGTAGAATAACCCTTTTTTATTCATTTAATAGCATTTACACCGCCCATAAAAAAAATCAACGGTAGTAGCTTCAAAACAATCTCAGAAGATAATTATTTCAATATTTTATTATGATCTTAAAGGCTCGAACATAATGGCCACGAAGTCTGCCGCGGCATGTCTAGATCGTTTGAAGACGATGCTCATTTTCCAATTTCCTGCTGTTGTTCACGTGCAAGAACATGGTATCCAGCTCAGACACTTGAGCGTGCCGAGACGTCTTTGCCGATCATTTCTAATCTAAGGATTTGGGTGGAAATTAGTTTCCTCTCCTTGAGGTTTCAATAATTGGAAGACTCGTTATAGGGTAATAAAATATGAATTACAAAACTCGGCAATATCGTGATGAACGTCGTTTACGCGGCAGAGGTTTTAAACTGAGGGTGTCGTATGAAGGGCGTCGACCATTCTTCTCAATTATTAATAAGAATTGTGTTGTGTTTTATTTGTGTTGTTGTTTCGGGGAGAGGGATTACAAATTCAAAAGTGCATTATATTTGAATTTTTAATATATACTTATTCAACCGTGGTACGTATGATGGAAAAAGGATTGTGTTTCTGGGGCATTATACAAACGGAAACAGAATGAGTAAGCAGAAAACATAAATTAAAAAAAAAATAATGAGAAAACTTAAAAAGTATTTTTGAAACTTTTATTGTGTCCTGCGATGCACCAACGTATACCTATCAAACCTAAGAAAATTAAAACAAGAATGGACAGAAACAGCTGCAGCACGACCAAGCGATTCGTTTTATTCAAGAAAGTCCAAGTACTTCAACGAAGCCAGAAATTAAATTCAAAATCACTTCATAGCCATTGATTTCATATGGTAATAATAAACACGGTATTGTACAAGTCAATAACAAACAGAGGGAGTAAGGTACATACCTAATGCAGCAAATGTCAGTATCAGGGATCAAGTTATTTGATGAATTTTCAGATATGTAATCAACAGATAAAACATCTTATTACGTATATACCTACGAGTTTCTTGAAAAGCATAATATTAATCATCGATAGATAATGAAATTGGGAACCTGTAAAAAAACATTTAAAAAAGTTTACCTTGAAAATCACAATTAAAACTGTAAGCCTTTAAATGCAAAGTTGAAGTACTATACCCTTTAAATTTGACCTTTGACCTTGAAGGATGACCTTGACCTATGCATGAAATAGAATGTATATAACACAAAGATGTAAAATATGTAAACATAAAATCACAGTTGCTAATCCACTGAGTTTTTGATAATCAACACAAAACTGTACAAAAAAAAAAAGTTCTTTTTTATCTGCTTAAAGATCATGAACCAAATCACACCTGCACAGGTTCATATGATGACAAACCAGTATAAAAAGTTTTTTAAAAAAAATATTGAAAAATGACAAAGAAATATCTATTATAAAACTGTCCAAACATACGGCAAAATAAGGTCAAAGGTCAAGGTCGATAGATAAAATATTGATGTATATCTGAAAAATCATTGTCAAGATGAATATGCATACCAAATATAAAAGATGTATGTCAAATAGTAAAAAGTTATGGCCAAGGTTAAAGTTTTTTGTTAAATATTTCAAAAATAGATCAAAGGTCAAGGTCAAAAGTCCAAAAGTGTTACATTGATGGAAAGGTCTTGCCACAAGAAATTCAAATGTGAAATATCAGTGCCCTGTTGGTAACGGTTCTGAAATGACAGGTATTTTAAAGTTTTCAAAAGTTACAGCAAAAATAGGTCAACGGTCAGGGTCAAGGTAGATAGATGAAATGTTGGATATATCTGAATAGCCCTTGCAAAGACGACTATTCATACCAAAAATAAAAGTTGTATGTCAAATAGTAAATAAATTACGGTCATCGTTAAAGTTTTTTGTTAAATATTTCAAAAATAGATCAAAGGTCAAGGTCAAAAGTCAAGATCAATAGGTGAAAAATTTGCATATGTCTGGATAGGCCTTGTCCAGATGAATATGCATTCTAAAAATGAACGTTGTATATGGAATTTTTTTTTTTTTTTTTTTAAATTTTATTATCCCCATAGTTTAGCAGGTCGGGGAACCATCCTGCAGCACCTTACATTTAAAAATACATATATATATTTGAATAATACTGACAGTAATATATATATATATTATCACTTTTAATTTAAAGTTTGATTTTTTTTGTATTGTATAGTTTTGACATGTTGTAATATAAACAAATAACCATTTCATACTTATTAGAATTTGTTAGGAAAATAAACACAACATACAGGTACATAGCAATTATAAATTAATAAATAGTTGTATAATTGACCAATTTTTGGGCTTTGAATTGTCAGATAATACCTCCTTATAAATGCTATATGCAAATTTAAAACTTAATTTCAGTCCTATGTTGGTGGGGATGATTTTTTTCCTTTTGCATAAATATATGTATCTTTTAAATTCTAAAAACAAAATATCATATTCATTTGTACTATCTTCTGAGCCTAAAATAATTAATTTATTGTTAATCTTCTTTTCTAATTTGTTACTTTTTAAAATATCATTTATGTAATCTAACAAAGGTTTGATAAAACAACATTCACAAAAAAATGTGCATAAGTGTTTCCTCATGATCATGACAAAAGGTACATGAATTACTGGACACAATTTTCATTTTATATAACAATGAATTAGTTGCTAAAATTCTATGTATAATTCTAGTTTGAAACCATTGTATATATGTATCTTTTGTACATCTAAATACATAGCTATTAATTTCATTCCAATTTAAGTCAACATCAGTAAAAATAAGATTCCATTTTAGACGAGAAATAGGTACAGTTTCATTTTTAATCAAAATCATAAATTGACTTTTAAATAAATTTAATGTAACAGTTAATACATGGATGATATAGATACTCTTGTTTAATAGTCATAGGAATATTACTTTTATTGATAAAATGTTTTATTCCAGTAGTAAGAGAATGATATTGTAAAAAGTCAATTTTTATTCTTTATTTATTTTCTAGTACCTCCCTATTTAAAAAATTTAAAAAATTGCCATTAATATCTACTATATCTTTAACAAATATCACACATCTGTCATATAATGATTTTATAAATAAAATGTTGTTTTTATTAGCACAAAATAGATCATTATAAAACAACGGCATATTCAAGAGATATTCTGTGTTCTTAATATAATACTTTTTCATAAATATAGTATAAGCCTTCAATACGTCATTCCAGAAAGCATTTTTAATTTTTTTCATAGCAAGTTCGCAATATAATCCCCCCAAGTTAAAGATTTTGTGTAGATCCAATTGTGTGTTAATTAGTTTAAAACATTTACCACTGGAATTCACAATATATTGTTTTAACCATTTGATTTTTAATCTATGAATATATCGACCATTCTAAGTCCACCTTCTTCATAGTTTTTAACAAATACATCATGTTTTATTCTTGACTTTCCATCCAATACAAAATTATACATAAGATCATTTATGTTTCTTATCATTTTCTTATCTGGAGTTGGCAGATTAATGAAAAAATTAGTAAATAATGGCAATAACAAAGATTTTACAACAGTAATTCTGCCTACTGGTGTAAGTTTCCGTCTCTTCCAGTATATTATTGAATTTTTTAATTTAATTAATTTCTCGTTAAAATTTATTTCTAATATTTTATCAAGATTTACATCAAAATTTATTCCAAGAACTCTAAAATGTGTTTCCCCCCATGTTAATTTCCATTTTGTTTTTATGGACTTAGAACTGTATTTTAATGATCCTATCCAAATTAGTTTAGTTTTATCAAAGTTAACTTTTAGTCCTGAAAAACGGGAAAAATCAGTTAAAACCTTTAATGTATATTTTAACGATTGTTCAGATCCATCCATAAAAAGGGAAGTATCATCAGCAAATTGGGAGATTTTATATTCTTCTCCATCTATAATAATGCCTTTTATGTATTTTGATTGTTTTATCTTTAATGTTAAAATCTCTGTGCATAAAATGAAGATATAAGGAGAAATAGGATCCCCTTGTCTACAGCCACGTCCCACTGTGAAAAAATTGGACAAAAATCCATTAAGTTGAATACATGTGTTAGTATTATGCAGAAAAAGCCTGATCCATTTTATAAACTCATTACTAAATTGATGAAAGACAATGTTTTTTCAATGAAGTTAAAAGATAATGTATCAAAAGCCTTTTCAAAATCTATAAGCATTGATAAACCTGGTATTTTTTTGTCTTCTGTCACTTTCATAATATCATATAACAGTCTGGTATTTTCACTTATTTGCCTACCTTGAACAAAACCAGTTTGTTCTTTTGAGATCAATTTATCTAAAACAGTTTTTAATCTATTAGTTATACTTCCTGATGCTAGCTTGTAAATAACATTTAAGAGAGTAATAGGCCTCCAATTTTTTAAAAATTGTTTTGGTTTTTTCTCTTTTGGAATGCAAATGATGGTTCCTAGTTTCAAGCTATGAGAAAAAGTCCCTTTTTGAAAAGCAGAATTGATTGCCCTAACAACAAATTGACCAAGTTTATTCCAAAACACTTTGAAGAAGTTTGATGTAAAACCATCACAGCCAGGGCTTTTATCATTTTTCATGTTTTTCAGAGTATAAGATATCTCCTCATATGTCAACTGTCCTTCTAAATTATTTGCCTCATGTAAAGATAATTTTCTGACAGTGCTATCATTTAAAAAAGTGTCTATATCATAAGATTCATTGGCTTTCTCATTTTCATATAGCTTTTTATAATAATTACAATTTCATCTAAAATAAGTTTTTCATCCCATCATCATTTTCTAAAAAAGGTATATTTTTGTTTGTGCAATTTGATTTTTCTAAATTTAAAAAATATTTTGTACTTTTTTCACCATTTTCAATCCATTGAGCTCTTTCTTATTCTTTAATTTTTTTACATTTTTTTTTTTTTTTTTTCTTTACTTAGATTCTGTTTCTTCTTAAAGCTTTTTGGTTTCCAAAAAATCATCATCTATAATAAATTGTATCAAGTTGTCATCTATTTCATGAATGTTGTCCAAATTATATATAGGTACACAATATTGCATTTTAATCTTATGAATTAATTCATTTATACAATTTATGAAGTCTATATCATACAATAAGGAATTATTAAATTTCCATAGTCCTTTCCCATGTTTAATTTTATTAAGACATAAATCTGTAGAAATAATGGAATGATCAGATCTATAACTATTCTCTATATCTGCATTTCTTATACATTGTAATAAATCATCAGTATGTAAGAAAAAATCTAACCTGGCTTGTTGTAATGGATTTATGCGTCTCCATGTATATTTTTTTACAATTTTGATTCATTTCTCTATAGGGATCAATCAGACATCTGGTATCTATAAAACTAAGCAGTGTTTTTCTAGCTCTAATGTTATTATTCATATTTTTATAGTTATAGTAATCTAACTCGGGGTCTAAAACTAAATTAAAATCACCACATATTATGTATGGATCATTTTTCTCTAAGGAATCAATCATATGAAATATTTTCTCAAAGAAACCAGGATTATCAGAGTTGGGTGCATATATGTTAATTAAATTAAATGTCATATCATCAAAATCAAGGTTTAAGCTAATGCAACTTCCATTATCATCCGAATATATATGATCTATATTGGTGGCTATTTTCTTTCTCAGAAGGATTGCTACTCCTTTAGCATTTGATTTATCATGGTTAAAAAAGCATTGTCCACCCCAGTCAATATATACGTCTTTTTCTATTTCTTTAGTAAAATGAGTTTCCTGTAAACAAAGTATATCAGCCTTTTTCTCCTTAAATAGTTTAAAAACATCTTTTCTCTTCTTACTATCCCTTAAGCCCCTGAATAAAAGAAAGTAAAAAAAAATTACTTGACAAAAATATTTTTCATGATGAAACAGCAACAAAAAAAAGAAATATTTTGCAACATGTCAAATACAAATATGTGAAACAACAAAAGGAAAAAAAAAAATTAAAAAAAAAAATAATTATTCTCCAAAATAACGTATATAGAACATCAATATGAAATACATAATAGATCTTAAAAGTATGTCATTTCATACAGAAATTACTGGTATGAAAAAAAAAATTTATGTAAACAGTGCATAATTCTACAAGACCAAAATACGGAAATAATCATGTAAAATGTATCATGGAATAATGAAAAAATAATCAAGTTATTTTACACAACTGTGATAAAAGAAATTATGTAAACAATTCATAATTCTAAAGCTAACCAATATCAAGGGTCGCAGTGTCTTAACAAAAGTAATGAAAAATAAAATTGAAAAATTGAAGAAGAAAATAAGTGTGTGTGAGAGAGAGAAAGATATTTATGAAACAGGCACAAATTAAATAAAAAAAATAAAAAAAGTAATGCAAATCAGTAGTTAAATATATAATCAGGTATAATATATAGATAACAGTTGGTTGCTGATCTGACATGAATACAAGTATCCATGACTTACATGATTCTTGGTGTCTAATCCCTCACATGCCTGGCCTGGTAGGATCCCCCCTGGCGGTACCTCCCCTGCTGATGGGTCTTCTCTCTTATGGCAGCACTAATGTCATCAAAAATGTCAAATTTCACGCGTTTCCCATCAGTCGTACTCGCGAACACAGATCCATTAAAGAACCATGCAGTGTCTATTTCCGAGTGTAAAAATAATCGGTTAATCAGGCCCTGGTTCAGTTGTGTGATGTCATCAACGATCCGGTTCCCAGACTCCTTCATCTTCCTTCGGGTCCTCATCAGGGTTGTTTTGGCGGTGTTGTTGCGCAGCTTCATGATCACTGGTCTCACAGGCTTACTGGAGGGAAGTCGATGGATAGCCATGATGTCAGATTGGTCTAAAGTGACCCCCTGAGTTTGGAAGAGAGCTTGAACTTTGTTCATTAACTTGGTTTCATTTTCTCCCTCCTCCTCGTTCACCTCCATAATTTTAATATTGGTTTTTCGGGTATATTGTTCAACATGGTTGGCTATTATTTTGGCGTGTTTAGCATCATCTGTGTTTTGTCCTATTCTGTTATTTGTTTCAGTGAATTTCTTGTTTGTTTCTTTTACATACGTTGAAAGTTTGTCCTTTAACTGCTTATTTTCAAATTCAAGGCATTCTATCTTTTCCGAGAGAGGTTTTGTTTTCTCTTCAACTTTTTCAAGAATTGCAGAAATTATTTTTTTTTCAACTCCTTGTAAAGCACTGTCAATTGCAGACTGTATCATAAGTTTGACATCACCCCTCATTTTCTCAACACTGTCACACAGTCCATTCAGCTGTTCATGAATCATAATCAGTTCATCAGCACTGGTGTTGCTGCTTTCTGACAGCTCACGCTTGGGTAGCTTGCTAGCAGGCTGTCCTTTGTTTGTTGTTTTAATTCCTGGCCTGGAGGACATTTTTCACAGGATTGCACCAGTTATAATTCACACACAATAGATTTTCAGTCAGAAAGCATGCAGGGACCGTGTCAAATGTAGGAAGTGATGAAACAGTGCACTTATATATCACATATTCCTCTAATGTTTCAGACAAATTCCTTTAATAAATCTTTTTCCAAAGTTTAAAAATGATGTCCAAAAATACGTAAAAACAGAGAAGCATTATCCAGGGACGTATCTGGATATTTTTTTTAGTTTTACACCAAATTTTAGCAGCGCTGCTCTCATTGGATTTAGTTTAGGGGAATTATGAATTATTAATTCTTAAGATGTATTACAGTCTGTAGTTTTCATACTGCAAACATGTTTCTTTTCTCACTTTTCCTGGTGACCTGAGTGCATTGACGTGCTTTCGTATGCCTTGTTAGATCGGAACATCAATAATTGATACAAATGAAGGCAGATAACCGTTACATTAGCCATATGCTATGGTTTCAATTAAGTTGTCGGACGTGGAACTGTCCCCATATTGCATTTAATGGTAATCGCATACTTGCATATAGATGTACCTTACCTATATGAATGGAAACATTTGTAAAACCTGATTATAAAAATATGATCTGGGAAACGTGTCCTTTTATAAGTAAAAGACTGAATATTTTGTTGCAAGAACCCCGTGCAACTGGCATTACTATTCATACATACTCTATTCGTACTTAAGATCCTCTGTTATCACCACAAACGATATCTTTTCAGGGTTGTCAGTTCTGCTATACATATTTTCATTCCTGATGACCAGACAGCTCTCCCCGATGGCATATGAATATTATCGGTTAATATCTTTCTAGGTCACTTCTGTATTTGTATTTCACCACATATCATGAACTCTGTTTATACAAATCACCAATACACCAATCAATCATTTATAATATAAACGGCGTAATTAAGTTTCTCGTATGTATCGGCTAGTTTTACTAATAAGCAAATTAATTTAAATCACCATTTCCCTATATGTATCAATATTTAATGCTTGTATGTTGACGTAACTTTGTATCCTTAAAAAATGGCAAAATATGTGAAAGTCGATAGACAGAAAAAGTTAAGATATAGATACTAATAAACATAAAAGATCGCGAGAGATAGACAGCAGGATTATATATATGTAGCATACGTAAACACAATTTTGTTTTGATCGAAGGTATCAAACACTTTATCATATGACAGTCTTGTTACATCTGTTTATATCAAACTTACAACCGTAGTGAAAAAAATCTTTATATTCTAAAGGTGAAAAAAAAGATAAAAAAAAAAAAACTGTTTTCCATTAAATTTTACGAATGCTTGTAAAAACAAAAGGGGAAAAACGTTGCAAAAATCTAATTTGCATTGATTTACAAACGACGGCCTTTTTCATGAATGCAACGTGTTCAATAACAATTTAACTCTTGTCTTCTTTGATCGGTAATTAATTGAATAAACTATTGCGAGGCATGCACATTTCAGACTGAAATCAAAGAATCAAGAAGTGTTTAATTCATGCGTTATGCAATTTTCGTATAATGTCCAGACAATATCTGATATGTTTGGTGCAGCTGATCGTAAAACCATCATCATTTCACATGTCTCTGTTAGCAAAAAATGCCAATAAATCTTGATAAAAAAATAAAGATAGCTAGGCTAAGAACCACTTGGGAGACTTTACTCCGTTTAAGCCACCGATTGCCTTTAGTGATATTATTGTCCCGAAAGTAAATCTAACTGATTTTATCATAAAACTTTCATTTGATATGGTATAATGAAATGCCAATGTTTTTTTTTTGGTTCAGATGTGTGCCATCATCTAAACATACAACCTTTTGATGCAATTTGATTCAAAATGTTTATATCTGTACAAGAAGACGGTTTGATACAAGTCTGATTTAAATTGTTGGTCTCTGTACAAATCGATATAACAAGTTTCACAAGTTCGCCTTTATTTTTGTAAGTGTACAAGTAAAAACCTTAAATAATCAGAGATTCTCCATGACATTATCTGTTTCTGATTTGTTGATTTCATGTGTTCTGTTTTGTACTTGAAGTTACAAGGCAGAACAGTTATACAGACAATGAGATTTCATTTAACCCCATGGGGATGGTTTTCATTGTTTCTCTAACCTTTTTATATATTTAGAGATCTTGTATCATCAAAAACTGACATCAATATGTCTGTCATTTATTTAAGAGGATACTCTTAGCAGTACGAAGATATTTGTAAGTTTATTCAGTACTTTCTGGAAAAAAAAACTCGAAATGTTTTTAAAGAAACTCAGATCAAAGGCTTTGGATATATATGTTTTTATTGTCAGTTAAATTTCTCGGTTGATGAAAAAACAGTTTTAACGCTTTGATCATTTTAATATGGCGCCAGTTATGATCAATGTACTGAAGGCACTGCTGTGGCGATTTGAAGGGTTCCTATATTTTATGTATAGGAAAGTATACTTTAATGAAACTAATAAAATTAACACATATAATATAAAACATTCCCCAGTATGGCAGTCGCCAAATGAACGTGGACTACCGTAACGTCAGGTCATATTTTGTCGGACTGGACAAAAAAATAAAAAAGACATCAAAGCTTCCAACCATTAAAATGTGATTAAGAAAAGTATGGAAATAAGTTTCGCGTGCATATTTGTGTATCTGGTTGTGTAGGGTGATGTGGAGTAAATCATGCCATTTCTATAGACAAGTATGAAATGGTTTGCATCGATAGCATGGATTGACGTTATTGTTAAAAAGGGGCTCGGAAGCAAACTAACGTGTCATTCAGCAAACAATTTTGTTTTACATATTGTTTGAAGGGCACATTTCACGACGGAAGAATGAGAGCGTATTGATTCCTATCAATCCGCCTCAAAAATGACAAGAAATATGTGTTTACGGGGTTTTAATAAATATATATTCGACTTTCTTCAAAATAGTGTGCGCCCATGTCTCTGCAAAATACGAGTACATGTAGTTGAAACAATTCTGCAGAAATTCATTTTGCATTAAGAGATCCACAATATGTCGAAAAGGTCGTATTTATACACTCTGCACTGTGATGATCGTAAAACAATCGTTTGTCATAATCCTACTGATGAATCAAGCTCAATTAACTGAAAGCTTTCGTATGTACGTGAATCAGAGAGTAAACACTTCTAGAACATTCAGAATAATATCCTTTAGGTCGTCCCCAAAAGCATCAGTGTTGAGATCGTGCATTTGCTTTGCAATAAAGTAATTATTCGACCATCACACTTATCACAACCCTTGCATTTGCTCTTCGATAAAGATAATTTTCGACCATCGAAACTTATCAAAGCAACATCACTAAAAGACGCATCAGTTACGTACCGTATATGTATATGATTATATTACGAGACTTAAATTATGCATACACATTTCAGATATGTACACTCGCAAATAGAATGTAACAGCAGAAATGTTGAATAAGCATTTTTTCAGACAGTTCTAGCAAGTCACAGACAGTAATTCCACTGTAAATATTTTGCGATGTGAAACCCTTTTCACTCTAAAATGGTATATGTCACGTCGTAAATTAAGCCGCTCAATAATTACGACAATGCAATGCATCTTATACAGACGTAATGAGTTTATATTGTCATCTTCCGTGCCAAAATACTACTCATTTGAACACATCTATAGAATCTTAGGATGCAACCAATCAAGTTGCTGAAGTTGCATCAATTGATTTAATTTTCAGATAAGACGGAGTCGCAAGAATTCGACAATTTTAATTGAATGTAAAGCGCATAAGTGCCAAAATGCCATAGACTATGTCACACCGAAATGAGGTAAACCTTCGTAAATCAACGAGCACTTCCCAAACATCACTCTAAGCTCAGTAGCACATCAATCAGATTCTGTACATCAGGCTAACTGACGAAAGACCACGGCCACCTTAGGGTTACAATTTACGAATGGAAAGATCGTGACCCTTGTCCGAAACAAAAATAAAGTTTAAGGCACAGACACTGCCGGCGGGGTTATTTCAGCTGATTTCATAGTAACAGAAAAATACCGTATTTTGACCTTTGCCTTAACCGAGTTCAATCCTGCTGAAATGCGGCCTTTAGAATTATATCTATTTCAAGGTCACGCAGTGCTTTCAACGCATTGATATACCGTATTTGGTGACAGAATGAAGAAAACACAATTACGGAGTAGTAGGAGAATAGACACAATAGGTCGCAGGAGCAATTTGTTTCTAATGCAAGAAATGTTCCTTGGAACACATGTATCACCTGCTGAAAGTTGTCTGACGGAAAAAAGTGTGACAGGCAGACGACGGAGAGGTGATCATTATGTAACCTCTGTTTACAGCAGGTGAAACAATTAACTTGTCTTAGTTTGCTTGGAACTATCAACACCACGACAGTATTTCACGCCGTATGTAAGTGGCATGATACGAGCATCATTTGTAATATTTTGACACGGTGCCAACTAGTCCTTGAATTTCTAGATAAACTGAGCGAGCGAATAGCAAGAAATGCATTTGTACTATTTTCAGCAGTAAAATGCAGACGGGGAACAAACCCATGATCTCTCACGAGCCTTTCGATCTAACCCTTCGGCCGCCGGGTCCTAAAATAAAATAGTGTTTTGGTTTGTTATGTAGGTAAGGAAATACTCTTTATCAAAATGCAAGAGTTGAAAAACAGTGTCCACTTTGAGCGGTATAGCTTCTAAATATCGATTGGCACAGGTACGTTATCCAAATGACTTCGTGGAGGACAACTGTTAGTAAGGACTGAGAAACATAACCAAATCTTTATCCATACGAACTCTTGAACTGTTTCACTTCTATACGAAAACGGAGTACAAGAAAATCCAGAAAACGAATTATCTGCTAATGCATGCAACCGTAACAAATGAACACGTCAAAAGATGCACTTACGTTCATATGTAGTACGGAAAGGCAGTGTAATTATGACATAAATCAATGTCGAGGTATTGAAGTAGTTTACCTTCTGGAACACAAAAACACTCCAATAATCTGAACAATTCGGCTCGGTGTTATATCGGTTCGTTCTTTCCCGACCTTCCAATGCCAATTAACTGTGTTTTCAGACGATATCTGAACTTTACTCCGGGAAAGGAGTAATTATCCAGTAAACACGACGTTTGGCGCGTGCCATAAATGTGTTTTGTGAAACATCACTGTCTCCCAGTGTAATTTCTATAGAACACATCTTACGAGTATATGTATTATTTATTTAAAGAAATGTGTTTAATTGTATGTAATATCCAATTCCATTTCTGAAACAGAGAAAAAGAATGCTTCAAGATATATTTTGATACAATTCGGGGTCATGATCATTTGTACCTTGTATCTTGGGAATAAGATTCAAATGTGGAATCAGATTAAATGAAATGTGCTCTTATTTAAACATGTTTAGTACGGCCTCACTAATACCACGTCGTAGATACGTGGCCCAATATCACACCCAGCCATACTAAGTCGATTCATATTTCGGAGTCTCGCCTCTTGTTTGCATTGTTTACCTTCTAAAACTCACTTTCGCACCTCCGCACAATAAAATTACTCACCTTTTGAATAGTCAAATAATCAATATATCATTTTTACATGACTGGTTTTATTTTATAATGTAGAATAGGTTATGTCCTTACACATCCCATCTGTCTTTGCTTTTGATATGGTGATTTCATCAAATATTACTGCATCAGTATCTATTTACGACAACAAATGTTCAGCACATAAAAACCTATCACGAGACTTAACCCGCTAACTTTTCTTAACGCTGTGAACACATCAGTACCACAACGCTTTATTGATTTCCATATGACGACAATAATATTTAATAATTTCTATTCACAAGCTTTATTCAATTTATATGTTTATCTATACTTATTCTACAATTATTCTTTGATCTCCCTTTCCTATATAAGTATACACTACTTCGTTTCAATCATATTCTAAGTTTTACCACGCTCGGAAGCTAGGTACATTACTGCATTAGTGAAAACGTTATCAACTGTTTCCCCAACAAGTGATGACATCTCCTGTATTCCTACAGCCTGTCTTACTGGCTGCAGCAAGATAGCCGTCCATAATTAAACAGAAAGTTTTAATACATTCCGGCTGGTATTTACAGAGAAAAACTTTTTTCTTATTCTCCTGATGTTCTTTGAGAACATCTTTCTTAAATTTCAACTGTGATTATATCGTTTTCATTACAACAAGTAAAGCTATGCCTTCATCTTTTGCTGAGTTTTTTGTAACAGATCAAATAGTTTTCTACACTTACCCTCTCTAACCCCTTTCTCTTTTTCTCTTCTTATTTTTTCTTCTTCTGTTCCTCTTATTGTTTAGCCTAAATATCCTTCAGTCTACAGTTAAACTTTTTTCATATTTCCTTGCCTTCTTTAACTGTTTTTCGACTATCAGCCGAAAGACAAATTCTGGTAGTTTAATGTTTAAGGGCTGATGAGGTTTATTGTTTCATTTGGAAATTTTTAAAAAATTATTCATTTTAGAAGCTGGGAAACAGAATCAAAAATACCATGAAGAAATGACAAACACAATGCATTTATTTCATCATATTACCAATTTATTCTTCAACACATTGTCATCCTTTTCCAGATGGGACATCGTCTCCTACCATACATTTCATAGTGCACTCTGAATCACACATTGCAAAATATTTTATTGCTTGAGACAAGCATCCACTTTCATATTTGCAGACCCTATAAAATTTCTATCTAGAAATTCCTTCTCAAATTCTATCATTGAATCCTCGGTTACGCCAGCCTTGCCACTAATAGGTGTAAACCATGCAAAAAAGTTATTCATATTCAGTAAGATCATCATAATTAACAATGATCATTATATCATATTTATTATTTTTAAGTAGGAAAATTCAGAATCATCAGTAAATATGTATGCATTAAAAAAACTTACCTACCCGAACAAATTTCACATGATTGATATGTAGGTAGCCTGTTAAAAGCTTTTCTCCATAAGTTCCATACTTCTTGCATTACAGTAATTACATGTTTCGTCTGTAAGATTAGTCGCACATTCTATATTCTCATTACTTTGAGCATTCCTGTGTGCATTGTGCACTTTTACTTCAGACAGAGTTTGAAGGTTGTCGTTACTTTGATGCTGTTCGGCATTTTCTGTTTTTGAATTCTTAATATTCCTAGTTAGTCTACCAAGAAGAGCTCCTTCATGTACATTGTCAGTCTTTAGTTATGCACATTAAATAAAGGGTACTTTGACCGTCTGTATACTTGGCCGCAAACCATATATTACTTCATTTTGTAATTCCCTTTTCGTTTTCCTAATATTTCGGGAATGTTGCATTTGGCAGAAAGCGGAGATTGTCCGTCTGTGTAAGCTTCATATGGGGGTCCACTAAAGTTAAAATTGTATCAATCTGTTTGTTTATTGGGTTTAACGTCTCACCGACAATATTTTACTCATTTTGAGACGATGTTTACTTGAGAAAGATATAGTGCTGCCACACTGCAGTATCACGCCGTAGACATGTGGCATGATACCACACCCAGTCACATTATTCTGACACCGGCCAATCAGTCCTGGAACTACCCTTATATGCTGAGCGCCAAGCAAGGGAGCTATACCAGTACCATTGTTTTACGACTTTGGCATGTCGCGGCCGAGGATCGAACCCACGACCTCCCGATACCGGGACAGACGTTCTAATCACTCGGCTACCGGGACAGCCGCAATCTATAAATAAGGACTGTGACATTTACTGACCACGCTACTGAAATACAGGGGCTCGAAGTTCCATGGGGGGATTCGCCCAATGCAACTACACAGGCCGTGGTGTTACAAGTAATTGATCTAACGATTCTGCAGATGCATCCGCGAATATACTGTTTAAGAATTACGTAGAGTTTTGTAACTTTCAAGCAACTGATCAAAAAGTAATCAAATGTGTTGGGAGCTACTTACCTACAAAAACTGCATTGCTATACGGCATGTAAATTGGATCAGACTTTGTACCATCGAAATTCACTAAATTAAAGATGCCTCGAAATTTTTGTCAGCGAGGTAAAATGATTTTACTGTAAAATATTCAATATACATCAGTGGCTTTTTATTTAAATCACTAGCTTATCATACTGTGCTAGTACATGTTATATAAAAGATCATAAAATATACATGATGATGGTGATAATGATTATAAGATTATAACTGATTTCATTTAGCATTCCGTCTTTACTGCTGCAAATGCATCCGGCATATATTGTATACCTAGAAAAACTAAATGCTATTTTTTTTTTTTTTTTTTTTTTTTTTTTTGGCTTTCGTTTGTGTGTTTGTTGGGTTTAACGTAAACCCACAATAATTCTGCTGGAGACTATGTATAGAGCTGCCACACTGCAGTATCACGTTTCATAGACAAGTGACAAGATACCACATCCAGT
>CM037795.1:43742962-43792962 GCA_021229015.1 Solen grandis | reverse complement strand
GTAATTTTGGCTATTTTCGCAAATGGTTTAGATGAGTAAAATATAAAATTATGAATATTCCCTGTCTGTCCTAACATTTGTTATCCTCTAATGTTCACGAGTGAATACTTCTGCTATCAAAGGATCTTCATGTCATAATTGGTATGTTAGCTTCTCAATTGTGTTTATCACCTATCCTGTCATGTACAAACAGTTGTTCAAATATGAATGCATCTAAGCACATAAAAATGTATCCTTGATAGATTTCAGTGAAAAATTTATTTAGTCCCCTCAAAATATTCACCTCAAACAGATACGCGCAATTTCAGTCTTCTGATCGAATCCTTGAAAGCATTTTCAGGTTTTTTTATGTATACTATGAAGAACCGAGGTGTTTGCGCTGGACAAATTTTCGACCTGAGCTTTAGGAACAAAAGTAAATCACAAGGGGCAAGGTCATGCAAATACGGAGGGTGGGCTTCAAAAAATCATGTACAATAGACGCCTTATGCATTGTCATGCAGCAATCTGACATTAGCCAAACCCATGCGGGGCTTCGTTTTTCTAAACATTTCTTTAGTTTTCGAAGAACTTAAGTTTTGTAAAGCTTAGCAATTACTGATTTGCCTAAGTTATGAAGAATATGGCATTCATTGCCTTCTTGACACTTATGGTCTGCTTTGCAATGCATGTTCTTTTGCCAGACTTTGTTGCCCATTTTTTGTTCTGAATCTTTCGTTTGTGCTAAAAAGATTAAACCCATGTCTCGTCACCAGTAACGACATTTGCGAAAGACCGTGCATTGTAATTAGGAACCTTCCGCGCATTGTAAGCGTGCCCTTTTCTATTCATCTGCCAACAGATGGGGACTCCACCTAGTACAGATCTTTCTCATTTTCAAATTACGTTTGAGAATTGTATGAGCTGCTCCTAATGAGATGCCAACCATACTTAGTCCAGCTATTTGCCTAGCGGTGTATCTTGCATCAGTAGCAACTATTCTTTCACTCTACCATCTAGCAACCATCTTGGTAGACTTTGCTGTTTTCGGCCGACGGTCATGTGCATTTTTCTGTTGAAACTAACTAACATATGTTTCCTAAACTAAGGAATAACTGCCGAAAAAGCCATATGCCTATAAAACGGAACATATCTCGTCAAGCATGTCTTGACTTGACTATTTAAGTTTACCGTCGCTTCGACAGTATTTCAGTCATAAAGCGACGTCCAGCTAATTACAGGTGGAGGAACACCCCGAATGCACGGAGGCATCCGAGTAGAACCACCGACCTACCACAGCCAGCTGGAAGGCTTCCTCACATGAAAATCCGAATGACCCTGCCGGGATTCGAACCCACGTGATGAGGGGCTGAGTGAGTGTTTAAGTCAGCAACTTTACCCTCTCGGCCACGGACAATCCTGAACAATCCTCGTATATTCAGAAAGGAAATTTGCATGAAAATCACAGAAAGGGTTTTTTATATGGTAAAAGCTGACAGAAATGAACCTATCTGCATGACACTTGATGCAGATAAAAAGAAAAAAAACTATTGTAAATATTTACATTTTAATGATAGTAACTCATGTTTATAAATATTTACAGATAGAGACTTAGATACAAAAAGATAATCTTAACAATACATGGAAATGAAATGATTACACATACTGTTCTGACTCCAGAATGGACGTGTACTCATCTCTAGTGATCACTGAAACTTTACTTCCTAACTCTGAACACCGAATAAAAAAGCTTCGCTCAATATATTGTGCGTCTTGTCCATCACATGACTGAATTTTCAAAACATCATACACATCTAAATGGTTCCAATATTTAATATGTAATTTACATACATTCTCAAGTCGTAATTACATACAAAATATACTTTTCCTCTTTCAACTATTACTACCTTGTGTTAAATTACTGATAAAAAGGACAAAACTGCTTCGACATCTGAAAAATGGAACATAAAACAACAATAAATGGTGTTGTAGTGTCTAGTCACATGTTTGTTTCTTTTTTGTCAGTAACTTGGATGGATAATTTTACACCATTAAATACTATTTAAGACCCTATTCAAACTGACAGGATTATAGTCTGAACGTATCTTCCATAATTACCTTCTAATCTGAAGTTGTTGTTCAGCATGCAAACTTATCTGGTTTTATATTGGTTACATAGGAATAGAAAAGCCTTTCAGACTGCCTTCATATAGGCAAGGTTCTAATGACAATACTACAGGATTTTGATCAATGTGTATTTTTTTCTGACAATTCATACGATTAGGAAATGCACAGGAAATATATAAAAAAGGAGAGATCAGATCACACGAATTTAAACCCTGCAATAATCTAATTTTATTTCAAGTCCTTAAAGTTATTAAGTCTTTTTTTCTGGGTGCCCTGTATGTCAGATACTCTGATCCATTCTCTTTAAATAATGTAGAATTTCCAAAATTACCTGTTCATTACCAGATTTTTGTCTCAATTTTATTAATATTTTTGTCCTCCAAAAATCCCCAGACAAAGGCCTGTTATTCTAATTGGTTCAAACACAAAATATATATGTGCTAAAGAACAGACATTGTAGTCTCAAAATACAAAGATTATAGAAAAGTGTGTTATTAAAACTTAGATTCAAAAGGACATTGAGAGAGCCTAAGTTCTTCTAGATCAAACATTAGTGCTTTTCACAAAATGGCCAACGTTTGAAATTATTCAAAACTGCTGCCGCTCTGCTAATATGTGTTCACATCATACCTAAACTCAGAATAAATTAAACACTTTCATTGCAGCAAGGTAATTATATATATAAGTAAACATAATCTGACATGAATCATATAAAAAAGGACATCCTAGAAAACTATGAAAGAGAATGAATATACTATGTTCATTTGCAGAAAAATTAACCATGATTTCAATTGTGCAATCATTCTTTTACAGGATGAGCATTTAGAATAAATCACTATGAATATCCATTTAAACAAAAACAACAATGCCATAATAAAAATGACATACAAAGGTAGTTGTACAAATGAAGGGTTTCTTTACAAATGAAATCTACAAAACCAAAGCAACTGTTGACTGACCATTCTTAAACAGATGGCTCCTACATGATCACATTTCAGTTATTTAATCATATTAATTTGGTTTTATCAAAATATGGGGTATAATGTCAAACGGACAATAATGATATTCACATGTCTATACCTGCAATCTCCGAGTCTTGAAAGATTGTCCTACAATACGGCCAATAAATAATGACAGCATAACTACCCCTGTCTAGTATGTTCCATCTCTGCACTTTATTCCTTGCAGGAAAAACAATTATAAATTACATACCTAATAAAATTGACTGAATAATGAACAAAGCAGACCATGATCAGCCTGCACAGATGTGCAGGCTGATCTTGGTTTGCACTTGTCGCAAAGGCAGTCACAAAGGCCTGCAGCATTGTAAGGGTAAATTGGATTTTCTACAGCTTTGTTTTTACTATAGATCAAAGAACTTATTCAGATTACATACATTCAATTAGTGTCCAACACAAAATATCAAGTACGATTCTATTGTTTTAACAATCAGCTCTACACATAAATATTTAGTCTTAAAAATGATAAAATACAGGAATATTATAGTGTATCACCATTTTACTATAAAAATAATAGAAAAACAACTAACACTGAACAATCA
Source organism: Solen grandis (assembly GCA_021229015.1). Taxonomy (NCBI): domain Eukaryota; kingdom Metazoa; phylum Mollusca; class Bivalvia; order Adapedonta; family Solenidae; genus Solen; species Solen grandis. Next base: position 43,789,295 of record CM037795.1, on the reverse strand, counting down.
ACCTCCAATTATGCCATCACAAGCTCTCCCGATTTTCCTAGGGTCATGTCCGTGAAACCTCTTCCACACAACCAAAAGCAGATCAGTACTATCAGTAACATTAATAGGTCACACTACACAAGGCCATGCCTTTAGCCTTCTTGGCCAAAGTCATTTGTGAACTCTTCTAGTTTCTGCAAATCTTGCTCATTCACTGTGGCTTTTTGTGTTTGTAATGACATCAACATGTCCGTCTGAAAATTAAAAAAGAATATGATTTAAAAGGATTTAAACAACGGAAGTAAACATCTGCATCTTCTCTCTATCTGAATACAATATCCTAATTAAGAACAGCAATAATAAGGAACAACAAATAAGTATTCTCTTTATTCAAAGCTGACATGCAAACAGATATCTAACTAAAGATCAGGGTTTTCAAGTGTCAGACAAATCACTACAAATATCCATTTATTTGAAATAATTCATTTTCATAAGAAACAGTCAAGCTCTAGATGTTTTTAAAGGCAAAAAGGACTAAAAAAGTATAGATTTTTCCCGGCCAGTAAATAGGGGATTTGATGGTATTTCAAGTTTTAAGTTGATATTGTTTGTTGGGTTGAACATCCCACTGACAGTATTTTAAGTAATCTGTGGGAAAGATATAGTGCGCTGCAGTATCACACCACAGACATGTGGCATGATACCATACCCAGTCACATTATCCTTACAATGGGCCAACCAGTCCTGAAACTACCCTTATATGCTGAGCACCAAGCAAAGGAGCTATATCAGTACCATTTGCAACAACTTTGGTATGTTGCTCCCGCGGATCGTACCCAGTACCTCCAAATTCCAGGTTGGACACTCTACCCACTGAGCCATCAGGACAAGTCAAGTTTTGAGTTGAGGAAAATCTCAAATTGAAAGAGTTTTGATAAAGCAAGGACCCATCTCTCCAATGCATCTTTATGTCTGCTGAATTGCCCCAGAATATACCAAACTGTCCCCTGATGTTGAATCTTTCACACTCATCAAAAACAATTTGAAGTTTAACTCACCATAGAAACAACTGGTTCCAGGAGCTTCTTGCCATCCACTTGCATCCAGTTCATCTCTATTGCACCTGGGGCCCCCGGGGAACAAGGGGTCAAAAGGTCATCGACTATCATATTTGGGTCATCTCTGGACGGACCACGTACCTGATGGTGATATATAAAGTTTTTAATCATTCAAAACAATGAAATTCATTTAAATATTTTCAATGATAAATAAGTGCACAAGAAGAGGCTTTCTGAATTGAAAAATGAGGTTCAGGGTGGGGATTGGAAGCACCATTGCGATTCTGTCATTCAATTCAGAGACCAAGAGCCAGTTATTAAACTTCATACCAATAGATATTATTTTACCCTGTGACGTTGAAGCTCAAATGTGGCAATCATATTCAATGAAAATTTAGGTATTTTAATATCGTATAGTAAATCATAATGATACCTACAAGAATTTGTGGCCAAGGCCAAATCTATCTGAATATTTTCCCTAACAGTGAGACAAAATATACGAAGTTACTCACCTTCCTAAAGTGTGTAGCAGTTTGTATTTTCCTGACAGGCTGCATAAGAGCGTCTCGTACGACAATTGATACATCAGCTCCAGAGTACCCATCTGCCTTCATACCTAATGTCCTGTAATCACAACACAAAGCATGAAAACTCACATTTGGGCAGTCAAACTTGCTCTCAAACCAAGGACCCTTCAAATGTTTGGCAAGTGCCCCATAAACTGGACTACCTAAACATGTTTCTTCACTGTTCTGAATTCATATATTTTGCATGTATTGAGTGTTATTATCAATGTCTTTAGAAAACCCAAGCTGTTGTTCTAGAGATGTTAGATAAAGAATTAACAATCACATGGAGTTTAATGACTCTGGCATACATAGTTTTGGGATATAGACATGACATAAGATGATGATGCCCCCCACTCCCACAGCTTTTTTTACTAGAGTTTTTCAAAATCATGTTCCTATCTCTTGGGTTACCTGCAGGCTAACGGGTGCAAAAGTTGTGTGTGTTGAACTGAAATATGGTTCAAATATAAATCGTAAAATCTACCAATTTCATTAAAACCATATCCTAAGTGACACTCACAAAGCAGGATCTGACGACATCGCATTAAAGGTGAACTCAAACTGACCTTTGATTAGCTAATCAAATTGACAGCTTTAAAATGCTTGGGTATAATTTTGTAAACATTCGCAAGTTAACAGCAACGAATGGAAATTCAAAGTTTGCAAATATAACAATGGTTTCCTATTTTCAAATTAAATTTGTTTCGAAACGTGCATTCCAACTGGACATCATTTTCTTACTAATATTCAAGATGTAAAGGTCGGCTTGAGACGTCCTTTCACAGGATGTTGTCAGATCTTTGTAGCATAGAGTATCGGAACTAAAATGAAAAACTGATTTTCATGAGACTGAAAATTAACTAAACTGTAATTTAATAAGTGAGTACAAAGCCTTACCTGAAATCCTCTTCTGTCAAAGAATTTGGTGTAGATCCAAGATGAAGTTTAAACATGGTTGCTCTGGCATTGGCCTCTGGGAGGGGGATATATATACGCTTCTCAAATCTTCTTCTGATGGCAGAATCTAACGTCCATGGTATATTGGTTGCACCCAAAACAAGAATGCCTTCAAGAAAACAAAACCAACACTTTAATGAAATCTTCATTAAAACACTGAAATAATTATTGTTTTATATTGCAGATCAAATATTCTTAAATCAGATTTTTAAACTATGATTATAACCAAAGATGACTAATACATCCACATCCTATCTTGTTTCATATCATTTTTAGTGTAAGACTGGACCAGACGAGACATTCATGGCAGTGGGGGTATAATAAAGCATTATTTTTTTTCCATAGTATTCTCATGAGAAAAAGTGAAAACTTAAGATTGTGAATCATACATTAAATATAAAACTATAAAAATAAATTATTTTTTTTATTAAAAGAAGGGAAGTAGCAGCCATTTTAACTTACCATCATTGTCATTTCCGACACCCTGCATCTGAACAAGAAACTCTGTCTTTATTCTTCGCGCTGACTCGGACTCATTTTCACTACGGGATCCACAAAGAGCATCCACCTCATCAATGAAGATAATACTAGGTTTGTGTTCACGGGCTAGTCGAAACAATGTCTTCACTAGTCTGAAATATAACAGAAGTTAGATATAAATAATCCAGGGACATGGACGAACATGATAGGTGTAAACATCAAATGTTCATCATTTGGAGACTATGTTTACTTGAGAAAGATATAGTGCTGCCACACTGCAGTATCATGCTGTATACTTGTGGCATGATACCACATCCAGTCACATTATCCTGACACTGGGCCAACCAGTTCTGGAACTATCCTTATATGCTGAGCACCAAGTCAGGGAGCTAAACAGGTACCAATTTTTACGATTTGTTAAGTGGCGGCCAGAGATCAAACCCATGACCTCCTTCTGCCTAGTCAGATGCTCTAACCACTTGGCCACCACAGACAGTAGGGACAAGTGGCATGATACCACACCCAGTCACTTATTCCTGATACTGGAACAACAAATTCTACCCTAAAATACTGAGTCCCAAGCACATGCGAGTTTTAAAGATTCTGATATGGGTAAGACAGAACCCAAAACTTCCTAATTAAGTGGATAATGTTCTAACCACTGGCCAACAGGACAGTGTATGTATATTACACATGTGCTTCATAAGTCAAGCAGCAGTGTGGAACTTGAATTTTAAATATGATAATAAAATCTTTTTCTTACAAAGAACATTTGCAATTAATACAGAAAAAGGTTACTTTGATACAATAATGTTCAATCATAAGAAGAAAAATTTGTCAATTTTACATTTAATAACAAATAACAAACCAAAAATAATCATATTAAACCATTTACTTTTCACTTTCCCCAAGCCACTTGGATACCAGATCCGCGGATGATACGGAGAAAAATGTAGAGTTGTCTGCCTCAGTAGCCACTGCCTTGGCAAGGTATGACTTCCCTGTTCCTGGTGGCTGTCAAGAAGCAGAAAAATATTATAACAATCAAATATATAGTAATTAATTTCATTTGTAACTCTTTCCAGAAGAAGTGTTACTTAAGTAAACAGTTACCCTCTGGTCATCATCAAAATATGTGCCAGGTATGAGTTTCTGGAATCAAAAGGTAATACAGTAAAACCTCGCTTTCCGACCACCTCGGAATTAAGACCAACTCGCTATACCGACCATATCTTTTTGGAACCAAATATTTTAATGCATTAATTTTCATTGGTCGTTTGTTTCACAATAACGACCACCTCGCTATTCCACCATTACGACCACTGATGCTGGACAAAACTTACCATATTCCTCTTATGCTTAATCCACTTGGAAGACCATAAAAAAATCGGCCTGCGGCGATAGAACAATATTTTGTGTATAGTGCAGTACAATACAATGGGTGTCAGTTACCGCTTTACGGTGTTGTAAACCGGAAAAGGTGCCATAAATTGGGTACACAAACTGTCAAGTGATACGTTATGTGTGAAAGGGGAAAAAGTGTGGATTGTCATTAATTGTCCCTAATTAGACATGAATGAGGGTATAGTGGATTTTCAGAAAACTGAAGAAAAGAGATTGCATGGCAATTATGAACGATTGAATGTCAATAAAAACAGAAACACATCAGATCCTTTGATATAATCGTTGTTTATGGGCATGTGTATTTATTTGTTTTTGCATATGCATTACAGTATTTATCAAATAAATTAAAATAAATTTGACATTAGTGTTTGATATTTTAGAGAGAAAGAGAGAGAGAGAAAGAGAGAGAGATTCTATTTTATATAAAAATGTACATACAAAGAACATACATACATGAAAATGTAAAATATAAACAACATTCACACATGCACACAAAGATATACATAGATGGGTGCAGGCCGAAAACGAACATGAACATGAGAATTTGGTTATGTTTCACTAATAAGACCACCTCACTATTAAGACCATTTTCAATGGAACAAAAGGTGGTCTTAATAGCGAGGTTTTACTGTAGTTCAAGCTGATATGTGCCATAGAGATAAACCGTTATAGTGTTTTTTATAGACACAGTACACATATAATATTCATTTTCCAAAAATGTCATGCTTCCAACACAAGGGAATAATGATAAATGCACTGGACCTACATAGCATTTTTTTTTTTTTTTTTTTTCTAAAGAGTTTGTTCTTCCAATATTTCTTCAAAATCTTAAAAGCAAGAAATTCTTCATGTCAGGGTTTATATTATTGGGAATTAAAAAAAAAAAAAAAAAACACTTTTCAATAGATGTTATCTGGAACTTGGCAAATGTGGGTTTTTCCTATCTAATCCAGGGCTACAAACAAACTTTTACTGTTATAGCTACATTGTGCACCACTGTTCACAATAGAATTAGTGCAAGAGTACAAACTTGTAACTGTAAAAGTTTGTTTGCACCCCAGGAAATTCCCAAATATTCTGAATTCCGGAGTAACTCTATTTCACACACAAGAAGTTGTGTGTGAAAATTTGAATAGTGTTTTTTTTAAAACTCTAATACCTGAAACCACATAGTTTAATCTTTATCGAAACATAGGGTTTATAATGTTTTATTGTCTTAGAGTGTATGTTGCTGAGTTTTTCAGTCATACTATGAGGTCCAGAGCTAATTATACCAACTGCATAGAGGCACTGGGTGGAACCATCAACCTACTGCAAATCAAGCAGAAGGCCTCCTCACTCATGAATGTTCAGAATGACCAGATAGGGACTCAAACCAACAATTGTATGGGACTAAATGATAGTAAATTTAAGGCTATAAACACTTGGCCATTTTACATGTTTTAAACACACACAATTATTGAAATGTATACTTACTCCAAATAGCAGGATTCCTCTCCATGGTTTTCTATTGCCTTAAAAACAATCAAATCATTTATCAAAACCTAAAAATGAAAATCTTATATTAGAACACTTATGTGCTACAAACATCTTTTTAAGTAATAATTAAAAATATGACATTTAATTCTTCTTAATCTATGCAAAACATTGTTGCTTTCTTGCTTTAATCAATATTCATTTCCAAGCACTAGTCAATATATGCTACAAATTTGTAAACTTTTAAGACCAACCTGTGAAAATATGTGGGAACTTGACTGGAAGAATCACTGCCTCTTTTAACGACTCCTTTGCCCCTTCCAACCCTGCCACATCGTCCCATTTAATGTTAGGTTTCTCCATGACAATTGCACCTGTAGGATAGAACAACTATTAGTAAAGATTTAGATGATTTACAGCATAATCTTATCTACATAATAATAATACGGATATCAGTAACTGTCTGTTTCAAATTTCTAATCTAAACCTTGGTGGTTTTTTCTGCTTATGTCACTGAGGCCTATATAAGGCTATATCCAATCCAAAACTAAGGGGAAAAAGTTATGTTAAAATTTAATGACTTTTTTTCCTACATATAAATTACCGGGTATTAAGAAAAAATTAAATCAGATTTCAAATGCTGTTAAGCACTTGCATTATATGTCTGGTATATCTAAAATGTCTAAATTGACTTAATTACATGCAGCCTCCCCTCTCCCCTCACCAATTTCTTAATTTCAAACTAAAAATTCCCACAATGGAAAGGCTTAGGCTGTTAACACGAGCACGCAACAGATGAAGACAAAGCTATGCACATTTCCGGGCAACACTAAGCTTACACCCCACTTACCTGACAGGGCTCCCTCAAATTTCTTCTTATCAGGATCTTTCTCATCATCATCACTGTCATCTGAACCATTCCTAACACAGAATCAAACTTTATTGAAATAATTGTCCATACTGAATATAAGTTGATGCCACATTTCTCATATCACAGATCAATTAATTCAATTTAATAAAAATCAACATGTTGACCAAATTCGCACAATGTGTAATTGATTTAAAAAAATATATATTTTTTTAATGAAGTAAAAATTAAAACGACTAGAGCTATCACTAAAGGTGATTAATACCTTGTTTTTAAACAATCAGGACAGGATGCAACAAGCATGATTCCTATATATCCCCCACTTCTCCAATGCTGGGGTGTACAAAAATTGTTTTTTCTTTTCATTGGATAATCTTTGCATGCATTTAAATAGAATGAAAATAATCATTATGTTTCCAATAACTTTATAGCAATAATAGTGCCATGATCGGTGCCAAAAATGGTTTCAGGTAATGGTCAATTATGATAAATTTGATAAGAAATCCACTTACTTTTTGCTACCACCAGCTTCTCCAGCCTTCACTGGTTTTTTCTTATCCTTGCTCAGGTAAGTTTTCAATTTTTCTGCTCTGTCAAGGTACTGTATACATTTTGCTCTTATGCTTTCTTTTGCTCGGTCACTCTGTGCTTCATCTAGTTACATATGTATAAAATAAAAATGAATCCACCAAGTAGAATATGCACTAGATATCATTACTCAAATCAATTATTCAAATAAAAATCATCAATTCATCAAAGGAATTGATGAATGATACACCAGTTATGTTTTGACACTAACTTTTTAGGTATTCCAACAGAACACCAGTCCTGCTTTGAAATTCAGGAATCCCTTCTGAAAATTAGCAGTCATTGTCACATCATTTGGATATATGGCTACTTTATTTGCCTAACCACTGATCGAAACTTGGGACTTATCAAGAAGGGTTACATATAAGAAGATTTTAACACGATGATTACATTAGTTTACAGCAAATATGACAGATCAATTTACTTTCAATAAGAAAAGAAAGTGTCCAGATGGGATACGTGGTAAGTTGATTCTGGTGTGCCTTCCAAATTTTTAGAGTCCTCAGGAAACAAGATGCTTTGGCCGATGCCAAATTATTTGATCATTCTTAAGTTTGCAATTCATGAAAGTTGCTACTGATTCATGCCTTAGTTTTATTCTTGGACATTTACAGTTTTGCATCTGTCTGGGATGATCCACATTACAAGAAAATCAGCAACAACAAATGTTTAAGGTATATTATATTTTCATATAAATTATAATACAAGTTTAAAATACAATTATTTCAATAGAATACAAGTTAAGTAATTCAATCTTAATGTTGAACACAAAGTAAAGAACAATTTTCTAGAAAGCTTTCATTCAAAGTACAAAAGAAGAAACACACAAATTGAGATCCTACTTACATTTAATGGCATGCAGAAAGTATTCCACTGAGTGTTCATACAGTTTTAAAGCTTCTTCATAGTTCTTCTTTTTGTCCTCTTCAGTAGCTTTGGTTACCAGCTCAATGGCTTTCTAAAATTTATAGCAGAAATACATGTAGCAATATCATCCTATAAAGTTATAAAAATCTAATGACCAAAGAGGTAATTCTAACAAAACTAAAAAAAATATAAAAAATACCACAATAGCTGGACCACCATAGTAAGATCCTTTTCCTGGAATGTACCGCTCCATGATATGAATTAGAAAAATGATGCAATTCTGAATAAATATTCAAACGTAAACTACTAAGTATCCTTTTAAGAATATTGGCACAGCACTGCCAGCAGGGTAACTAAAAAGCATATCACCAGGTGAGTTATTTATAGTGGAAGAACATTTTACCTTACCAATACCTATATTTAGTATTCAAACAGATCACATGACAATGTGTATGCTGAAAAAAGGTAATATGGCTATTTCTCATGCCATGTTCAGTTTCCAAAATTTATACAAGACTGGCCCATTTCCCAACCTAAATCATATGATTATTAGCAGACCTACAAATATCATGTGACAGTTAACCCTTTCCCTCATATAGACTCATTTTGACGCACTCAATAGGTATCGCCTGATCTGCAGAAAACCTCAGTTAAACCTTACCAAATTTAATTACAAAATCCTCATTTCCAGACCACTGAGGAGCAGCGAACAGCATAAAACCTGATCAGCCTGCGAGTTACTCGCAGGCTGATCTGGTTTTATGTTGTTCGCATAGGTCTTTTCATGGTTTCCTCTATGAGGGAAAGGGTTAAGGTTTTAAAGCAGAATAAAAAATAAACTTCCGAGCATGAACGAGCAAAAAATTTATATACTGATAATATATGTAAATGATTCAACATAGCAGAATGGATTTCAAAGTCACTGTATATTTGTTTTAGGTGTTTAGAGGGAATGTGTAAATTGGTTTTTGAAACTCTTCATTTTTAAACATATTTTATCCAAGCTGGCGGTATTATGATTTAGCTGCATACGAAATATACATGAAAAATGAGAATGAGAAAATCAGAAACATTTCCGAAGTATAAATAACAAAAAATAGCAAGTCTATTAGATTACTGAGACATTTTTCAGTGTTTACCTCAGTGGGTGGGGTGAATGTTTACAAAATTTTATATGGCAAGATTGTATACCTGTAACGTATTACCAGACATTGACGCTGCTTTTCCCGTAAGAATACCAATATAAAAAGTTAATGCTTGTCTTACAATGTACAAGAACAGGTAAATATCAATTATACATTGGGCTGATTATGTGATTCATAGTCAAATCATAATGACAACTCTCTAACTTCTTCCGTGATGGTCACATGATCAAAATCATCTATTGCGCATGCTCACTGGTCAACCTTTAACTCCGTACATAGTACCATACCGTCCATCTATATTTACCGTAAAGAACAGGCCCGGATCAAGAATTTTTCCGCTGTGGGGTCCAAAATCTGAATGTGATGAGAGTGCCATGGGGTCCAAGGGCATGCTTCCCCGGGAAAAAAAGGTTATTAGTAACGGTATTGATGCAGATGCATTCGGAAGGGTAGGCCTACCTGGGGATAAAAGGGAAGCCAGACGTTTCGGTAAATGACCAGTTCGGTAAAATGAATTTATGTAGTTTTTGCGTAGTATCATACATAGGTGTATATAATAAGTATAAGGGAGCGAAAAAGATACCAGGAAAACAATTTCTCCCATGTTCAGCATACGAAGATAGGGATACAAAACTAACTTTTTGTAATTCATGTGAATAGATCTACATGTATGTTTGAAAATATTATATATATCTAGTTAGTTATCCTTTTATTATCATTTACTACGAATGTGAATTAAGGCTTAATATTTGGGGGGAATATTATGTATCGTCAAGGGCTGGTATTATTAACTAAGTTATTTTAAGCAAATTGTAATTCTCAGTTGAACGAACATCAGAATTTAGGTAATAGGCCCTACTTGCCTGTGAACTTTAAAATGCCGATTTTTTTTTCAGGTTGTTATTGTGTTAATTTGTTAAGCGGCAAGAAAAAAAAATGCAAAAAAAAAAAAAAAAGAAAGAAAAGAAAATTGGAAGAGCGATATGTTTATTAAATCGAGGCTGACGGTCTGTGGCAAGTAATAATCGTTCATGGGAGAAAAAAGTCTATCATTCGTAAATTCATGAAGGATTGGGATATCTCACCCTCGGGATCTGACCCTCGGGTAAGATATCCCTATCCTACATGAATACTCATGGTGGATTCTTATAATCCATGTCATCCATTCCCTCAAAGCAGCAAACACAATTTCCCTTCCTTTCTTTTCCCTTCAGTTTAGTATTTTACTTTAATGAATTTAGCAGCCGTATCTATCTTACCTTAATCTTATCCATGTGAGGTCCGAATATTTTTATTTTTATTTTCCAGGGTTGATCTTGGGAGACTGAGGGACATTGTGGATGTGTATATATTGTTTTGCAGTTTCGCATTTGTCATGTCTTGTCTTGTCATTTGTCATGTCATGTCGCCTGTGTTTTGGTTTGATTTATAGTGGACGTAAAAATATGCGTGTTTTTCAAGGAACAATCTCTTCGATGGTGGGAATCTCGATTGTAATTCCGTGAGTTATGTTTTTATTATGATAAAGATGTGAATCTCGTCTTTTATGCAGTAATTGCCAGTGCAAAATATAAAGGTAATCATTTCCCATGATAGAATTCAAGGACGAGATCGAGGCGCTGCAAAAAGTGTCGTCATGGAAAGTAATATCGTCGGTAGGCGACCAAAACCTCGTATATCAATATTTCTTGAAAATCGGCTTTTCACGATTTTGATATCATAATAACAGCGCGCCAAAACCTGCCAAAATATCGTAGAAATCGACCAATTGAAAGTTGTATTTCTGAACATGTGGCTAATGTCGAATGCTGATTGGATAAACATTTTGATTCCAAAGATGACGGAGATGCGTTCGGAGGGGTACCTGGGGGAAGTATGGTAGCTTTTTTTATAGTTTAATATGATTTATATATTTAATCTAAGTCTGGGGCTAAATAGTTCTATTGCTTGGGGTCGAAATTTTTACATCAGCTTATTTTTTTCTTCATTTTTATGCTTTTTGTCGCTAAAATCAACTTCAGTGCACCTTATTAGTCCGTCTATCTGTCTGTCCGTCCGTCCGCCCGGATCTCCGGAAATCTATATCTCGCGATAACTTAAAACCGTTTAAAATAATATTATGAAACTTGGTATATGAATAGATGGCAGTATGGAGATTCTGCACGTCACTTTTTTTTCTTCATATTTCTGGTTGCTATGGTAACGGGAAAATTATGCACCTCACCTAGGCGACTCATGTGTTGCGTGCAACACCCGTTACTTGTTTTCTTCTGTTTTGACAAGAACCTTGACCCTGGCGGATGCAGTTAACCTAACCATCGTTCTTAGGATGGTACAGTACTAGACTCACATTCTCCGTAAAGATTTCTCGCGTACAAAAACCATAGATGCTCGAACTTGCCGCCCTCTAAACCAAAATATCGAGATCCGTGAAAATGTATTTTCTGTATGATTTATATTGCCATTAGTACGAATTTCATGGCACTGGCTGCAAAACTATGATGCGAATTCTAGTACAGCTGGGGGACTTTTTTTATATTAAATCTCATTAAAAAATAAAAAATTAATTAAAAAAAGCTAAAATATGAAAATGAAAGTGATTGAAAGGGTTATTATTTTTTTGCAATACAGTATTGCATTATATTTTTGGGCTCTATTAAAAAGCATAACTTGGTTACATTATATTAAATTTATCAACTTTATTAACATTGACATGTCTGTTATTGTCCATTTGTTGTTTAAATATATTTCCTTTCTATTTAAATTCATATATTTATGTTCACCTTAATTATAATCTGTCCATAAAAACATGAAATAAATGTTAGGATTTTTTTGATCGCAGTTCAAAAGTGTATATAACTTTGAGTTTGATCCTCGTTTATTAATTTTACTTTAATATGCACAATAGATACTACGTTAATTTATACTTATCGCTATCAGTGCATTAATTGACATCTGTGTCATGCACACAAGCGTTTGACTTATTCAGATTAGAGCAGACACAATAACGTTTCCAAGGTGACAGCGGATACTCTCACAGCACGGCCTGGGTGACTGGTCATTTAGCTAACTTTTATTTCAGTAAGGGATCCACAAACGGGATTTCCACTACTTACCACAAGCATCTACACAAAGAAAGACAATTTTAATCACCTAGAAAATTGTATGATAAGGCCAGCCGGGGGACTTGAGCCCCCAACCCCCCCCCCCCCCCCCCGTGCGTGAAAGATTGCAATTATTGGTGTACACTAAACTTGATTGCAGTGAAAATCCTTGAATATTGTAATGTAGACGAGGTATTTTCTCATCAAACTAGTTTTTACAAACTAGTTTATATTTTACTGTCCTGACCAAAAAGTATTTTTTTAAATGTGTTATGGTTCACAGCAGAACTTGTAAAGCTTAAGGATTAATATACTTCTAAACAGAAACAAATATTTGTGGGTATACACATGATATACTAAACAAACAGTAGACGATTGGAATTTCACCGTTTCATGGTCATGGTCATGGAAAAGTAGCATCACTATCCAAAACCCTTGACTATCAGACATAGTACAGTAAAAATAAAAGACAATTTGGCCAATATAATCATCCAATACAATCTTATGTAGTCTAGGTGTTAATATTTTGGATGCTTTATCTGAAAAAGAAATAAGGAAGGACAAAAAAGTCCTATGAAATTAAGAGCTAAATCCAGAAGGAGGTGCGAGTAAATGGGCAAAAACAACAACAACAACAACAACAACAACAAACAAACTTGAAACAGGACATTACTTAACCCTTTCCCTCATAGAGGAAACCATGAAAAGACCTATGCGAACAAAATAAAACCAGATCAGCCTGCGAGTAACTCGCAGGCTGATCAGGTTTTATGCTGTTCGCTGCTCCTCAGTGGTCTGGAAATGAGGATTTTGTAATTAAATTTGGTAAGGTTTAACTGTGGTTTTCTGCAGATCAGGCTTGATGTGGTACCTATTGAGTGCGTCAAAATGAGTCTTTATGGGGGAAAGGGTTAAAATGAGTCTATATGAGGGAAAGGGTTAATATAATGAAATACCAACAGTTACCGAAATGGAACGGTCAGTCTACCACTAGCTAGAGGACACAACTTTCTGTTATTTGTACGATAGCATTCACACGGTGTAAGTATCTTTTAAAAGAACATAAAGTTTAATTGGAAGTTGAGTGAGTTTATGAAACAAAACCAAAAACGAAATTTCACAAAAATCGACATGCTACCATTTTAGTGATGTCATTCCGTATATCGTCATCATTGTCATTAAGGCCTTTGTCAAATACTGTTTTCACAAAATACTGAAAAAGAAATATGCTGAAAATGGAGAAGTGAATAGTGTTACCCTTATAAGTCCCCTAACGGTGTTTACCGCCTGTCTGTCCGTCCAATTGTCCGGAAATCTGGATCCCTCGATAATTTAAAACCGTTTAAGATAATATTATAAAACTTGATATATGAATATGGAGATTCTGCACGTCACGTTTATTTTCTGGTTGCTATGGTAACGGATAATTATGCACCTCACCGGTATGGGAATCATGTGTTGCGTGCAATACCAGTTACTTGTTTTTACTGTTTTTGATTCAACATATAAACATTTGATCATACCTTTGGCATACTCTGATGTATCATGAACCCAAATTATGTTAAGTAAGTGAGAAAGGCCGAAAACTGTCCAACAGTTCATAGTTTGAGTCGTTTCTCAAATGTAAAACATTTTCCTTTATAATGATATTTTACACCACAAAACAAGCATAAGAAATGGAATCCTTCTTTGAAGTAATCTTAACATTAGAAGTTGGTACTCGTAGCATGGGTTTTATGTAAACACATAGGCCTTAAATTATTATTGGACGGTAATTAACATTTAATGTTCATACTGTATAATATTCCATATAATGTGTTATTTTAGGATACTGACAAAAACAAAACAAGAAATAACGTGTGACTATGGTTATTATTTTACCTGAAAGACTTAGAAACACATACATAAAATAGCAAATAGACATACATAAAATCGGATAGCAATGTGGGTGATATTGGACGCAAATGGGTTCCAGCAGCCGAAGCGGACAACACGAAACCAAAAAGCTTCCAGTTTTAAAACATATGCTAAAGATGCAACAGATAATTATAATTTAAATCCTTCAACATGTGCTATAACAATTCCAATCACCAGGTCATTCATTCCAATATAAAATCATCCTCCTCCAAGACAGCGAAAACAAATCCAAACATATCAAAAGGCCTAAAATTGGGTTCCGCGAGTGTCGCGATATTACAAGACATCCTTAGTCTGTTCTGGACGTTACTCTCCCCTATACATAATTTCATATTTTAGAATACAGGTGTGAGTTAAGCAAGGAAAAAAGGCTTATCATGAGTTTTTGAGTGACCCAGGAGAACTGCCCCGCCAAGGTTCTTCAAGATTGACACTCCATGGCAAGTAGCTCTCCCGAGTTCTCTACTGCAGTGCCCAATGCCAGGTTACCAGCAGTGTCCAGACACTAAGTCCAACGATGGAGGTATAAAATATCTCTGTGTTGCCCATCCCGGCCTACAGAATACCGCCACAGCAAATTTGGCAAAATGTTCTCAATTTTGAAAAAATTGTCCCCCATACGGCGGCTCAAATATTAGCATCATATACAGTTTTATCCTTATGTTTAAAAAATGACAAAATTGCTTCAGAGATAGTATTCAAAAATGTATCATTTCCAATAGGTGATAGATGAATGCCATAAGAAAAAAAATAACCCACTAGTTTTGGTCTCTATTTCATGAATAATCGAACGACCGAAGCCTAAGTTCCTAGCCACTTGTCTGCCAGCTCTATTTATCCACTTGCGTTTTTCCTCTACTGTAGAATCATTAATTTTCGTGGGGAACTAATTTTCGTTGTTTTCGTGGATGACTTTATCCCCCCAAAATTTTTTTTTTAATTGATTTATTCACAGATTCCTCGAAATTTAATGTCAATAAAAATAAATGACTTTACAGTATTTGACGGAGGGCTGTAACACTTGAATGCAGGCTCCTCCATGACATTCGAGGCAAGATATCCGACCAGACAATCATGGCATTTTGGAACACTGTGGCAATGTACTTAATGTCTCTTGTGATGATATTAATCAGCTTTCCCTGCTTGATGGATGTTAAGTCGTTACCACCTAGGTGAATAATTATCATGTCAGGACATGGGTGGCCCAACATAGCTTGCTGGAGTTTAGGGAGCAACTGGTGCCAATGCATCTCTCCACGTCCCAACCATCGGAGCCTCTTATCTGTCCTAAGGTTTGGGCAACGTCTAATTACCGCCCGTTCTGAGGCCCTGCTTATAAGGGAGTCCCCTATCACCCAGAAATCTGTAAAAGACTTCGGGAAGGGGTTAATTTTTGTTTCCTTTAATAATACATCAAGTAACAAGGAAGTAGGACTGTTAAATTAGAAAGGAAAAAAAAAACAAAACAAAAAAACAACAACAATTGTATGACTAAAATAAAATGTAATTGGCTGAAGGGGTGTTTATTAAAAAGCGTGTTTGATTAAATGCACTGACACTGTGATGGGCATTTTTGTTGGGGGTGAGGGTCTAACAATCACGAAGATAACGTTCATATGCAGAGGATTTCCATCTACCCAATTTCTTGATATTTTCATGTGATACACCTTTAGCAGCAAGGGCTGATGCTCTACCAATTCTGAAAGAATGTGAGGTGTAAATATGGGTAGGCAGGCCTAACATATTGACTGACTTTGCTAAGACCTCACTAAATTGGGCCCTTGTAAGAGGTAAACCATTTGAGTGACAAAACAGGTACATGTACTTGAATTCAGGGGCTGAAGGTCGGAGCTATAAATAGTCTTGTAAGGCTTTAACAGGGCACAAGGGACCATTCCTAGAAGAGGGGACTTTTAGTGTGGTCGATGGACCCCTCTGACTAGTTTTGGATATTCTAATGGATACTAGTATAGCCCTGGCTCCATCAGTTATGGTGATGTCTGTAAAAAACAGGGGTCTATCAGCCTGCAGTGAATTAGTGTAGGCCAGTTCACTAACACGCAGTAAGCCAAAGTAGGCCAATAGATAAGCAGCTCTGAAGAGTGTTGTTTCATATAATGAAGCACAAATATCAGGAAGGGAAGAGTATATTTTACAAAGAATGCTGTCAGTAATAGGAGCGCGTATATCATTCTGTCTGGAAATCCTTTTGCAACCTTCAAGAAGCTTCTTTACTATGAAAGATTGTGTGGGGTCTGGAAAATCTCTAACTTTATGATGAAAACTTATTCCCAAAATGAATGAGGCGGTGTTCCCCCGGCTCTTTTTTAGGAGCGAGACCAATAGGTGACACCCTGAGGGTCAGTACTGGCCGAAAATTGAATGGACAGCCATCTTTCCGCTTTCAATTTCCTTTATTTTTTTTGTTTTGCGATTTAATCTCAATAATGTACTGAAATGACTAATGTTAAAAAAAATGTTTGAATTTAAAAAAATAGTAGTAGAAGGTAGTGCGTTCTAACCCTTAGGGAAAAGAATCTTTCACGACCTTCTGGGACACAAAATATTAATCAAACAGTCGCGAGAGATTAGTCTATGTTGTAGGATACGTTTTTATTTATTTATTATTTTAATTGTTTATTTATTGTCATCTCAAAGAAATTTCTATAGGTTAATGTTTGTTATCGAGGGTTTAACAAGTTAAACCCTCGATAACAAACATTAACCTACTTAATGTATGGAATTATGTTTGACGTTACTATCCAGGTCCATCTCTACACGCATGCGCACAAAGATTGGTGGTATATACTAGGTTACCCATTAAACCAAGTGGTTTAACGAGTTAAACCGAGCTAAAATTTTGAAAAAATACTACAATCGCATTGGTCAAAATATATTTCCATACAATAAATAATAAAGTTTTCGGCGAAACATTAAGGAACGTTGGTGAATATCAATGAGTATCAGGTATAGAGTGACATGTTTTACCTAGAAATCTTAAATTAGCACACTTGAACTGTTGTTTTAGTTTACCGTCGCCAGTATAGCCTAATGTTCGATGCTAATTAATATCCAACACACAACACCCACACTTGTTCTCCAGCTTTGTCTTGAAGTTGAGCACCTGTGATAGCATATTCTGTTATAAAATACGAAAAGGCTGAGAACAGTAAAAGTCGGAAAATAGCAACTGCACCAACTGAGGTAGGTTTTAATTTTCATTCTCTTTTTCGAAATTTATTTGATTTCAATTTTAATGGTATTGATATTATATTTTTATATTATTTAATATAAACAACATGTTTTCTTTGATGAAATTTCCATGTTTCGAAAAAAAAATGAAAAAAAAGAGTCTGATACTGTATCACGATTACTATTCAAAGTGGGATAACTAAAAATTATTTAAATGTAGCTGCTAGATTCATTGACTTCATCTACATGTAATTCGCGTCATGTGTGCTAAATATTTGCTTGATTTCTTAATGACTTTATCAGAGTTGTAAGATTCTCTTGGCTTATTCGATGAACATATTTGGACTATTCACTGTATTCGTTCTATAGGAGGTACATGCAGAATGTAATATAAAATGATTATATTTTTCGTCGACATTAAATTTCGTGATGACTGTTATTAATTCATTTTGATTGGAACATGAATTCGTAGATTATTTTTCCAGAAAATGTGAGGTCTTCTAATTTCCCATCAGTTTGCCTATAGATATATGTGGAAGACGCGAAATCAACGAAAATGGTCATTGAAAAATAAATGACCACATTTCCTTTTCATAATAGTTAAAGGAGATAAATCTTCATTCCTTGACAGTAAAATGTTCTTTTGTCATATTTTCACTAAAACTTTCCCATTTTTTTTACCTCGAAATTTCACCTTTCACTTGCCAATATGTTACCAAAATATAAATAAATAAATAAATAAATAAATAAATAAATATATATATATATATATATATAAAATAGTATTTTAGTTTTTTACATTTCGCTCCGCTACATGAAAGTCACAATTCAACCACCATACAGACGGACGTCACAATTGCTTTTTTATACTCGATATTTTTGAAGATGAATTATGAATTTTGTATGTCACCCTTCAAGGATGAGGAACCACCTTGTTAAACACATGTCCGTTAGGTGGCTTATCAGTACTGAATATGAACTAATGAACTAAGGACATGAATATGCATTTTGGTCTGGTCTTGGTGGCAATGCGTGTCACACGAATGTATATATGTGTCCAATAATTGACCATCGCTCGCCTTTCTGCCTTTCAGCATTGCACTAAACGCTTTGTAATGTTCGTATGTATCTCATCTTCTGACCGGTTTTCTATGTGGTCATTATGTACCTAACCCATTTATTTACCTCTAGGACAAAGCTTATCTTTGCCCTTGATCAGATCACCACTTAGTTCATTTATTTGCCCACTAGGCAGAATATCAGTAAAACTGTTTATGTTCTAAGAATTGTACTGGGACATTTTGTTATATTCATATATAAATGATGTTTTTATAACCTATCATTAAATTAGTTTGGTAAATAAAACATTGCACAGGTATATTTAGCGACTTACGGACAAATTACTCTATCTGCCAATGGTTACTTTGTTTAACTGGAAACATTACACAACATTTGAATATAATTGACTTAATATATCTTAATCTTTTACGACACATTAATAGCATTAAATAATTTTCCTTTTCAGCACAAGAAATGGCAAATGATCACTTGGTAAAGAAGTGGAAACAGCTCTTTCGTATAAATGATATCAACAAGGTTAACGTCCTGACACTGAAAGATTCTGATATGTTTGCGTAAGTGCTTCTTACTGTAACGTAACTACGATGAGATAATATGCCTTTTACATGCTTATTACGAGAGAGTGTAAAATTTATCCGTGTGTGAAACTATCGCGATCGTCTATAGATATAGTCCTAGTACTTTGGTGGCTGATCTTTGCCATGTCGTGTGGTGTGTTTTCGGTGCGAAAGGTCGAAGGCGAAAAGACGAAAAAACCTAATTTGGCGGGGTGAAAAGTCGAAATTTCGGGGCGAAAAGTCGGCTTTTCGTCTAATAGTCAGGTGTACCCACCCTGTATTACGGAAAAGGTAAACAGATTACAGGCTTAATGAAATATAAAATGCATTATGGGAATAGGAATAGAGTATATTGATACCAAATAAGTAAATGTAATATGATCTACCAAAAATGTAGAAGACTTATTTAAAGACAACAACAAATACAACAAAAATTAAACCTTAAGTTGAACCAAAGACATGTGCAGCATAGAAAAATCTCGATTTTTATCGTGGTACAAAACCAGGTATACGGTCACAATTAATAGGAAAAATGCCTATTAATGTGATTCCCGTTTCTTTGTTATATAGGTATATAGTAACGAGACAATTATCTAATATTTAATTAAAATAAATGTTTACATATATACAATATTACAATATTACTTTATATATCATATACCTATACCATATGAAATGACAAGTAAATATGCGAGATTAATTTACTCATATATATATATATATATATATATATATATATATATATATATATATATAAAACCACGGATCACCACTGTGCTAACTCACAAATTAGTCAAACACAAGAACTGTCATATTAACCAAATACCGTGGTAAAACAACATTTCCACATACACCCGTAGTACAAGTATCAATGTATATGCATGTAATTTAAATTTTTAAATGGGCCAAAAATACCATATCTCTAAATGTACTTACACAGGTCCTGTTACCACACAGGCACAGGTATTGTTACCCCACATGTTCTGTTACCACACAGGTACTGTTACCACACAGGCACAGGTATTGTTACCACACAGGTACTGTTACCACACAGGTATTGTTACCACACAGGTTTTGTTACCACACAGGCACAGGTATTGTCACCACACAGGTTCTGTTACCACACAGGTATTGTTACCACACAAGTACTGTTACCACACAGGTAATGTTTCCACACAAGAACTGTTACCACACAGGTTCTATTACACACAGGTACTGTATAAAAAAGTTTATTACTGTATAAAAGTTACCATCCTAGATTTCATTGTGTTTAAATAATTAACAAATAATGCTTTGCTCTGACACTTTACGATCCATATTAATTCCCGTTTTCATCCTTTAGAGATACCACTGATTTATTCACTTTCGTATTCAAATCATATCGATCTATTTATCGCAATATACTTGAAATAAACTTGAATTTCGAGAATGATCATGATTTCAAAAGGAAAATATATGGGAAATGAATATTATTGGATGACTGCGTAAAGAATTTGCTAAAACTCTTTACCAAACATTGCCGTTAAGAAAGAGAAAATAACAATATGGCGGCTGCACAAAAGTGTACGCTGAAACTTTTTTTTTTAAAAAATATTGCCGAAATATCGGCAAAAAGTTATTTTCTTATTTTTAATTTTATAATTCCCTACCTAGATAATCTACTTTTTTGCTTTTTTTTTATCGTCATAATTAAAAACGCAACTGAAAACCCAAAACAAAACTCAAATATTATATCGAACGCCATGAACTCACTTTTACAAACTCCTCCCCCACCCCCTCCCCATATTGTCAAATATACTAGAAACTCAAAATTTGAATATTTTCTGGAATTAATGTTTATATCATTAATGTAATCAATCGATAAACGAAGTTGTAGTTTCCCCACGTAAACTATACTACAATGTACTTTTTCACGTCGTATCCCATATTGAAAATATGTGCCTTAATTTCTTTCCAATATAAAATTGATGAGAGAGAGAGAGAGAGAGAGAGAGAGAGATAATATCCACTTCTGCGTGTGACGTCAGTATGGGGGTCGTGTATGATACACATACGAGTAATAACATGAAAAAGGTAGATAGAGGGGTTGCATCAAGACAGTATAAAATGTTTGTTTTTCAATGACTACTTTCTGCATTGCTGATAAAGCACACGTGAATTATGAATGTAGCTATAATATGATTTAAGAATCATATGTATATACCACTGACAGAAGCTTGAAATTCTTATTTCATTGCTTATTAATTATTTCATTTTTCAAAGATACGATATCAATGATGATTTCCATTTAATGAAGAACACATAGCTGTCAAGATTGCAATCATGCGTTTACAATCATTTTGCGCATGCGTACCGGAAGGTTAAAAACGAAATATTGATTCTCGTGTTGGCGGGTTTTCGGGGCGCCAACACGAAATATTGACTTTTGGCGGGGGCGAAAAGTCGAAATTTGGGGCGAAAAGACGAAAAAATATTACGTCTTCGTCTTTTCGCCCCGCCAAACTAGTTTCTATTTCGTCTTTTCGCCTTCGACCCTTTCAGCCCGAAAACACGCCACACGACATGGTAGAAATCAGCCACCATACCTCTGCAGGAGACTGAATATGCCATCATGTTCTCTCATATCTCCGATGAATATACATGTATGTTTGTTTGTTTGTTGGATTTATCGTTCCCCGACAGTATTTCAGTCATTTGGAGACGATGTTTACTTGAGACAGATAAAGTGTTGCCACACTGCAGTTTAACGACATGTGGCATGTTACCACAGCCGATCACATTATCCTAACACCAGGCCAACCAGTCCTACAACTACCCTTATACGCCAAGCAAGGGAGCTATATAACATTTCCATTTTTACGAATTTGGTATGTTGCGGTAGGGGATCGAGCCCACGATCTCCCGCACCCGAGGCTGACGCACTAACCACTCGGCCACCGGGAACGGTTATACATGTATACGGACCTCGACTATTTGCAATTTTACTGTCTTATTACATGTTTCGGAGAAAAAGATTCTCATCTTTATTTAAATATTGAAATAGATGTTAGAAATTTTACGATTCCATGGAGTAGATTATACAAATTTGGATGTATTCATTGTGTAATTAAAATATAGAAATAAAAAACGTTTGTGAAAACTTTTTTCATTTCAGAGAACAATTTTCAGCCATTCATAAATTTGACGAGGGGAAAGCAAAACAAATTAAAGACAAATGTCGTTTACTTTGGAAGAGTCCTTTTATGGTCGGTGATGCAGAACAGGTGAACGAGTCAGAATACATTCAAAGTTTGACGAATAAATTCAATGTGAACAATGAGGACTCCACAATGAATTTAAAGAAGGCATGAACATATTTTCAGAAATATTGATGTCAAAAACGACGGGCTCATTTCCACTGAAGACTTCATGCATCTTTCTTCCGTTTGGGGTTGCGAAGGCGTAGTGGACGAGTCGTTTATAGCGAGATATCCACAAGAAAAGCCAGGCTTTGTCAAAATAGAAGACTACACCTGGGCCTGGACAGATCATGTGATGAACCCGGACGAGACGGTAGCCAACCCTGCGTCAGAGGGCCTGCAGGCTTTGAGTGATGCCGGGGTTCTTCCCGTGAATGATTGATCCTTTGGAGACTGTTTTGAGTTGGTTAAACTATCCGGAAATATCATCCCTATTTTCCTTATATTATCCTTATCTTTTTAGACACCGATCAAAGAATATATCTTTCCAAGTATTTATCTTAATCTAGGTACAAGTTTAATGTGAACGAACACTAATGACTTTACAGTTTACAGATTTAGCCTATTTTAATGTTATGTTCCTTACATTTTGACTTGTGACTTTTGCGTTGAAGTATTTGTACAATTAACATGTTGAAAATGAGTACACTGCAAATATAATGCCTCTTTTAAACTCTCGAAAAGCCCGCTCAACTATAATATGACATACGAGTGTATGTTAAGCTGTTTCTTACTGTGTTAACTCGATCTGCCTAGTTAACAGTAAATATCAAACTATTGCTTATCTATATTCTAAAAGAACGAGCTGATTTTTGTGTCGGATTTGGCGTCGTTACGAAACATAACTATTTAAACAGAGTATCACGGTTATTCAGTAACCATTCAGTAGGTGTGGTATTTGTGTTTTAAAATAAATAAAATTGCACACTTTGTAAGAATTTATGGTGAATCCATCGAAATTGGATAAATCTAAAAAAAGTATTTTTTTTGAGAACACCATATAGCGGGTTGTTCGTATTGTTAAAAAATACTTCTACTATACTCGACTTGCCTCGTAGCCACGTTACAAGAGTATTACAAAGCAATGAAATTGATTTTGAGTCCCCATTTTAACTACACGAGTCCAATTATTAATATTTGAGAGTTATCCAATTTATCTTTCGAATTTTTATACGAACGCTCTGAAGGAAGACGCTGTTGTCTAGCATGCGTATAATCCACGATGTTCACGTATTCATACAGCATAAGGTACACGCAAAGATATGGAATATGGTCCTAGGCAGCTTTGTGCAGTATTAAGTTGGGATTTTGCATCATTGTACCCGGTTCAATGTTCATAATGGGTTACGAATTATACAGCCTAAGTTTAACCTGTGCATTTTGTTAGCATCATATTATAAGTCTTTAGATTTGTAATCTCTTTTTTATGCTATGCAGGCCGCAATAAAGCGATTATTGTTCTCAGCAATTAATAGTTTTTATTTATTAGTCCATTCTGCATTATATTCCTATATAACTATTACCCTCCCGTCTGAAATTAAAAACACGCACTCTATCAAATGCTAACAGATGACCAGTTCACCTAACATTCTGACTGTACTGAAACTTCAGCACGATTCTTTGTAGTTGAGCATGTACAGCGGTGGAAAACGAATGACCATCAGAAAGAAATTTTAAGTCATTCATCACGGAGGCCGTGCCAGGCACCAGGGGGGTCGAACCCACAACCCTCAGCTTCACAGCCAAGAGCCACGAGGTCCCTATCCTGTGGTTGGACACTGGGACATGATATACGGTAACTCATATCTATTCAGATGAATCCCAAGAGTAAAAAACATTCCCGGGACATTTTCTAATTTTATATAAATAAGAAAAACTGCATCTTAAAATGGGTTCTAAATATATACTACTCAATTTGCTAAGGATCACTTAGTGAATCCCATTTACTTGTGTATTTAATATATTTACTTTTGACGATTATCATTTTCAGTTGTTAGATACATTATATCCTTGTATCCCAAAGAATTTTTTGGGGGTGGGTGGGGGTGCTATATGGGGAGCTTGTCGTTCTGTTCCATTGCGTTGCGTCCGATCATTTTTTTTTTCAAAATAGATTTATCTTTAAAATTGCTTCGCAGAATTATTTCTTTATCACCTGTAATATTCATTTAAACAGTAGAAAACTGCACTTTCCAACGGAATTGTGACCTTCACCTTCATGTGACATCATGGTAACCTTTCCATTAATCATTAAATGCACCATAGCAATGTAGCGGGGTATGAATCACCATCTGTGATACCTCCTAGCTGTTTTTTATTATTTTTATCCATTAATTTCATAAGTTGAGTCTTCATTTTGATATAAAATGAACAATAAGTGATCCCTAGCAAAATTTTGAAAAGTATAATATGATTTCTATTTATGCGGTTTGAATAGTACTAGTAACTAATTAACCCTTCAAAAGAACTTAGAATTTGGTCTGTCATATAATTATGATGACGTTATCATCTGAAATTTATGCATATTGATTTGAAATATAATAATTAAGTAAACAAGTATGCAAATCAAATTTTCATATCAATATGTCGATTTTATGTGTTTTGTTACTTTAATATCCATCACGTCATAACCATTTAACAAATTTCGTTTTCTTATAAACGAAAGTTACAGATCGGTATAAGATGCAATCTTGCACTTTCAGTTACATTTGATTAATAAAAAAACATAGATTGTGGAACTGAAAACACACACCAAAAAACACTTATTTTAAATGTAAAATTGCTAATTATGACATGACATAATATGGCATCAGACGCCACAAAATATAAAGTAGACCTCTTGGCACATATGCTGTCTAATTTTCATGTTTCAGGGGCCATTCTAACACTAATATTTTATTACCAAAGTTCGAAAACTTTTTTTGCCATGAAATCTTGACCTTTTCGAATATGGGATATTGAATACATAGGTACACATCTAATTTCTAATTCATATATGACCTGACCAGAATTGACAACTTTAGCGTGCGAACAAAAATTGAACATTTTAATGTTTTTGTCGTTGTCATTCAATTTTCATGTTGCTTGGCAACATATTGAAATTAACTCTTGAAACAAGTTGGAAAAAGAAGAAGAATAAGAATAGCATATCCTATACGTTTCCGCAGGTTTGCGGAAAACCGTAATGAAAGAGTAATGAATTATGACCTTCTGTTCCAAAATCATATTTAATACATATATAGTCCATAGGCCAATGAGTATACAAAACATATATCTCATAATTCTATAATTGGTCAGTGGAAAAACAAATAAATACATTTAAAATGCTTTACATGACACTTACAAATTCTCATATAATACCGCCACTGCATACATAAATAATTCTGTGTTTAAGAGGGTAACTGGAATTTCTGACTGTAGATGGATAGAAAGATATTTTATTAGCAAATCCAAAAGTCATATAGGCCAATCATGCACAATGTTTTTCATATAATATAGCAAGACAATACATATACTGTAACATATTATAAACAAAAAACAAAACAAAAACAAACTCTACATTTAAAACTGAATAACCTCTTCATTTTGTATGAATGATCGAACGATTGAAAATAATTGTACAACACAGGTATGCTGTGATTCATGTTGAAAACTCAATTTTGAGTAAAATATACATAGTTACGGGAAACAATAATTGTATATAGCATAAAAAACACAAAAGAACTATTTTCCCAGTGATGTTGCGTAACTTTCACTTTATCATGCGGAGGAGTGTAGTTTCTTTCGTGGCTCGTGCCTGAATTTGGGTAAATGTGCAGGCTTTGGTTATTAAGTGGTGTAACAATAGTCCATAAAGAATACTAGAAAGCTTGAATTCCGAAGGGGGGGGGGGGGGGGCGGGGTGCTATATGGGGAGCTTGTCGTTCTGTTCCATTGCGTTGCGTCCGATCATTTTTTTTTTTTAAAATTTTTCCAATATTCATTAAAACAGTACATCACCTTTCAACGAATTTGACCTCACCTTCATGTGAATCATGGTAACCTTTCCATTAATCATTAAATGCACCATAGCAATGTAGCGGGGTATGAATCACTATCTGTGATACCTCCTAGCTGTTTTTTTTTTATTATTTTTATCCATTAATTTCATAAGTTCAGTTTTCATTTTGATATACAATGAACAATAAGTGATCCCTAGCAAAATTTTGAGAAGTATAATATGATTTCTATTTATGCGGTTTGAATAGTAACTAAAAACACAAGATAGCTTGAGTTATTTGATATTTCATTACACTTTATCTAAATTTAATTGAATGACCATTACCGTAAAAAATTGTTTGAAAGCTAAAAAAACTATTTTAAAATAAATAATATATTTAATTAATTAACCCTTCAAAAGAACTTAGAATTTGGTCTGTCATATAATTATGATGACGTTATCATCTGAAATTTATAATTTTTAACATCAATCTTTTTTAATAAGTGTTTTGTTACTTTAATATCCATCACGTCATAACCATTTAACAAATTTCGTTTTCTTATAAACGAAAGTTACAGATCGGTATAAGATGCAATCTTGCACTTTCAGTTACATTTTGATTAATAAAAAAACATAGATTGCAGTAGGGTAAAATTGGGGGACAAATATGCCTCCGGAGGAAAAACTGAATTGGGGGGCAAATATGCCTCCGGAGGAAAAACTGAATTAGACATGTGGGGGAGGGGGGATAACTCCTACAGTGTGGATAGTCTCACAGTGGTATCGGTATAGTCTCCCTTGTCACGCTGGTGGTTAGGTATAAGCGTAGTGTTCCTTTTGTATGCATAAAATGCTTGGTCCAGATCTATACTATGTTTTCAAACCGTTATATATATTCATACATATACAAGGTGTTTCATTTTTAATTTCAAGATGGAAGTAGATAGTTTTATTCGAGAGACATGCGCACAGGGAGAGTACGTGATGTACGATAACCGTTTATCAACCTTTAAAACGTGGCCAGAACAGATGTGTCCTATACGTGGGATTTTATTATACCGTTGTTTACAATCTTAAAATCATACTATTTCCCAGTTAATAATCATCAAAATCACGTTTTTTTTCTTCACATAATTTATGTTGGTATCAGTATGAATTTGCTACAGGTGTGTGTACTTTTACACCCGAGTTTACGTACGGTATGTCAATTTAATAAAACCATGTCACGACCTAGGTCGGGTGAGATGACTTAGCATTATGAAAAAAAAAATACTGAAGCATCAAAGAAACTGTTGAACTGAAACCAAGCTATAATAGGGAGCCTTGTGATGTGTCAAGTCCATAGTTGCTTCTGATTCTCAAGCCAACACAGCAAAAATGAACTTTAATTCCTGTAGCTCAATTTCGAGTCTTAATATTTTGTTGAGAATACACGAGACTCTACAAAGGCATCACTTGATGGTAGTGGATGATTTGCATTATACGCTGCGCCAGGAGATTAGACGAGAACGTGTGAGGACACGACCTCGACCCTCTAGAGCCACGAACAACATCGACGATGATGATGTCGTGACTCCAAATGAGGTTATGAGCGCTGCATAACAGCGCTCAAAAGGAAGCTGAGCGTCGTTGAAAACCTGTGTACCTCGGTCAGAAATGCTGAAAGCCTATTACAAAGGCCCGAGTTTAACAATTTTTTATCAGCTAATAATTTAGAGGCTGAGACACAGGAGAACGACACAGAGAACGAGACTGAGGAGGATGATCTCCAGCAGCGGGAGGAGGATGAGGAGGGGGAAGATGATGATGGTAACAGTGTACGGGAGTGGATGCCAAGGAATCGGACCCAACACTCCAGCCACATACCCCCCCCCCCCCCACGAGGGTTCGAGTCCCGGTCTGGTCCCTGTTTTTTTATGTTAGGTATATTTCCAACTGACTTGCAGTAGGTATGTGATTCTACTCGAGTACCTCCTTTGTTTTCTCGGGTGTTCCTCGACAAGTAATTAACCATACGTCACTAAGTAAATGACTGAAATACTATCGCGGTCGGTGATCTTCTAAAACAAGGACAACAAATAGATGTATTGATTAAACTATAGCCCTGAGTTATCCATCCAGACATCGTAATCCGTCATACTGAACGATCGATAGATCGTGTCATATCTTGACCACACCCGGGGAGTTTATCAGAAACCAACACCCACCTCAAACGCATACTTCATCTCCTCTCTGGACAGTGTCTGATCACCGTTAGTGTCCACCTTAAGAAAGAGGTCAATTGTCCGCAGGTGCTCCTTCATTATGTACAAGATACGGACGGGGTCGATGTTGAAGATGTTTTTGGGATCAATCTGGGTGATAGGCCCCTTGTTAAGGGGGAGAGAGGTGTCGTACCGGACGATGAAGATCTTGGTCTCCTGGATCTCCTTTAGAAGGGATTCGAACTCCTTGTCCACCACTATACCCTGTTTAATGTAAACCAATTTAGTTTTATCAATATTGTATTTCATTTTCTGTCCTTTTGAACTTATAAAATGACAATTGTTGTGTTAATGTTATATTGATACTGTAAAATGACTAAAATTCTTATTTTTCATTGACATTAAGTTTTGGTTAACCTCAAGTATAGGCCATTTTGGGGAGACACCATGGGTATATCGTTTGTATATCGCGGGAATATCGCAGGTATATCGTTTGTATACCGTGGATATATCATGGGTACCGTATATCGTTTGTATATCTTGGGTATATCGTGAGCATATCGTTTGTATATCTTGGGTATATCGTGAGCATATCGTTTGTATATCGTGGGCATATCGCTGGTATAGCGTTTGAATATCGTGGGTGTATCGTTTGTATATCGTGGGCATATTGTGAGTACATCGTGGATACGGTATATCGTGGGAACATTATTGGTACATCTGTACAATCGTGGTATAATAAACAAATTTTGAAACTAAATCTAGAATTACCTACCTGAAGATCCAATTCTTTTAAATTACTTTCCTTTGACTTAGATATAGCGGTGAGTAAAACGCTGGTCATGTTGGCCGTGATCGGATTCAGTCCCAACTGTAAAAATACCTTAACATTTTTTAAAGTTACCCAAAAT
The DNA here is from genome assembly GCA_021229015.1 of Solen grandis. Lineage (NCBI taxonomy): Eukaryota > Metazoa > Mollusca > Bivalvia > Adapedonta > Solenidae > Solen > Solen grandis. Next base: position 43,759,721 of record CM037795.1, on the reverse strand, counting down.
GATATTTGTCTTAAATAGGGGACGAGGGATGTTTTGGAAGTGATTTGCCATTGAAAATAAATTGATTTCAATATGTCTCACATGTGAACGTCGAGCGTTGATACTTATAACGATATTTGTTATATTAAAAATTCACATTTTTATAGACACTACATAAATGACGTTAATGGCTTGAAATCGCGCTTGGTAAAACAAGTTAATGCATTACTTTATCACTGTTTAACAAATCATAAAAGTAAATGACTAAGTTGGCATAAAATCTTACCTTGATAACTTAATTTGATTGTAAGGAAAATATGTAATTAGGTGTTTTATTTGGGGGAAAAGGATGATGAAATATATCCATAAGTATTTAAGTGTTACTAAGCGCTAAGTATTATCGGTGGAACTGTTTGTTTGTCTGTTTGATTGTTTGTTGGGTTTAACGTCCCATCGACAGTATTTCAGGCATTTGAGGACGATGTCTACTTGAGACAGATATAGTGCTACCACAAGGCAGTATCACGCCGTATACATGTGGCATGATACCACCCCCATTCACATTATCCTGACACCAGGCCAACCAGTCCTAGAACTACCCTTATGTGCTGAGCGCCAAGATCGGTGGAACTGACGCCTTGTGTTATCATACATACAACATTGTATCTGGTATGATGCAAATAAATAAAAGTCATAAATCACATTTACTCATTATTAATAGTATATTGCTTTTTGTTGCTTGCTAGATTTTAACGTCCATCGATATTAATTTAATCATAAGGGGACTTTGTCTACACATGGCTGTATATGGTGTGCTCCCTCACTGCGATATGACATGATGTAACATCCAGTCATGTTTTCTTGACACCCGCAGGCAGTTGTCCTAGAGACACACTTATATGCTTAGCAGCAATCAAGAGATATGTACCAGTACCGTTTTAAAAGACTTTAGTATTCGCATCTGAAGATCGAACCCATGACCTCTGGTTACTTGGCGGACACCTATGAAGGTCTTATCAACCATTAGTTTTCTCAAAGAAACCTCATTTCGTTGTTGGTAAAATCTTATAAAGTATCATATAATGCAAAAGTTAATACTCATGTCAGCATTGTACTGCAATATTTACCCCTAGAGAGGAGAGCGACTTATTTTTCTCAAGGCCCTTCATCAATTCAAACAGAGCGGGCGGATGTATACGGTTGTTGGCCAGGTCCAGATAGAGGAGGGTGGTGTTCTCCTTCAGGGCGTAGCCCATAGCCGCACTGCCCTCGTACCCAAATCCGTTCCATGACAACAGCAGGCTCTCCAGAGAATTGTTCACCTGAAAATATCACAAACAGAACATATGGAATCCATATGTGTCATCTCGTATCTATAGGGGTCGTTCGAACTAAAAGGATGATACAAAAATGTAGATAAAAAGAGTATTCGTTGCTCAATAACATTAAAATCTGCACATTGAAGATATAGGATACATTTATGAACAGCTGATATACATGAGATCATAAACGGAAACCATCCGCGTGGTTGCCTTCAATGGCCGTCCTTGTTGCAAGCTACATCCTTAATGGGGGTAAAGTTATACCTTACATTTGTAATCTCTTCCAATCTAACTTTTCCAAATAATCTGTAACTTATAATAAGAACATCATTACAGTAGAAATTGTTTTATTCCGAGGATCGATATTCCGAATCGTAAGCCTGTTCCGTGGTGGTTCAAATGAATTGTTTGGAACTAAAACCCTCGGTTTTAATAGCCTCGGAAAAAAAACCTATTCCTGTACGGACCTCGAATAATAGCACTGACAAGCCCCTTGCTTACCGCCACACCCTTACATAGCCCTATTGCACCTTTGCCCCGGATGTGATTCCAGCTGAGATCAAGTTTTTTAAGGCAATACGTCTTCCCTGAATTAGAAAGCAAACAACATCAGATATTAAAATTCATTGTATAATTGAATGTCATTCAAAATAATTGTCTTTCGCAAAATTCACAAATACAGCCAATGTGCCTGTAGGTCGTGTGTACTATCCCCAGCCGCAACAAAGTCATTCTTGATAGCAAGCGTATACAATCATTCTTGTGCTTGGCGCTCAGTATAATGTGACTGTCAGTTTGGACACTCACTCAGGTTTTATTTTTATTTTGAATAAAGACAGACAGACAAACCGCTTAAAAGTTTTGTCTATACATGAATGAGCACAGAAATGAATGGCTACGAATTATATACAAGCATATTAAATAACAATCGCTTTGAATAAATATTTGAACCAGTAATGTTGTTTTTCCCTGAGTACCCGTAAAGATCGTGAAAACAACTTGCCCAGAGCTTCTCCAATCTCTGTCCCACACTCACAGAGCTTGTAATGACTAAGGTTGAGCTCACGAAGACTTTCTCCATGCTGAAATATACGACAGTCAATAGATGCCAACGAATTGAAAAAGCAACACCACCACAAAACCCGAGTTCTGATGACAAATGCATTGAACGCTCTATATTTTTTTTTTATAGACAAAATGAAATAGGGAGGTTCGCGCTTAATTGGATTTTAAAGCGATTCAAAGCGTTTAAGAATACCACTTAATTCTTCGATAAATTGATTCGTGCTATGCTTTGATTAATCGCATATAAACGTCACATGAACAAGTAAACTCTTTCTAAGGCTCGTTTTGGACATTTCTAAGACGAGGGGCGACTTTATTTAAAACCTTCTCATATATATAAAGATATAATCTTGTATCAAGGTCAACAGTCAACATTGATTTATCACAGTCAGTACTTTATCACTTAACCATTACTGCTTTAGGTTCGAGTCCCGACAGGGTCAGCGTCGGACACCCACGGCTGCCTATTACTTCGCTCATGGGTTTCCGACGCTTGTAGTAGGTCGTTACTTGTGTCTTCCCCACTCGCTATATAGCTGAAATACTGTCGCTGTGACGGTAAACTCAAGCACAGCAGCAGCAGCAGCAGCAGCAGCAGCAACAACAACAAAAAAAAACAAAAAAAAACACAAAACAAACAACAGCAACAACAACAACAACATTTCGTACATACCTCTATAATCTCGGAGATCAAGACACCATCACAATCTCTGATATCGTTATCTGTTGGTGAAATAAACACAATCACTTACAACATTATAGTGGTTTTATGTAATGTATGTATTTGTGAGTAGTTTGCTAATACCGAAGTAAACGTGTGAATATAAACAATTCATAGAGTAATATGATAAAACATAATATTATTATTTGAATGAAATGCATATCAAAAACACCGATTAATAAAGAGAGTTGTGATTTTTTTCCCAACTCCGTTTTCACTAGCTTCAAAACGTCATAAAAAAACAAATAACAGTATACACTCAATCACTCACCTAAATATACTTAACGGTAAGTGATTTATTTATGTCTAGACTTGACATAACTTTTAATGGAGCCAGTAATGGCGCAAATCACTCGAACATCCTTAAAAAGATCTGCAATGCATTTCAGACCAACTGACTATAAATATATGAACTTGATGGTTTTATTGCTCAAATAAGAAAATAATATTTATTTATATTTATATAATATTTATATTTATAAAGTATTAATTAACACAAACTTGCATTATTACAAAACAAGGTGCTACATTTTGACATAAGGGCGGAAGGAGGGAATTTATCCCCTTTGATCTGGCTCACACCGGTAGTGTGCGTAGTTTGGTTAATCTCTTGATCTTGTCGGATAAAAAGGATTATCGTGAAGCACATTCATTTGTCCTTATTCGGGTCAAACTACTTACTCTAATTATACCTTGTAAATGAAAGTTAAATATCATTTTTATTAGTTTTGAATGGTTTTGACATTGCTTTGGCATATATAACCACACACGGCTTAACTAATAGCATATCTTATGAAAAATACTTCACTCTACGTATATATATACTATCTTGATTAAGCTCTTGTCATGAGCTTAGTTTGACTTGCCTAATTGAAAGGCAATACTTTCTGTGTCACATGATTTTGATTTAAATTGGAGTGTCTATTTAGTTTAAAGTCCCAGTATCTTATAGATGTTAGACCTACATCCGAACGCACTTACAACATATATAATTCAGTTTTAATTTCATCACTGAAAGACCTTGAGAAATGCCTAATTTACAGGAAAGATTCCATTAGAAAAATGCAAATTGTGGCCGTCTCGTTCTATATTTAGCTCAGAACAATGACAGCATAAAATTTACATACAAGGGATTTTTCAGAAGTTCATGGATTTCTTTCCTATCTCCTCTACTACCGTGTACCAATATTTATTCAGTCTACAGATAAAGTACACGAACTTCTGAAACACCCCATGGACACCGAGACATCCGTGGTTTTACTGAACAGTGTGTTTCAGAACAAGCTCCGCCCATCTTTCTCACTATTTTGCCCTGTCTGAACAAATAAGACTTCCGGGCTAATATTTCATTATGTGGGCTAAATTAAACATTAAGAGGTTAATCAAACATCATTTGAGGCTTTGCTAATTAGAAATTTTGAAAAATATATTTTTCCCAGCTAAAACGCACTGGGGCTTTAATGACAGAGCAGCAAGAAATCTATCGTGATACTCTTACAAAGTAAATTGACATATTAACTTTTTCTTACTTATTAATAGGTTCATCGAACTTCGTTAATGGCAGTCATGTTTATATCAATGACAAAGGTAATAAAGGGCATAAAAGCGATCCTTGGTAAGATGATTAATAAGACGATCTGATACATTGGCATGTTTTCTCAAGGTCACATCGTGTCCATACGATTTTCTACCCGTTTGCACAGCATTGTTCACTTTGTTCATATTTCTACAGCGGTGCAATGTGGAATGGAAACATTAAAATAGAATCCATAAAAGCCCTCGTAACACGATCTTAAAAAAGAAATGTCACTATAACATTTCACATTTCTTGATGAGAGTTTTTTGTCATGAAAAAAAAAAAAACAGTTTAAAGAATACGGTTTCGAAATAGGAGGACTATAAAAATGTAAGTGGTAAATTTCAGGACGTGGACTCGGAAAAAATGCATTTTAAGTATTGCTTAAAATGTGTTTGTTTGATGAATAGATGATAAATTTAACCTCACGACATACTTACGAGGAAAACATGTTTTTTTTAATAATAACACTAATCTTTCCTTACGGCTCCTATGCTGGACCAGTACTTTGTGCCGGGATTTGGTAAATGCAAAATCGCAACATGCGGAAAAAAAATCGCAACTGCACAACGGCGCCAGTTCTTATTATAAATATTAAAAGCTTGACTAAATAAATGAACCTGTATACGCACTACCCTATAAAACTTTTTTTTTCTTTCTAGATGCTGGTCATGTTTATACGACATTACTCTACATAATAATTTATAAATACACATTTGCGGAATATCTTAGATTTTTGGGAATATGAAATGATATATACGGAAATATGTATTACATGTATATGTAATTGTTTAAATGCAAAAAGAAATTGATTTATTTGTAATAAATATATACGACAAATAAATAAATAAATAAATAAATAAATAAATGACACTTCTATTGAAATACATAAAGGGCACTTTCTTATGGAGAGGGTGAATTAACTTCTATTAAATAGAGATAAAGATGTCTGCGATAAATGGGAAAATGATCCCATTCTTATCTAGATCTAAATAGATAACACTGATCCTTCCAGAGAACACGAAACTCTCACGTTGCACGAAAATCTCGTGCTACTTACCGCTCAGGTCCAAATTTTGTATTGATTTGTTGATCTTTACAAATGCTGAAAGGTTTCGCAGTCCATTTGAACACAATTTACAACCTCTGAGTGACTGAAATGGAGTGTGAAGAATGAATTGGACGTTTAAAGGATCAACATTTATGGTACATGAAATATGGGACATCCAAAATAAACAGGACAATTTATGCTGGCACCAAATTGTGTGTGTATGTTGGGGTGGGGAGGGCTTGTATTGTATTTCGCTATATTTGTGGATTTGAAATTTTTCTCAAATAAAAAATGAGAAAAATATATTTGGATTAATTCATTGAAATGATAGCCAAAACCAGTGATTTGCTGGAACATCGCATGATTTCTCAACATGTTTATTTTAAAATGAAAATAGAAATGAGAGAGAGAGAGAATACAGAGTAATGGAATTGTATCTCATTTGATATTTGTCCGAGGATCAGAACTTGATTTGTTGTCGATCAAAAGTACTTCATCCAGTCACACTTAAAATAATTCTATTTATTAGAAAAAAAAAAACGTTTTCGTTAGGCCTAAAATGCATTTTATCCCTCCCTGTTTAACTTGTTCGAAATCATTGCATGAAACCAATAATGGGCCTTTCCCGTGGTTATATGATAATTTAAATAGACTTACAGGTGCAAGTAAACACAAAATGACACATGGATTTATTTGTTATGGTGTTTGTGAGCAGTTAACCAAAGGCGGGGCTTAAGAAATGAAAGGGTGCGTTCTCTTTCAAGCCTGCAAATTGTTTACTAAAATGGGAACCTGAAAAACAATCTACAACTGTGGCCCATTCCACCTTGGTGATCAAACTTACCACTGTGACTAGCGGCACGTGAACCGTGATGAAGTCTATCAGATAGTCCACTTCCCTGGTTCCCAGGGTATTACCGCCCATGTTAAGCTGTTGTAGACCCCTGTCTTCATCCTGCCGGAGCCCGTTCATAGACACATATAAAATATTGCATATACATGTATTTCTCCCTATCATTAAAGCAGTCACGAATAGAAATTAATTTCTGAAGCTTACAGCTACCGCCGAAAACAAGCTGAGCCCAACTGATCGGCTTCCATTTATTAGAAGAAACAAGAAACTATTTAAAGTTAAAGCACTGATGTTGCATGTGAGTGCTATTAATTTGCTTCGTACAATATAGGTGTAATTTTGCACTGGCCAGTAACATCTATAATTCAGTTAAATGAAATGAACACATGCAACTTATAATCAACAACAAAAGCGTCGGTCATCATCATCATCATCATGTCTATATTTTATTGCCAATACTCACATCGTCATCTTTGTTGATATATGACTCCTGAAAAAAAATGAATACACGTATTTTAGTTATTATTATACAACAAATTTCAACACTCTTTCAGAGGAGCTCAATCCTATTTACCGAATAGTTAGAGCGGCCGTTTCGTAACTGGGATGTCGTGGGTTCGATCTCCGGCAGCCACAGAAAATGGTACTGCTATCTCTCCCTTTAGCTCTGAGCTTAGCACATAAGGGTAGTTTCACTGGTCGTGGTGTCATGTCTTCTCCACGGCGAGATCACATGAAGACAAAAGTAACTGAAATGCGGTTGTTGGAAAGTTGAACCAAAATAAACTGCAATGGATACTTTTTTAAGTTTAATAAAAATATAAATGAAAAAAAGGCTTCGATCGAACAGCCGTGAATGCAGGGACCAAATATAATGTAACAACTTTGTGCTTGTAGAAAGGGTAAATTGAATATTATGTGGATATTTGGAATAATTGAAGAAGTATCAGTACTGGATTGAGTAGCAATTGTAGCCTTAGTAATAGGGGTAATGTAGCAGTCATCGTGATATCAGCAGCAGCTACAGTAGTTTACGTCGACTGGTTGACTAGACCTTATACATTTTACAATAATCTTGACGGTTCTTGTGTTGGACTAGTTCTTTGTTCGTTTAAAAGTCATGCAATTGTTGTTATGACTGTTATTTAGCTGCAGTATTATTTGTGCTGGCTGGATTGGTAAAAACAAAATAAGAAAAATTATATATGCCAATTATGTTATGTTTGTTTACTAACCACGCAAGCTACAAAGAAGGCTTTCAGCTCTTTCCTGCTGAGATTAAACCCGTCTAGAGAGATAATACTTTTCCCGAACTGTCGGACCACGGTGTTTACGGCGACTTTTCCATACTTTTTACACAACTTCCGGTACACCAGCGCCCCCTTGTTCACGCCTTCTGGTGTATTCTCTGGCTTTCTTTTTAAGCGCTCCTCGTTTGTGTCTAAATTAAAATGTGCATATTGTAGCTGGTCGATCCCGAAAGTTTTAATTCATTCTTTTTAATCTAATTATTAACAAGTATAATATGAGGGTGATTGTAATAAAACTATTATGATATTCAAGATCTAATATCAAATGTCTACTACTCTCGCGAAACTGCACAAGAAATATAATTAAATGCTAACAAATAAGGAGAATAAAGTTGGTCAAATTACCAAAGTTTCGAAAGCATGCGTTTAATTGACACGTACCTGATTATGGTATACACTGCAGGCTGTGTTTCAAATGTAATAAAAATGGTCCGTTCATAGCAATAACGTAATTGTATAAACCTGTTTGTTGAAAGTTACACTTTGAGTTCTATAGTATATATTGTTTGCTAATAATAACCAAATATATGTACAAGTAAGATGGATATCATCCGACATCCACCAAGTTAACTTAATACTTTTCTGCATATAGAGTAGACTCGTTTTTGACGAATTAGCAATCATAGCAGATCAGACAGCACCTATAGGAGGAACCTGATCAGGGTCTCCTCTGTTTGCTCATACAATTCTGTACCTCAGTCTCAAAATAGTCTATGTCGCAAAAAAATTTAAGGTAAGATAATTAATATTCATCTAGTCTCTAATTTGTACATGAATATTCATGAGTAAAGGGGCTAAATATAGCTGAAAGCCTGAAATACCTATAAATCTTGACAAATACTGTATGTAATTAACATAACAATTAATGTAATCTTAACAATCTACTGTTTTTGTGAACTAAGAATGATGGAATGTCCGACGTGTCTTATTTAGGATGTCATATACACTATGTATTTAATAGCGTTACGTTAAACTGCTGGTGGTGGGGGTGAAGTTCAAAATAAAGCATGTCTTAATTTCAAATGTAACTAAAAGCAGCACTATTATTTTTTATTGTTGAAGATTCTCGTGTGTATTTGTCATTTTCCTACCACAGGAAAATATGTATTTATGGATAAAAAATAATAAAAAGAAAAAATTAAGTGTCGCCAAGCTATTAAGAATATGAATTTTCTATGATAAAAATCTTGTATGTTTTAATGGCCAATCATCTTTCATGTCTCCATAACCAATCGGGAAATAAAATAAAATCTTACACGACGAGGGGTACTAATATTAGTTGCTATAGTTACTTTGGTATGTAAACAAACATGCATTACCTTCATCACTGTCATATACGAATGTCTTCTCGGGGTCAAACTGTTGAGTCCTCAGCTTAATGGGTCTTGACGTGGACAGACTAGTCATGGGCACTGAGAGGCCGAGGTGAGAGGTCAAGGTCTTCTCGCCCTTCTGTGGGGATCCCACGGTAACCCGGGTCGTTTTCAGCACTGCTGACATATTATTCGAGCTTGCCCGCCCGGGACTAGCTTTTGGCATCGTGGGAGTCTGCAATGGAGTACTCGTATCTATAGCCCTTTTATCTACAATAGTCTTCCAGACGTGACATAATTATGAAAGTATATAAAACCTGATCAGCATGCGAGATTCGCAACTCATTGATTCAGTGTCTTTGAGATGAAGTTCAGTTTTCACACAGAACGCGCTCCTTAAGTACCATTATGTATTACAGAGATCCATTGCTGAAGTTTTGTTTAAATGACAATTGCTCTATAGACAGACTGGGTACCATACCGCAATATGCAAATGACACAATCAACATAATATAAGAAAAACTCTGAAGCAGACACAAGGCGCCATTATAGGGGCTTTTTTTGTTAACTTTCTCTTGTGGGTGTTTACCATGAATACATTAAACTACGTGATTATTCTGTAATTTGCATAATAAATAAACATTTGTTTGAATGAGTGGTTGAATATTTTTTTATTCACTTCATTTTCATCAATATCATTATCTTTTATCACTTTTGTTTACATGGTAGTTTTCTTCATAATATCATTTCTTGTTTGGTCATAGATATCTTCAGGATGGTGCTTTAAATACGTAAATTAGAGATTGCATTTTATGAAATAAATAAAAGTTATAAAGATCAATCATTTTTTTTACATAGGATTTAAAAAATATGACTTATGAGAGTTTAATAAAAAAAGGTTAAGTGTAGATTTAATATCTAATTCATTTTTTAAAGCATCAGCCCGTGTTTTCCTTTGTTGATCAGTTTCTGGTTAATTTTGTTTGTTTGTTGTTTTTTTTTATGAGATTTGCAAATCTTACATTTTATAGACTTAATAACACTTTCAGAAGAAAGGGTTCACTGAATATTACAAAAGGATGTACCATCTCAAGGTTATATGATTTTTGATAATAAATGCCCTTTCTTTTGCAAGTGTAATTAAAACACTCATGTGAGTAAAAATATCCATTTTTTTTTTTAAAGCGGTAGCTCTTGTTTCCTTTGATTTTCAGTTTCTGTTTAATTTTGTTTACATGATGACGTTTGAAACTCTTACATTTTATATAACTAATGACACTTTCAGAAGAAAGGATTCATTAAATATTACAAAAGGATGTGCTATCTCAAGGATATATGATTTTTGGAATAAATGCCCTTTCTTTTGCAAGTGTAATTAGTGAATCAGTAAAGGAACTAGTGTGAGTATTTTAATTCACATTTTCATTTATTCATGAAAAAAAATAACAGATACATTTCAATTGAGATGGGTCCCCTGATTCAGCAATTGTCTGTCCTGAAAAAGAAAAAAAGAAAGAATTTTAAACATGGAAATGCTTGTTATAAGAAAGTAATTTTATTCTTATTCTTGAAAGAGTGCAAGTCATTGTATGAGTATTGAAGACATTTTACAGTAAAAACTATTGTGATCTATACTTCTTCTTTTTTTCTTTCTTATTTACATGCTACAAAGGGGTTTTTAAATAAATATTTTGTTTAGCTACTTGTATATATTTATTTATTTAATGTCCGTTTAATTCAAGTTTCAACAATGATTTATTAGTTATAACAATCACATCAGGGTTTGTTTAGAAATTATTAGACAAATTTTATTAAATAAAGCTGCTTTTTCCAACAACGTACAAACAATACAAAATAAAGACAATGGAATTTTGTTGCGAAAAATTGAACTTACAGCTACAATTACCACAAAATAATAGAGTGCATAATAAGATAAACCACATTTACCTTAACTTCTTTGTCCTGGAAGAGTTATTGGAGTGTTGGGTCCGATTCCTTGGCATCCACTCCCATACACTGTTACCATCATCATCTTCCCCCTCCTCATCCTCCTCCCGCTGCTGGAGATCATCCTCCTCAGTCTCGTTCTCTGTGTCGTTCTCCTGTGTCTCAGCCTCTAAATTATTAGCTGATAAAAAATTGTTAAACTCGGGCCTTTGTAATAGGCTTTCAGCATTTCTGACCGAGGTACACAGGTTTTCAACGACGCTCAGCTTCCTTTTGAGCGCTGTTATGCAGCGCTCATAACCTCATTTGGAGTCACGACATCATCATCGTCGATGTTGTTCGTGGCTCTAGAGGGTCGAGGTCGTCTCCTCACACGTTCTCGTCTAATCTCCTGGCGCAGCGTATAATGCAAATCATCCACTACCATCAAGTGATGCCTTTGTAGAGTCTCGTGTATTCTCAACAAAATATTAAGACTCGAAATTGAGCTACAGGAATTAAAGTTCATTTTTGCTGTGTTGGCTTGAGAATCAGAAGCAACTATGAACTTGACACATCACAAGGCTCCCTATTATAACTTGGTTTCAGTTCAACAGTTTCTTTGATGCTTCAGTATTTTTTTTTCATAATGCTAAGTCATCTCACCCGACCTAGGTCGTGACATGGTTTTATTAAATTGACATACCGTACGTAAACTCGGGTGTAAAAGTACACACACCTGTAGCAAATTCATACTGATACCAACATAAATTATGTGAAGAAAAAAAACGTGATTTTGATGATTATCTGGCAAATAGTATGATTAACTGGGAAATAGTATGATTTTAAGATTGTAAACAACGGTATAATAAAATCCCACGTATGGACACATCTGTTCTGGCCACGTTTTAAAGGTTGATAAACGGTTATCGTACATCACGTACTCTCCCTGTGCGCATGTCTCTCGTATAAAACTATCTACTTCCATCTTGAAATTAAAAATGAAACACATTGTATATGTATGAATATATATAACGGTTTGAAAACATAGTATAGATCTGGACCAAGCATTTTATGCATACAAAAGGAACACTACGCTTATACCTAACCACCAGCGTGACAAGGGAGACTATACCGATACCACTGTGAGACTATCCACACTGTAGGATTTATCCCCCCTCCCCCACATGTCTAATTCAGTTTTTCCTCCGGAGGCATATTTGCCCCCCAATTCAGTTTTTCCTCCGGAGGCATATTTGTCCCCCAATTTTACCCTACTGATTGCGGAACTGAAAAAACAAACAAAAAAACACCAAACATTTATTTTAAATGTACAATTGCTAATTACGACATGACATCATATGGCATCAGACGCCACAAAATATAAAGTAGACCTCTTGGCACATATGCTGTCTAATTTTCATGTTTCAGGGGCCATTCTAACACTAATATTTTATTACCAAAGTTCGAAAACTTTTTTTGCCATGAAATCTTGACCTTTTCGAATATGGGATATTGAATACATAGGTACACATCTAATTTCTAATTCATATATGACCTGACCAGAATTGACAACTTTAGCGTGCGAACAAAAATTGAACATTTTAATGTTTTTGTCGTTGTCATTCAATTTTCATGTTGCTTGGCAACATATTGAAATTTACTCTTGAAACAAGTTGGAAAAAGAATAATAATAAGAATAGCATATCCTATACGTTTCCGCAGGTTTGCGGAAAACCGTAATGAAAGAGTAATGAATTATGACCTTCTGTTCCAAAATCATATTTAATACATACATAGTCCATAGGCCAATGAGTATACAAAATATATATCTCATAATTCTATAATTGGTCAGTGGAAAAACAAATAAATGTATTTAAAATGCTTTACATGACACTTACAAATTCTCATATAATACCGCCACTGCATACATAAATAATTCTGTGTTTAAGAGGGTAACTGGAATTTCTGACTGTAGATGGATAGAAAGATATTTTATTAGCAAATCCAAAAGTCATATAGGCCAATCAGGTACAATGTTTTTCATATAATATAGCAAGACAATACATATACTGTAACATATAAACAAAACAAAAACAAAATTCTCTACATTTAAAACTGAATAACCTCTTCATTTTGTATGAATGATCGAACGATTGAAAATAATTCTACAACACAGGTATGCTGTGATTCATGTTGAAAACTCAATTTTGAGTAAAATATACATAGTTACGGGAAACAATAATTGTATATAGCATAAAAAACACAAAAGAACTATTTTCCCAGTGATGTTGCGTAACTTTCACTTTATCATGCGGAGGAGTGTAGTTTCTTTCGGTGCAAAGGTGGTTCGTGCCTGAATTTGGGTAAATGGGCAGGCTTTGGTTATTAAGTGGTGTAACAATAGTCCATAAAGAATACTAGAAAGCTTGAATTCCGATACAAATCCGCATACCCTACTAATAATCACATCAAGCTATGTCAGATACATCGAGATACCTCCAGGGGTTATTTGTTGCTCTATGGAATGGCGGAAACCTGTATATATCTGCTATCAGAAGTATGGAGCCACCTATTTGCATCTATAAATAGAAATTGTGCTGTCATTCGGTAGTACCGATCAAAGCGCTGATAGTGCTAAGGGAGCAGTATTGTCGCATTTCTTTTGTTTATCAAAGTAACTTTAATAAAAGAGCGTCAAATTTTCGCACAATGCCAATAACCCCGCTATAATGTTGCGTTAACATAATTATTACAAGAAATTAAAGGTGATTGCACCCCTGTTAACAATTGGCACATCGCCACTCTTTTTATATAAGTTTGATATTTGGCAAAAACTAAGTAACACTGCATATCTGCAGCTCGTCAAACCCTCTTCCGCTTGAAACACACACAACTTCAGTGCCTTCAGCGCTTTGATTAAGAAATACCGCGATACCAACGAATCATAGAGTATCGTCTTTGTAGGTCAAACATGTCGGACAGTAGCATGTTTCTAATATGTTTACTGTTAGGATTCGTCTGAATAGATATGAGTTATATCATGTCCCAGTGCCAGGATAGAAGCCATTTGTTTCACATAAACAAACAATTACGGAGACGCGTGCTAATGCGCTAGTTAACTTTTTAGCAGTTTCAGAATCTTGGGAAAGAGTTGTTTAAAGGTTTACTGTTCATCTGTTAGCCTGTGATAATTCAAAGAAAATCAAATAAACCAAGTTAAACACAAAAAGAAGAAAAAAATAAAAAGGATTCATTGATGTCACATTTTTAAAGGTGTGTGTTTTTAATTTCAAAGGGGGGGGGGGGGGGGATAATAGTTACAGCATTGGAAAATGATGCAGAATAGACTATTTAATAAAAACTTTGAATTATTATAAACAATAATATTTCATTTGCAACCTGCATGTCGGAATTAAACAAATATACACAGGTAAAACGTGAAAACGTATTTAAAAAAAAAAATATAACGTAGAACCCACCATGCGGTTTTCCTAAGAAATGTTTCTATTTTAAGATTTATCCGAGTTTGGTGGATACACTATAAATCCGCGCAAACTGTGCAATTTTAAGTATATTGATTACAAATAACACAACTACTGAATGGTCCTAAATAACCGTAATACTTTATATACATAGTGTTGTTTCTAAAGGCGGCCAAAATAGTCCGTTCTTTTAATAGTACAGATTAGAAAGGCTGAAAAATTTAGATGGTTTTCACACTATGGTAAAAATGTGGAATAACAGTGACATACAGAAATAGATTGTAGTTAATACTTCACTGGAGTGGAAATAATCCAACAAAGAGTGCAGTTGATCGTACAAAGTTTTAATTAACTAATTCAGGAACAGGCAGTGAGTCAAAATCAACCAATCACACGTTGAAGTACAAAATATCAAACCGAAAGTAGAAAGGCATACTTTTGGCAGTTATTTTTTTTTTATAAAAAGTTAACATTAGATCTTAAAACTTTTTAATTTTAAATTTTAAATTTAAGATCTCGCATAATGCATTGACGCCAATAGCCATAGCCGTGGGTCTTTAAATGGTGAAGAAGAAAAAAGGTTAGATCAATCAGACACGCATTCCCAGTTCTTGTTTTTGTATATTTATTTGCAAATAATTAATGACGTTGATTAAACACCATTATAAAATTTCTCAGATTAGCATGTATATTAATATTTGTTAAATTACTTTTAACACACTCTTCTACTTCTCTCTATCTGAAAGTTTTATATTTCTGTCACATCTAAATAAAAACCATCGCAAGATAACCGTATTAAAATCAATTATATGTAAATTCAAACTGCACATTACTAAAATATGCCATAAATAAGACGATTAATTTTTTTCAAATTTCAAATATACCACAATTTAAGGCAAAATTACATCATTTTATCTTCTTTTTTTCTTCTTCAAAAATTAAATGCACCATAATATCCATACTATACAATATAAAACTTATGATACGAAATGATAAAATCATGGTACAATATGGCAGAGACTATGGTACGAAATGACAGACACCTATGACAGACACCTTTGGTACGAAATGGCATACACTATGGTACGAAAGAACAGAACTTATGGTACGAAATCATTAATGGATATTGTACGAAACGTCTAGCTACAGTTCATTAGTATTTCACATCCATTGACATATCAGTAACATTGCTCAATGACTGATTACCTGGATTTGATTTGAATCAGTGATCATAATCTACATAATTATAAATTATATGGCAGATAAAAAATTTCAATTTCTTTCATTTCCTATTCATTATATTTATAAATTTGAAATAGACCTAGGTTATTATATTCGCAAATACTTGAAACAAAAGTGAACATGATAATGAATATGCCTATTGTTTGTATTCAGGAAAAATATTTAGAAGTTACTTAAGAAGAATTTAAATGTTTCATAAAGATAATACTTAAAAAGGTTAAGTAAAAATAACAAAACTGATGACATTTAGAAACACAACCCATTTCTGGTTAAGTTTGATTTAAATGGTTAAAGATCGGATGCATCTTATGCAACTTATCTGTTGTTTTTAGCGGCTATTTTTATACTTCTCTATTTTTTATGCTATTTATTAAACTGCATCTGTCTAGATTGTGTTAGGATTGTTGTAAATTGTTTTCACATATAACGTTTTATGCAATGATAATGTGTTTTTTCTAGTTCAGTATTCAATTCAAGACAGGCACTATGTATAGATTTAAAACATTTCCATAGACTCTCAAACAAGAAAACATGTCGCAATAGTAACTGTATCAACTCCCCACATCTGCATCTAGTGTATTTAGACAAGGTCAATTAAGCGCCTCCGTGGCTGACCAGTACTTCATGCTAACCCGATCTAATCTCTAAACAGTTTAACCCTTTCCCTCATATAGACTCATTTTGACGCACTCAATAGGTACCACATAAAGCCTGATCTGCAGAAAACCACAGTTAAACCTTACCAAATTTAATTGTAAAATCCTCATTACCAGACCACTGAGGAGCAGCGAACAGCATAAAACCTGATCAGCCTGCTTTTACTCGCATGCTGATCTGGTTTTATGCTGTTCGCATAGGTCTTTTCATGGTATCCTCTATGAGGGAAAGGGTTAAACTCAGATCTAAACCAAAGCGC
>CM037795.1:43729875-43742862 GCA_021229015.1 Solen grandis | reverse complement strand
CCAGCAATTTGCTGAAATCCAAGTTTACCACAAACATAAACAAAATAGTAAAGAAATGACAGTCCTGATAAGATACGAGATTTCAAAATTTTTACATTCAACCTTCTAAGAAAAATAAATAATTGCAAAATACAGAAAGCTGGTTCTAGTTGACAGCTTCGCCAGTAATAAACAATATTTTTTCCCATCATACAAAAGTGGAGATAATTCACAGAAGATGTTATCTAATCAGTATCACAGTATATTCATAGCCCAAGTGATTATATAGACATGTTCTCTGCATCTAACATAAACAGTGGTTTTTTATGCTGGGTATTAACATTTTTTGCCTTTGAGAATTGCAAAAACCTCTCTCCTCTTCCATGAGTTTGCATTTATTACGTATACATCATAACCCGTCTTTATCAGGGCCTAAGAAGTTTCAATCAGATTCAATGGTTTTTTAATAACGTTGTCATTGTTTGCTCTGGGTTCCAGTTCAGTCTTCGTGATAGCTCTACATCGATACATAGACTTACAGTATGTAAAGAGTTAGTGCTCTCATGTAGGTAAAGCAGTTACCCTAAATACCCTATTCATGAACAGATTAAGTGAATTACATCCTCCAGTCCTGGCAATTCATTTCTGAATTTTCATCCATATGAGCAGAGTTACCTACCTTTTTCAAAATGATGCAATTTTCTCCCACATGTAAATCATTCATTATCTACCTATTACACAGAAGAAGTTACCAAAAGACACAATGTTCCACACAAGGGAGGCCCAATCAGACTGGAAACGATTCTCAGTATCATGGTTAGTTTACCCTTTACCTCATGAATATTCATGTACACATCTGTGACAATGAATCTTAAATGATATATGAAAGAATGAATATTAAATTTACATGCAAACTGGAAAGAATCCTAGCTACAATAGTGTATGAGGAAACAGAGGAGAGCCTGATCCTTCCAGGAGCTGTCTGATCTGGGTCTGCTCCATTTGCCAATGTGTCAAAATAAGTCTCTAGCTTCTAATCCCTCAGTGTACTTCTGCTAATCACATACCAGAAAGATTATCTTTATCTAAACTCACAGACATGATTTTACTAGTAGCTATGACATAGTATAAGGTTGTTCTTCTTCTAATAATTGTTTTCTCTTTGAAACTAGTACTATGTACCTGTGAAGGTCTTGAAAAATACCTACCCCAAGTGGGGATTATTTCACAACTTCAGAATCCATGGTCATGCATTGAACATTACCACTGGACCACAGAATCGTCTTTTAATTGGCCACACTATTTTCTTCCTAATATGTTAATTCAAAAAAAGTTATCCCCTTCCCACACATGAAATAAATTGAGTCACCGGTATTATGCCAAATCAACCAGCAAATAACTCACAGGATGATCAGGTTTTATACTGTTTAGTACTCCTTACAACCTCGGAGATAATGAGTTGATGGTCTAAATCTTTTTCAGAAATTGTTTTCTGTCTGCAGATCTGACTCTTTTATCTAACCCCCATGGTGTAATATGAAGTACTGTAAAATCACTAGTTTTCGTGGGACATTTATCTTCATAGAGTGTTTTATCCATGAAAAAAAAAAGAGCTCATTTAATGAACCTATAGTATTCTATGAATCCACGAATAAATATACCCATGAAATTCCCTTTCATAAATTATCAACGAAATTAAGTGTCAATGAATTTAATGATTTTACAGTACATGTTGATTATCTTTACAAAAGCTTCTACAGAATCAACTACTTATTTTTTAAAGTAATTCATTGATTTAATTTGTTCATTGATTTATTAACCACAACTGCCACAAGTATCAAACCATATCCTTATATTTAAAGAAATAAAAACAACCATGCTTCAAAACATGACTCATCATAGCAAGCCTTACCCATTTTTGGATTATCTGTATAACTACCAATGAGAAAACCATATAAATCCATTAAATGATGAGATTATTTAAGATGAAATCACTGTAAATAGAATAGAGTTGTAAAATTACAATTGCATATGTCATACAGTGTTGTTATAGACAGATAGCTTTTAGATATTCAGATATTATTCATGAATAACTTCTGGCATCATTATTTTAAGCCAGATGTTAAATCAAGAAATGCCTTTCATGCAGACATTCATTTAAAAATACATATTAGACATATCTGTTTTCCCTGAAGCCACGACAATAAAGCCTTTTTCATGTTGAAACTATGAATAATTTGATAAAATTCATTGGAATCCAGAAAATGATAACAAAAATCTGAAAATCTTTGCCTAAAGTAAATAAGGTGTCTTGGAGACCTTTGTTTTATTTTCAGAGAACATAAGCATACCTTAAAAAACTACTTTTTTTAACTAACTTCACCTCATTATTATAGACTTGTTTGATCAGGGTCTCCTCTGGTTACTTATACAATATTGTAGCTCAGATTCTACACTGTTAACATTGCAAAAAAAAAAAGTCCAGTGTTACGTATACTGTTTAAAGTTCAGTGAATTAATACTCATCAAGTCATAAATTTGTACATGAAAATTAACTGCCAAGTTTTTCTCTTGCCAAAATAGAGAGATTAGTATTCCTCATGCATCATATACCAGATACCACACTCAACAGTGGGCCTGCCAGAAGTGACTTACTTGCACAAATAGTTTTGATGTGTTTGTAGTCTGGTTCCTTGTTGTCCTCAAGATTACAGATTACGTAGTGTAAGGGGAAGGTACTCAAGCCAAGAACCAAACAATGGAACTTATTGGAACTCATTGTGTGAGCAACTTGCCCCAGTCCTGGAACTCCATTAAGTGCTGAGGGCCAAGCACAAGCAAAATATACCAGTACTACTTTTAATGATTAGTATGTTGTAAGAGGGGGCATTGAACACATGACCTCCCAGTTACAGAGAAAAGACTCTAACAACACGTCCAACACATCCAGATCTATTTTATTCAAGAGTTACTTTTCTATTCAGGTCTTATTATTATTATTTTTTTTTTTCATCATTCATTTGTTATTGATCGTTGTTGATGATGATGATGATGATGATGATGATGATGATGATGATGATCAAAGAATATTTTTCATACAATTGAATATCTAAGTTTTATATCTTTCAACAACATGTTCTCCATTACACAGTCACATATGTTACAAATTAAGAGAAAAACCACATAACGAGTGGGCGAAAGTGGTTTCCTAACTTCCCTATTCTTAGCAGAAACACAGTGTAAACAAAACAAAGGCAAAATGGAGAAGAGAAGTATTTAATTCCCTATCTGATATTTCTTGCTGTTGTAATATAATGTCAGGAGGGCCATTTTTGTATCAGGTGGAGAAAACAATGCATTCCAGGACCACAATGGCTGACTGTTATAGGGAGACTGGAATTCAACCGTACTGGAGGTATTTTTTACTCTACTAAGAAGGAACGTTGCCAGGAGGAATTATAGGAAACAAGGTTCTGAGGTTATTAATGAAGGGGTGGAAAACAAAAATTGAACAAAAGGGAGACTCTGGAGATGGGAAAAAAGGCAACATGACCTGATACAATCATGAATGGGGGAAATGCATGTGTGAATGGATGTTGGATGGCAAGTAATTTATCAAGGTGGTATATGGGGAGAGATTGTGGTATGATGGACTAGGAGTTGATTACAAGAATGTCTGGAGAAGTAAAAACTGATCTACATCAACAGAATAAGAGCGGGGATAAAAAGAAACAGAATTTAATGTACCAGTAGATTGAGAGATAGAAAGATGGATAGCTGAAATGATAGACACAGACAGACAGACATATCAAGTGTTGGTTGAAATTCCATTTCACAGAAAAATCTCATAAAGAAATCCATAAGTATGAGGTAAAAATCACGTATTGTTCTGTAATGAAACATGCGATTACAGAAAAAGACAAAAACTTTAAATATCACAGAATAGCAATATGATTATATCCTAAACTGTTTGATACTTCTGAACATGGGTATTCATTAGCAAAAATTAAATACTTAGATATTGAATTATTAAGCATTATTATCAAATGATAATAATATGCAAATCACAAAATTGATCAATGTTTATCAGAACGCACATTTTGACTCATAAATTGCCTAAATGACCCACAAAGACTTCAAAGTTTACTCCTTTTACCTTTACAGAAAAGGTCACTTGACTCATTTGAAAAAAAAATAATAAGGGAAGACGCTGGTTAATATCCTCCTTTGGTTATCATAAATCACAACTTACTAAAACAGAAGTATACAAGCTAACTAGACCTCATTGTGAATAGTGGCGTTGCCTCAAGATTTCAATGAAGCTTAGTCTTTCTTTCTTTCATGTCCAGTAAGATACAAATTCTTATAACTTATAATAATCCCTTTTGAAGTTTCCTAAATTGGACCAGTACTTTGTGTCTGGGAAGGCCATGAACAATTCTCAATCCACCAGGGACCAATCTCCTTACCTTTGGATCATCAGTTAATAAACAGAGCACCTATTATACCTAGCTGTGTTGACTCTTTATCTGTGATTATTGGCACAACTCAAGTAAAGAACCAATGAGACTGTTTTATGAAATATAAAGGGAGATAATCATTCCGACCATAGTTGCATATTTTCATCATAACTCAGTAGCATACCTTCACTAGCTACTTTACATTTTAAGTGGTATTCAGCCTTAAATATAAGAAACATAATTATAATAGTAAATGCAACAGGCTTAACAGAAACCTGAATTTTTCTTCAATTTTCATGTCTGATTTTCATTACATGTGAAATATAACATAAATGTGTATGGCCAAAAGGCATGTTACTACAGTGTGAACCAAAACCTTGAGGACTACTGTCTCTACTGCCTTATTAATATGGAGTTGCTATAAAGTTGCTCCAGGCCTCAGACTGAATTAATTACATAGAGAATAATAATAATTTTGATACATGTGAAAGTACCCAATCTACTGACACGGAGACAAAATTGGTTTTCATTAGGAACCACTGTGGTTGTCATTTGTGAAAAGTTTTATCAAATTCTGACCAGCAGTTCAGCAGATAATCCTGATGGACAGAAAGAGGGATAGACAGATGGATGAACAGACCACTCATCCTGTATCATGATGTAGAATGTCCTTATATTATCAGGGTAAAACAGACATAGACAAGCTCACAGATTTAATTTGCAATAAATCTTACCAATAAAAGTGTTCCTTACACATTATCTTTTTGTCTTTTTCACACCTGGCAGACACACTTAGAGTAAGTAAATACTCAAGGTAACTTCAAAAATGATTAATATTTCTTCACAATATGAACAGAGAAGGAGGGGGGGGTCACTGACAGACTTCTCATGTCACACACCTGTGGAGTGGCATATACCAATAAACTGTGCCTCACACATTTTAAAATAAGCTGATATACAACTTTAGGATACCTCTATTTTGATAAAATAAAACCAATGTTTGCATTAGACCAGAAACAAAGTTCTTCAATCCAAAACATACCTTTCAATAATGTCTATATTTTCCCACTTTTTCTTTAGACCAAAGTTCCATTTATCTCATGTTTCATGTTTGTTAAGGCTTTCTTGTTTGCTTGCTTTGATATAACTCACACTGACACTATTTGAGGACTATGAAAAAAAGATTAAGTGCTGCCTAAGTGTGATATCGTGCCAATCAGACTGCAATATTGTTCCAATGTGATATTGTGCCTAACACAGGCTGCAATATGGTGCCAATCATGCCACTTGGATATCATCTCGACCATCAGTCTGTGGTATCATAAAAATCAATTGATATGATATTGAGCCAATTATAACTCTGCAATATCATGCCATTCCTCAGGTTGTGAAATCATGCCTATCATGAAACTGTGATATCATGCAAAATCTGTGGTGTCATGCAAATCATTAGACAGTGGTTTCATGCCCCTCCCCCGCCTCAAAAAACAACAACAACAACAACAACAAAAACAACTGTGTTGTAATGCCAGTCATCAGACAGTGAGATGTTGCTGTGTGGCACCTCTTTATCTCCCTCCATAAGACAAATCTTCCTTGCAACATCCTTATTCAAACAAACACCAGGGAAATCCATGTGCCACCCAGATATATGTAGACATAAATAAATGTGCAAGAAAACATGCAAACTTGAGTATCTATGATGATAATCTTGTTGAAATCTGTAAAACGCATAAAGAACTGTTGCTAGAAGTATATGCCTCTGGAAAATGCAGGCTAAATAAAATTTAATGCTTACATGAATGTAAAGCTAATGTCTTAACAACTGATACCGAAGGCCTTGATTTGAAATGTTTCCTGTGTTTTTCTTTGCTGTTGCTACTTTCACACATAGTTTTTAACTATTCATTACAAACCCATTACAGGGTAACTCTCTCTGGTAGAGAAGACTTGGTTTTTTATATATCAAGCCCCTTAACGGTTGTCAACAGGACTGTGTTTCACAAGACATCTCAAACTGTGAGATTATCCACAAAAAAATAATAAAATTCTGCATCATCACAATTATAAGATTTTAAAGAAATTAAAAACAGAATGCTTTAATCAATGTGTATACAAATTAAAATAAATATCGGAGTTCTTCATGTGAAAAAAATACGCATATTTTAATGGTATATGTATTGTGTGTTTTTAGTTAATTATTTTAAGATACAGCTCTATTTTCCAGTAAAAGGTCATTAAATGGCCTATTGTTTTTGAATGCTGTTATATTATTGTTTATGCATGTTGTAATAATTTTGTTGTAACTGTATGTTGTATAGATTTTACTTTACTTACATATTATAATTCACAATTATATAATAGTGTTTTCCTGAAGGGTTTAGTGTTGTGTTTGTATAAAACAATGTAATGGGTTACCTTTCTTCATGTTTTACTGTGAAATAAGACACAAGTAGATACTAAATAGAACAACATTCTATGGCTAAAATCAAATTTGATCATAAGAAGTTTCGTGAAACTGGCCCCTTGATTGTCAAAATTTCAAGTTGAGGAAACCCGAGGTCTAACCATCCAATAACATACACTATAAACATACAGATGAACTTATTCTTGGCAGAATCCAATCTGTTGTAAGTAAATAATATTGTACTAGGCAGCCACCTGTATTCAGTACCCTAGCTGTCTTAAGGTTTATGCCCTGTAATTCACTTCCGGTAAAGGTATATGCCCTATAATAACCATTAAAGCTATGCATATAATTTCACATTATAAGCTTTTAATATGAAATTTTTGAAGTAAAATTAATTTTAATTAGTAAATACTTACCTGTTATTACTTCAGGTATGTGTCTATTTGTGCACAGCTTCCAAAACAGAGTCCGCAAAATAAACCATTCCCTAAACCCCCTAGTTACCGGAAGTGTAACCCCCGTTCTCCAATTGTATATGAAGCCATCGAGGGATACAACCGCCAGCAAGCGGGGAGGGAGGTGGGACTCTGTAATAACAGGTAAGTATTTACTAATTAAAATTAATTTTACTTCAAAAATTTCATTTTAATAGCATAAATACGTTACCTGTTATTACTTCAGGTATGACTTCGTCGCTAAGGTGGGAGGTTGCTAACGAAGAACCTTGATTGCAGCGACACCCGAAGTAGGAAACGACCAAAGCCGCCGATGCGTCAGACAGGATGATTAAACTACTGTCTGAGCCACTACAAGTGGACCCAAATCCACAAGGTTTTGTGATTGGTTAGCCAGTGAGCGGAGATAAAAGGAAGAAAACGTAGTAGAAGACTTCCAAGAGGCCGCTTTAAGAATATCATCCATGGGGGATTTATTCAAGAAAGCCCAAGAAGCAGACAAAGCACGGAGCTCATGTGGTCTAATTCTTAAAAAGGATAGATCCCTGTCTGAAAGATCCGAATAAGCAAACTTGATAGTTGAGGCTACCCAACGAGATATTGATGCTGCCGAAACTTCGCCCCCCCCCTTTTATTGGGAGGAAAAGACGAAGACGACGACCCCGTAAAGATTTAACCTTCTGGAGGTAAAACTTCAAGGCTCTAACCGGACAAAGAAGCCGATCAGGATCACCCCTAGCGCAAGACCTAGCAAGGCTCGGAATAACTACCGGAGGGAACAGACCGAAGGGAGTTGGGTTTTCGCAAGGAAACCAGGTTGAAAGCTCAAAGATACAGAGCCATCAGATTTGTTAAAGCGTAAATAGCCTTCCTCAGTAGAAAAGGCATGAATTTCGCAACGACGTTTAGAAGACGCCATTGCTATGAGAAAGACCGTCTTCCATGTTACGTGCAGGAGAGAAGCCTCAGAAAGAGGCTCAAAAGGTGCCTTAGTAAGAGCCAGTAAAACACAAGAAAGATCCCACTTTGGAGTTAACGAACGAGAGACTGGCCTAGACAGTTCAAACGAACGAATAATTTCCGAAAGATAAGGATCCAAACCAAGGGAAGAGGATCTGTGAAACTTAAGAGTGTTCGATAACATGGACCTATAACCCTTGATAGAACTAACCGCAAGTTTTTTCTCGTTAAAAAGAAAAACTAGAAAGTTAGCGATTTCTCTGACAGGAGCTTTGACCGGATTAATCTGCCGTGCGATACACCAATCACGGAAGACCTTCCACTTTGTCTGGTAGACAGATCGAGTAGAATGTCTCCTGGCCTTAGAGATAATAGAGGCAACTGTTGCCGAAAATTTCTTCTGTCTAACTCGCTGTTGGATAACATCCAAGCGTGAAGACGAAGAGCGCAAGGATTGTCGTGTAGGACCCTGTTCCGACCTTGTGACAGAAGGTCCGGAACCTGGGGAAGTTCTACAGGATAGTCTATCAGAAGATCCAGAAGATCCACGAACCAAGATCTCATTGGCCAAAGTGGAGCTACAAGGAGGATCCGGCACTGAGATCGCAGGATTTTCCTTAGAACTAAGGGAATCAGAGAAAACGGTGGAAACGCATAAGCAAATAGATGATCCCAGTTTACAGACAGAGCATCTATCGCCCAAGCCCGGTGATCCGATACCGGTGACACAAACAGTGGAAGTTGGTTGTTCAGCCTGGTAGCAAATAGATCGACAGACGGAGACCCGAAAATCGCAAACAGACTTGTCGCGATCCGAGGAAGTAACTTCCATTCCGAGGGGAGAAGAGAATGCCTGCAGGACAGCTGGTCCGCTAAGACATTTAGACGACCCGGAAGATGTCTGACTTGAATGAGTACCGAAGACACCTGACACCAATGAAGAAGGTGCCATGCTTCCATGCACAGAGAAGGCGAGTGCGTCCCCCCTTGTCTGCGGATGTAAGAGACAACAGTCGTGTTGTCTGTAGATACTAGAACAGATTTGTCTCGAATGAGAGGAGAAAACTGTCGTAAGGCTAGTAGAACCGCTTTGAGTTCTAGGTTGTTGATATGAAGAGAACTGTCCCGAGGGGACCAAAGACCCGAGGTTGTGAGACCCAGAGGTTCCAGATGAGCACCCCAGCCTGACAGACTGGCATCCGAGAAGAGGAACAGTTCCGGTTGAGGAGGAGAAAGAGGAACACCCTCTCGGAGAAACGAGGGGGAATTCCACCAACTGAGATGATGAACCAATTCCGGAGAAACCGGAAGAATGGTCTGCAAATGGTCTCGACTGGGACGCCAGATCGAGAGTAGGATAAATTGAAGAGGTCGCATGTGAAGGCGGCCCAGCGGAACAAGATCCACTGCTGCATTGAGTACACCGAGAAGCGATAGGAATTCGCGGGCTGAGATCGATTGCCGACGCGAAAACCCCCGAACCAGAGTTAGAAGAGACATAATTCTGGGTTCCGGAATTCTGATCCTGTTTAGGTCGGTCAGAAACTGCATCCCGACAAACGTGAAGTTCTGGGATGGGATCAACTCCGATTTCTCGGAGTTGAGGATGAAGCCTAGCCGGAGAGCTAGGTCTGTCACCCATCGAAGTTCGTCGAGAAGAGCGACTGGGTCCATGTGAAGAAGAAGCCAGTCGTCGAAATACGCCAGGAGGCGTGAGCCGCGAAAATGAACCCTGGCGACCAGAACCGAAACTATTTTGGTGAAGATTCTGGGGGCCGAAGACAGGCCGAACGGAAGGGCCTTGAACTGGTAGACAGTTAGACCATCCGTAAAACGAAGGTATTTCCTGGAATGAGGATGGATAGATACATGGAAGTAGGCATCCGATAAATCCAGGGAAACAGCCCAGTGACCGGGGAGGACGGCTGCCCTGATCGACGAAGTTGTTTCCATTTTGAAGTGTTCCTTTCGGAATGAAGGAGTTTAGATGAGATAGGTCTATGACCGGTCGAAACCCGCCGTCCTTCTTGGGAACCAGAAAGAGACGGCTGTAAAAGCCCGGAGAGGTTGGAATCGAGACCCTTTCTACCGCTCCTTTTTCCAGAAGATCTGAAATGGCGAGTCCCAGACGAGGATGATTGGAGGAGAGATGAATGGGAGAGCGTGACAGTGGAGGGGGACGACTGAACGGAACCCGATACCCGTGTCTCACGACAGACAGGACCCATTGGTCGTCGGTGATTGTCTCCCATTGATGAATGAAATGAGTGAGTCTGCCGCCTACTGGAAGGGGCAGAAACACTCTTCCTCCTAATCGAACGTCTGGAAGAGGAAGCGGAAGAAAGGACGTACCCCTAGGGCTTACTCCTACCCCTTTGACTGGTAGAGGTAGAAGAAGGGGTGGGGGGCGATGAAGGAGGAAATCGTGGTCGCTGAGGACCAGATTGGCGAGCGCCCCTGGAAGAGGGATTACCTCTGAAAGGAGATTGAGGTTTACCCTTTTCCGAGTCCTTCGGGGATTTACCGGTAGAAGCCGAAGGCTTCTTCGGTATCCGGAATTTAGGGGCCGAAGTAGGAGTGCGGGGTTGGAAGGCCACCGCTCCGTGCATTTGCTCCTCCCTGGAGGCATCCGCTACTTCCTTGATTCGGCCCCCAAAAAGGGACGAAGAAGAAAGAGGGGCCGACCTAAGCTTTTCTCGAGAAGAGGAGAGAAGTAGCTTGTTGGGGCCGTCCAGGATGGCATCCCGCCTGCAGCGAGTCATCTCTGAAGAGAGAGAGAGAGATAGCAAAATAGAATGTTTTGCAGTCGCTGCTAAGGCCTCTAAAAGAAGCCTGACGGAAGAAGATAAGGCATCCTTTTGCTGTAGTTTGACCGAAAGTGCGGCCACGAAGGAGTCAGTATGAGACGAGATGCCGGAAAGAAAGCGGGAGCGTTGCTCCCAGCGATCCAGGACCTTCTGCTGAAGCGGTAAAGAGGAGGGGACCTTGAGCCGGAGCCGACTCGCATCTAGGTCCAGTTTCGGAGGGTGGATAGAAAAATCACCCTCCGGAAACTTGTAGGTCTTGGGGTTAAAACCCAAAGGCCGAAGGTCTGAAGTGGGAATAAACCAGCCCGGTCCTGGCTTGGAGGAGGATGAAGATTCGAAATCCTCCAGAGCCGAACGGACGACCGGAGAGAAAGGGAGCAACTCCGGTTCGACTGATTTGGATTCCTTAGGCTTACCGACAAGGTCGAGGTAACCTTCGCACCTCTTCCGGGAGGGAGGAGGGGCCGGTTTGCATACTGATGCAGGTAAGGTAGCAAAGACTTCCTGAACAGCCCTGTCCATGGAAAAACGACTGTCGTCCGACTCCTCGTCCTCGTCAGAGAGAGGATTGTCAGTACGAGGTTCGGAATGAGCGCTGGATCGGCGCGAGGTGGACGAAAGAGGCACGTCCTCGGCAAATAAGGAGTCCTCCTCCGGAGCATGAAGGGAGATTTCATCCTCTAAGTGTCCGCTTAGAGCAGTCCCGCTAGTAGGGGGATTGCGAGTAGAGGGAGGAGACCCAGCCTCAGGGCGAGATGGGGGAGCATCCTGAGGGCGCCCTGTGGACCCGAGGAGGGAGGAGACTGAAGGAACAGTCTGTGATCTAAGGTCTCTGGTGGAAGAGAAACCCGATCCCTCCTAGAAGATGAAGGCTCGCCCGGAATGACAGGGGGGGAGGCAGAACTGAAATGCCTGGCGTATTCCCCCATCATGTGGGACCACCACGTGGAAGGATCGAAGGTCTGAGGTTGCGCTGAAAAATCCGCACCTTGAACCTTCGAAGACGTGGTGGAGTGTAAAGGGGACCGGTCCCTAGTAGCAGAGCTAGGGGACCGGTGACCGGAAATGCCCGGGGAACGGTTGTGGAGCCGTTTCTTGGGCACCCTTGAACACGAGGGAGCAGGTGGCCGAAGCGGAGAAACCGCAGGGCTACCTGAGGAAAAACTCGAGTCCGAACTTTTTTCAGTTAGAATCGGCGAAGACCGGTGACCCACACGCTTAGAGTGGTGAGCCGACCTGGCCGTTGATCGGTGACGATCTCTTGCCGCCCCCCGGTTCCGGTGATTGATGACCGGTGACCGGTGCCTGGTGACCGGTGCCCGGTGACCGGTGGTCGGTGACCGGTGGTCGGTGACCGGTGGTCGGTGACCGGTCCTGACCGGTGACCGGTCCCTGGTAGATATACCCGGTGACCGGTCCCGTATCATAGACGATGGTCGGTGACCGGTGGCTAGACCTGACCGGTGACCGGTCGTGAGCTTTGCTATGACTAAAATCAAGCAAATGACCGGTCATGCCCGGTGACCGGTGACCGGTCGGAGTAGTCTCCTTGACTGCTCCCCTGGAGCTGACACAAGGAGAGCCGGGCAGGGAGCCAGGAGATGAAGGCGGCCTCTCCGGAGAGGGGCGGGAAACCTTCTTCCTGGGAGGGGGAGAGGGACTCCGACCCCCAGCAGCACTGAACCCAGAGAAGGAGGAGGAAGATGAGGCCTTCCTTTTCGGGGATGAGTAGGATCGACGTGAAGAGGCTTTCTTCCAGATCTCGTCTGTCCACGAAAACACAAACGGTGCAGGTGTCGACCCTGGAGCACCCCGAGCATGAAAGGCAGGACTGATGGGAGTCCCAGGACGCCTTGACATGTCCGCAGGAGCCCCGAGACTGCGACATTGTAAAAATCAATACAAGAAAGAACAAT
>CM037795.1:43715228-43729775 GCA_021229015.1 Solen grandis | reverse complement strand
AATTTCAACACTTTCCAATGCATACTTTTTGAGATATTAAATTTTAACTTTTTGGCATATAGGTGTTGGCCCGGTGTTTTTTTCCCTTCTTTATTCTATAGTAAATCCAGAACATTTGAACATGCACTGTGGACTCCAGAACATTTTCCTGATAATAAGTGGTCTATATTTCTCTTCTTTACTCCTGTCCCAGCAAATGGAGGCCAAAAAAGTTACCTCATCACCGATGAACTTTTCTGCTAGCACTGAATGTTTACAAACACTGTCAATATTTTCAACACACAAATCTCACAGTGCACCTGTTTCTGTTATTCATCCACTCAGGCATATAGTCCCAATAAAAACAGAAGAAATCATTGTTAAATTTACCAGAAATGACACAGAAACAATAATGTTCTAATAAAAACAGTTGAACTTTAACCAGTCTAGAAAGGCAAAGCATCAATTTCAAGACTTTAATATTTAAAAGAACTACTTCCTAGGGTACAACGACCCGAAAGTATTTCGATACCGGGGTCACACCGTATGCCCGATCCGCCGTGCAACAAGAACTGGGGGGGGGGGGGGGGGGGCTCACAACGGGGGTATTCGATGAATACATCAAACTATCATACTTTGAAGCGATAACTTCAGATATACTCATGTTTACATACGATTTCGTCTTATGGAAGCGTAGAAATCGATATCTTTCGATTTTAAACGCGTATCTTGAATTGATCGTCAATTTACACTTTTGTTTGTTTGTTGGGTTTAACGTCCCACCGACAGTATTTCAGTCATTTGGAGACAATGTCTACTTGAGACAGATATAGTGCTGTCACACTGCAGTATCATGCCGTAGACATGTGGCCTGATACCACACCCGGTCACATTATCCTGACACCGGGTCAACCATTCATGCAACTACCTTATATATGCTGAGCGCCAAGCAAGGGAACTATAAAAGTACCATTTTTTACGACTTTGGTATGTTTATTATTTAAAATTAATGTAATTTATTTTAGCTAGAACAATATGTACATACCAGTAAATTACATTTCCGATGCTGCCTACGTTCGCAATTGTCGCACTGGATTGCATGAATTCGTCCAGTGATGTTGATACAACAGTGGATGCAAGGATGTTCCATTTGCAAGAGTTTGAAACAAATGTACTGAAAGGACTGCTGAATACGATTTATATACAAACCGTACCTGTTTGAGTGATATGGTACACCAAGCCGTACTAATTGATGAACTCAATTTTATCAATCCTAATTGGTGAGCATATTGTCACTTAAGCTTGTGTATCCAAGCGGAGTTGTTATATACACGTATAACCGGGGTGATCATTAATTGTATCCAAGCGGAGCTGATTAATGAAGACAATCAAAGCGGCAGTTTTACTCATATAAAGACTTGCTATTGTGTAGAATTCAAAGTGACCTGTATGTCAGTTTTTTTTATTCATTTTTAATGCCATTAAAAGAAGGTTTAAAAATATATGTAAGATAAATATATGTAAGATGTATTTAATTGAATATATTTGTATTTGAACTGGCATATGAAATCAATTAGAAATCAATTATCCCATAAACCGTAATATAAATACGTATTTTATTGAATAGACATATTTAACAATTAAAAAAATATTGTCACTTTAAACTTTATTTAATTTTTTCCAAATATAGTTTTTCATAATATTTCATCCGCTGATATATTTTCGCCGCTATCGTAGATCGTACTACTTTTCACATTATTGTTATATCAATGTCGATGATATTTTTTATAAATTGTTTTTATATATATAAAGATTGCTCTTCCTCATAACTTTTTGTGCATATTAAATCTCAACTATGTTCCATCTTTGTGTTAAAATAAGTAATAAAATATAGATGGTACGCTTCGTCCTATAAAGTGTTACGGCTTAGTCCTGGTACGCTAGTGCAGTGGTACGCTTCGTCTTACATTCCGCTCAAACTACTAGGCCACTTTTGTGCCTGTATCATATTGCAACATTATTTAGTTAAAAAAAAGTGCGGATCGCCTAGAAGCATGGGATGTCTTAAGGTTATTGATACGACCAGGGTCTCTATTGTATTAAAGAGACCCTGATACGGCTAACCTTTGGCTTTAAATCGACTGTAAGCATTTTTAAATCATTTTTACATCACAAATGTAAATCCACGATAGCTATTTTTTTTTTCGTAAATTGATTCCAGTGGTCAATAGCACAAATTTTGCACCCAATAAAATAATAAAAAAGAGTATATATCACGTGCGCTCGCAGCTTCCATTTCCCCCGTTAAACCAGCGTAATATCTTAAACAACAACCCACCCAGAACTTAACAGATTTATTATATTAAGTATGGGCTTTCCGAGAGTCCGCAAAATTCGAAATAATAAAATTCAAGCAAGTGTAAACTGTGCCCTTTTCGTCGCTTAGGAATTTTCTAATTTAGATATCAGAAACATACAATTTACACTGACTTACTATACGTTAAATTTATTTTTTCCCGTCCACCAGTCTTTATCAGTTATGTAGACTTATAAAATTTCTAAATATGAATGTGGCATTGTGATTGCTGATACGCACATGAAGGATATGGAAAGAAAAGCACCAATAAACCGTTATACGGTTTTGGAAAGATAAACATTTTACTTAAGTCGCGTTCTTCCTTTAGGAAGGTAAATACGTGTAAATGATAGTTTAAGATACAAATTAACTAGTTACAATCCAAAATAACATGATTGGAATACCCCGTTAGGGGCCCCTTTACGCGACACACGAACGTAGTGATTTTGCGTGGTTTTGTGGCACAGAAGAAGTAGGAAATTACGGATTTAATTGTTTTACAAAAATGTCAAAGGTATGCATATTTGCATGTTATTCCATCTCAATATATAAAAAAGTTTCACCACGAAGCTACATTAGATAGATAATTTAAATCTCAGATTTCATTAAAAAGCTTCTTCGGGTGCTGATATCGAGCACTATACATGTATACATACCGTACTTGTTCGCTCGAAAGTGGTATAGGGAGATATTTTCTCAATCGTTATCTTTTTGAAAATATAAATTAAAATCATGAAGTTGAAATTATTGTATTTATGCTTAATCCGTCGATATATACCAACATTACCGGTTCGTGTCTTGATTGAAGTACATACATGTACGTCGTCATCCTGTACGGTATACTCACCTGGCGTACTTGTAAATATAAACCATGTAAATCGCAAATTGGTTCGACTATACGCCTAATAGTAAATTGACTACTTACTTCACAACCGTATACCTAATCGTGACAGTAGTTAAAATATACTTTCACTTAAACTACTTCATTATCCCAGGGATTCAATATACATATATGTATAAATAGTCCCTAATTAACCGAATGAATCTTTAACAATTCGATGCCCGCATTACGTACAAATTACATAATAATTGACATTTTCTTATTTATTACTCTAGAATGTATCTCGTATCTGTATATTTCATGAACCTGAGAGCTGAACTTTAGGGCACTGACATGGGACCCTAACCCTATTTCTCTGCAATTCCCATGTTATTGTTGTGAGTGTCACATATTTCTCTGCAGTGGTAGTGGCCGTACCGAATAATGGGCGGAGCGAAAGCAGTTCTATATTTAGACGGCATAAGAATTCCCGTAACATTTATAAATAAGTGTATACGAGATTTGAATTCTTCTTTAAAATACGTTAATAAGTTAACTGGTACTGATCAGATCGAGTCAGGTTTTATTTATAATAATAATAATTATTATTATTATCAAAACAAGAAAAGATTAAAACAAAATGTTTTAATGGACACCTTATATTAAGCATACTGCCCCCCTCTTTTCTCTTTTCAACTGTTTTGACCTTATAGTCTTACTTGTATATGCACAGGACCTTAATTCATATTAAAAAACAAACAAAAACATCTCTTTATATCAGACCTATTTATATATGGAGAGGCAGTTATTATTTTATCAATTTCTCTGCACGAGTCCCGGGTCTCACTATGCTTAAAAATATGATCCCCAATTCAGAAGCATTTTCCATATATTTTATGCATCTTGAGCATGCATTGAAATTTAAACTTTGAATCCTGGCAGCGAAACATTATATCTAAGATGAAGAATGCATGGGTAAAAAAATCACTAAGTGGTCGATTTTTTTAAAAGTAAGAATTAAATTTAAGAAAAAAATATATTATCTATACATAGAGAGGTCGATTTTTAAGTTTTTATTCATTCATTTATTTATTTATGTTGGTTTATGTCTATCAAAAGGAAGGAATTACAAATTAACAAAATATTGGATGTATAAAACTAGTACTTAAAACAAACTATAAAAATATAACAATAAGAATTAAAAACAAAATGCCCCAGCTGGTATCGAACTCATGACTTCATGATGGGAAAAGGTACTGACCAACGCTCTTACCGAGCGTGAAACGAATGTGAAAATAAGGGGTAATCAAAATAGTATCTATCTATCTATCTATCTATCTATCTATCTCTTGATACTGTCAACTCCTCTGTCGAGTGTTATAGGCAGGGCTACGCACCGGACTGTTAGTAAGAGGTGAAAGATAAAAGAGCCAGAGCTTGAATATAGCATCTGGGATAGATAGACTTGATGTAAAAGATTCAGTCGTTGCTAAGCCTTGTTAGTAACTGGTGAGGTGCATTACGAATGGAAATAAAAGCAAGATAGTAAAAACACTGTGTTGATAAGTCACTGTATCGCATACACAATAATATTCCTGTATATTACTTACGAAAAATATTGAAGAGTGTATATACGTAAGATATGCTCTGCATGTACAATGCGGAGAAGACTTGCATACAGACCTGTTCAACTGTTCAAGATGATTTCAATATAAAAAGTGGTTAAGCAAAATAAAAAAATAAACACCGGTGTCAAGTTCAGAACTTGACTAAAGTAACGCCTGCCTTGAACTGATCCAGCGTAGGCAGGGTGACAATGTTTCTAGGAAGGTTATTCCATAGCGTGACTGTGTTGGGGAAGAAAGAGTATTTCTGATAATCGGATGTAACTTGAAATTGTCTGATGTTTAGGGGATGCACGTGTCTATTAGGCCTGGCTGGTTTTTGGATATATGATGGAAAGTCGATTGCTAAGTTATGGTATATCTTATAGAACCTAATTAATCTGGAATCATATCTACGGTATTCAAGGGAGCGCCAGCCAAGATTTTCCAGCATAGTGGAAACACTAGCATGAGGAGAATAATTCAGTTTAACCCACCAAGCAGCCCTACGCTGGACCATTTCAACGTTATGTATATTTAAATTATAGTGTAAGGGCACCAGATAGATAGATAGATAGATAGATAGATAGATAGATATGAAATGTGCAATGTCCAGATCGACGAGCGAAGCGATAAGTAGGTCATGGCCTATATGTATAAAAACATCATTAAAATACAAACATCTACTGACTAATAACTTATAAAATAGTATCAGTTACACTGGAAACTATATAAAACAATCACAAATCATGTATTTGAAACCACTAAACAATCACATAGAAAAATATCGGTCACTGAAAACTATTGTTATCACAACTTACCAATTTTACACATGCGCTAACGCAAGTGTAAACCCATTTTAATTGGACATACTAACATATATACAGTACTTAAAAACAGTAATGTATAAATAGTACTGAATACCGTCAAGAAAACAAACATAAGTGCATGTTTAGGCCTACAGTGAAATACAATTTTCAACAACTTAACAAATTAAAATAATGTCAAAACAATATGAGTAATGTATTGTCTTCATATTATACTTTAATCTTATTACTGATCTCTCTATAATATATTGTTGAGAAATCGTTGAATGAAAAATTCGATCATTTAGAAAGATACCAAAGGTAAGAAAAAAAGCCTCTGATTGTATGCGGGTAATATTAATTTGATTTTGATTTTGTGTTGAATCATCATTTTCAAGACCATTTTTTCCCTCAGGTTTTTTTTCCTGTTCCAAAATAATAAAACAATTATTGATTATCGATTGTGTTTTCTTACACGACGAAAATAGATGTCCAGTCATTTAAACGTAAATATTATATGCTTAACTTAGTTCAGATTCGACAATAATATACTAAAACAAAGCCTATTCCTAAGTGGCTAGTTAACAATTTAAATAGTCAAATTGTGCTGTTACTGTAAACATTGCTTCTTTTTTTTTAATAACTACATAAATACATTTTACAAAATAAATTATTCCTCCGTCTCTTATCTTCTGTGTATTCCTATCATGTGTGTGTTTATTTCCCATTAAAAATTCTATTCCAAATTTCGCTTAAAGTCCACTAGTATATTTTGAGTTAGATGATGATATTTGAGATAATCTTCCTTCGGAATAATCATACTATTTATTATTATTTTGTATAAGGGAGTTGTCTCATTAGTGAGTAAGATCATTTATATTTTTGTTTTCTTCTTTCATTCACTGTTCTTATCTACACTTTCATTATGTTTGTTAAAATGCCAGTTTACTCTTTCAATCCAATGGTTAGTTTAAAAATATTTATTCCCATATAATACATACATCAAATATTTCAAAATATTTACACAAACAAGGGATAGGATTAGAACGAAAGCTTTAAGCTTATATAGTTCTTTTCCTAGAAACAAAGTGTGTTACCTTCTGTGGCAAGATGCATTTAAATTACATATTTATGACGGAGTATATTAAATTAGAGAAAGAGCAAAATAACCAAATAACCAATGGTTGAACATTGAATAGAAATACATAATGATGATTAAATTACAGAATAAATCAATTTACATGTATTGCGTTAATTGACAGAAATACCCTCACAAAAATTAACAAATAAATAAATAAATAAATAAATAAATAAATAAATAAATAAAAAGATAAGATGGAAAAAACATCATGTACGATAATCAGGAAATACATGTAGATATATTTCATATTTAAAATGATAGAAATATGACATTGATCATTTAAAGAAATGATGAATACATATTAAAAAAGCTCAGTATTTTCAGCGGTTCAAATGTATATTATAAAAAATAACTCATTGGCGGACAATGCATCATTGTAATGAAGCGGTGAAATGAAAACCGGAATTGTAAAAAAAAGAAAAAAGAAAAAAGATATCTGGTTAAGATGCAAAATATGATTACATTTTGATTGTCATCCTGAATCGTTATAAAATGTTTGAAATGTAGTAAACTCACATACACGTCACGTGGACACTTCAGTCTGTCAGTATGTCTGAAAAATATCGTATTTATACATTCTCTTCTAATATACACATTAATTGTAAGTTATTGATATTAAAAATGCTGTATGTGTTACATCGAATTTCAATTGTATTTATTAGAATTCCATTCCATGAATAGCCTGGGTGCATTCAATCGTTCTACAATCACCATAACTTATGTCCCTTTAAAACGCAACATGTTTTTTAATATTATATTTTTTTTTTAAATGGCAGACAAGTAGTGACATAGAGAATGAAGAAAACCCAACTCAGCTCACCAGAGGAGCATCAAACCCACACGCAAATGCCGCAGAAGTTTCACGTGCCCGTGAGAATAATGGGGCAACTAGTAGTGGAAACAGTCGTCAGAAAACAGATGGCTCAAGAACTGCTGCTGTGACAGATGGGCAACTGATGCAGAATGACGGCAATGAAGCCACGTCAGGTATTAAACCGCACCTTTCAGTTTCTATCAACATAAACATAAAAAAGAAATGGTTTGGCAGCCACACCATCGTCAACCGTATATATTTTAGACTCTGGGAAAAACAAAAGGAAGAACTGCGCTGACTATAGGGATTATCTTGGTTCGCCTTGTCTTATTTGTTTTCCCAAACTCTTACCCAAACATCGGCAGATCTTCATGAAACTTTGGAGATGTAATTACCAGTATGTGAGAATCGTTTTGCACGATTTCATCGAATTACCAGGAAATCAGCTAGATTTTTGTGTCCTATTGCTTTTACAGACGATAAAAATACCCTTTCTGAATTAAGATTAATGACAAACAACCCGATTGTTATAAAACCTTAACAATATTTAAGAGACAGTATCTGTGAACTGTATTGAGTTATTGCCCTTTCATTTACATATTTAAGATCAAATTTGTTTGTCAACGTTTCAGTCCGTTTTAAAGAATGTATCAATCTTCCTGCGGTTTATGGTTCTTCTTCATAAAACTTTGCCCATGTTGAGGATACGTGCTTCTTAGCATTGTGATCAAATTATTCTGTTCAAGAGTTGTTAAACTTCGTTTTCAGAATAAAATGAACTTATCTTGGGTTTCACAAGTTCAAACACTCTGTACGTGATTATAAATGTGTGTATGTTGTAACCGGTTCTTAGATATTTTGAGTTAGAAGGTTTCGGTTATTTTCTTTGATACACAATTCATCAAATTGTACTTTGTTTACGCTCTTGTGGAGCAATAATAGGGCTCAACAATATTTTGTGTGCATGGAATTATTAAGACTTGGACTGAACAATCATAGAACTCCTCATATGTTATAGTGTTTGACAAATTTGGATAGGTTCAAACGATAGGTTAATACCATTAGGAACCTTAGTGCAAAGACAGTCCTGTATTTCAGGGAATGTATACTTTCTACTGTATACGTACACTAAATTTTAGATTAACTGATTAAACTTGATTAGAAACAACAGAAACTGGTTCTTTGACATTTTAGCCTCATGATTCACTTAGCAATAGCTATAAGATTTGGAAGTAACATTTATTTGTTTGGTGTGCTAGAAATATCTGCAGTGGCAAATCCAGCAGAAATAGTTGCCAATGATGCTGTAAATCCAGACGACGATTCAGGATTAAACCTGGCAAGTGGCTCAGATGAAACATCAAGTTCAATCACCAGTTCAGGTATATCAACATTAATTTACTTAACTTTAGGACTATTTTATACTCCTGCAAACAACAGTTGAAACGGGACTAAAGACCATTTCAGTCCTACGTAAATCATCGGGCACTTCCCGAACATCTAATCTACATGGTGATGTATAATTTCAGACGTTGTTCAACGGGAAGAAAATATGCACTTTCAATTGTTCCCCAATCAGTGATTGGTCAAATTCAATCAGCGAATTATACCGGGTATTGCCGACCCTCTGGTGAAATGGTCTATAGTAATCAATACATGTATATTTAAAGGCGACCTACTTAAACATATGGGACTTCTTAACATTATTTGCACATATAATAACCTTGAAATGTTTTCATAATGGATGTTCGACTTAATCTAAACCCCTTAAAATTAGCTTCCAGACTTTGTTAATAATTACGTTACTGATATGACCCGCAATGCATTATTTCCCTCGTTCCTTTTGAAACAAAAAAAACATGGGGTAAAAGAATTAAGGAATAAAGCATTAACCAAATTACTCTGTAGGTAACCAACCACAAAATCTTCCCGATACGAGACCCCCTGAAGTGATGGCAGGGGTAGATATCTCAGAATCAGAAATTGAGGGGAACATTCCAATACAGCCACTGTCCAACCAGGAAACCAACCCGTATGTACCCAGCGAGGTAAATGTATACATGCGTTATTTAAACTAAAATAAAGATCACTGTTATATAAAAGATAGGGATGATTAGCCTGATTCTCATGTAAGACCCACAATCATTATCAATATTATGGCATTGTATAACATGGACTTGTCAAGTCCAAAGCTTCAAATTCTATTACGTCATACTATTTCCGGAATCAAATGAGATGTGCAGTGACCGTATAATAATTTGTCAGTGCGCTGTTGTAACTCCTACAGGTAAGACCGCTAGCGGTCTTCGAGTACAACTCAGGCAGACCTGTGAACTCTCCCGATTTTGAGCGGGAGCTACCGATAATTGCTTGCATCTCCCGGTCTACCGAGCAACACCAGAAATCTACCGCCTTTGATCTCAAGGCCCCCAATATACCGCTTATCAACTTTGTTTGGCGCATACGAAGAAGAAATCAGTAAATTAGTACCGCGGTTGTTTAAGTTCCGTAATGCACAAAAATACAGGTCGCTCTACACTGTATACTACTTTAAGTAACCAGCACCTGCTGTGGGATTATCCAATCAACACGCATTTTAAGGCTTCCTAATTATGCAAAGATGTGGAATACTCGGATAGTATTGGCAGCTTATAACTTGTTTACATTTGTCACACCCTCTACTGACTTTTGTTTATACCTGCATTTGGAACTGTTATGAAATTGCGCAATCATCACAATGGCGGCCATTTGCGAAAAACATCAGCAATGTTTACTACCGTTTCTTTTAAAACATTTAAATTGATTAATTGGTTAACCTAGCTAGATTCCAACTGGTAAATAGCATAGATGTACCGATGTATATAAATGACTCGATGCTAATCGCTAATGGAGCGAGTCAAAACGTATCCAAACCAAAACGTACCCAATATTTAACGTACCCAAGTATCTTTTTTTTTTTTTTTTTTTTTTTCGGCGTAGCTGTATAATTTCGATTTCAACTCGCATCTTAAACCAATCAAATGTACGCTAACAGCGGTAAATAATTCTAAGATGAATAAAAGGACTCCTGTTATTGGTTAACGCATCGTTATGGACTATAAAATTACTGTAAATAAGGGGTGCAGCTTGTATATATCATTCAGCTTGGTGTTATTACTTTTCTTTTTGATGTAAACATGAAAGTGATTTCAGTAAGTTAAATACAATCCTTTTCCATCAATTGAGGGATGCTACTTTGTGAAAATGATTTAAAACAACAAAAAAAGAATCCACCGTGTTATGACATGAAACTCCTTAATTACTATGTATATTGAATTCTTCCAGCCTGCCGAAATGCTCTCATTGAAAATTAATTCGCCAAAACCAAAACAACTAATAACGCTTTTATATCATAATTGTCATATGCAATAATGATATGAACAAATATCAAACAAGCCTATTTACAGATATAATTTTTTGTATTACCGTCTATAAATAAGTATATTTCATAGAAAAAATACTGAACTATTTCTAGAGCGTACTAAATTTGTTGTGCGTCGGTCTTTCGCGCGCTTTTCCTCGGAATGTTCTAGAAGACTGGAAATCTCGTTTTTCTTTCATCCTACGCCGAATATCTTTTTTAAAGATATTTCTTGTTTTCACTTGATATTTTCATATAATATTTTTAGTCAGGTTAATATTTATGATTTTGTATGAAGGGGGGGTTTTAAAAAATATTAATATACCTATTCTCATAAAAAATTCTTTATAATTGATTTATTTTATTTTTTTTAATGAATTTTTTTTTTTGACAATTGAATGAAATATTTATTTGATAATTTATTTATAAAACTAAATGTGAATTAAATTCATTTAATTAACATTTAGAATTATATGACAGTTTTTATTTCAACATATTTTTAAATTTTAAAATTTTTATTTTTAAATATTATGCACCAATTGAATATGTCTTTGACAGTCCAAGTATAACAAATGCATATATCATACCAGAATATAAAGACAATAAAGTATTCTGAAAACATATTGGAGCCACTTGCTTTAAATTTGGCTCCAACTTCTTAAATTTGGCTCTAATTTTTCTCATTTGGCGAATGTGTTGGCGCAAACATTTTTACATGTTGTAAGTAATTAGTTAATATAAGTAATAAAAAATGAAATAAAAGTAAATGAATAATAAAAAAAATGTGTTTTGTTATTACTGTAGTGCGAAAAAAACGCGCTGCGAAAAATCTCCCTCTCACACAACCCAATCTCCCACTTTGGGAGCACAGATCTCCCACTTTCAGACCACAGGGAATCGGCTCATAGTCCATACAGTCGATATATAGAGATAAAAGCGCACAATGCGCTGAGAGACGGCGACGGGATTAACATTCTAAACCCAGAGTTTCTGAAATTATTGAAACAATCACATGACGACAAAATCTCCATCCGCTGTTGCTACAGAAGTTCTGTTTGCAACATAATAATCCGGAGTAAAGGTCATGAACCTTTCATTCATAAAGAGCTGCATACCTAAGTAGGTCATTCTCTTTCTCTAGTGCTAGCGAATTCTATCTGTTGTTTTGTATATGTAGAAATTGACCAGGTATTTGATTATTTAAGATACTAGAATGTTAGCCTATCTATTTCAAAGTTAAGAAATGCCATGGGAGGAACCTTACTCGCCATCATGCAAAATATTCTGTGGACTATTTTAGGTCAATTACACACATACGGAGCACTACTTTTTCTTTTTACAGGAGTAGATCTCCATGTACGTAAGATGAGCTGCTGTTCTGGTTAAGAAATGTCACGGATATTTTTTTCACGCTTAAAATTGATGCTTCCAGTGAAAAATAATGGCAAAAGAAAACATGTTAACAAACAGTAACACACTAAAAGCGGTTACGGTTATGATTTAAACGTCTGTGTAACATATTCCACTCGTATTCGTTAGTGCAAAATCGCATTGCATGCATCCGCACTAAGCGCGGAGAGGTACAGTTAAAAATGTTGTGGAAAATATGCAAATTAGCAAGGCCTGATTTCGATTTTCAGCATAAGACGGCTTATCGCCGTCTAGTAACATAATATTATGTTATCTCTATATATCGACTGTATGGACTATGAGCCGATTCCCTGTGTTTCAGACTGAATAAAGTTCACAGGTCTGACAACTTGACCGATACGAAAGTTTTCTTTCGTCAGTAAACTCGATTTTAGTATTTCTAGGAATACTGAATCTTAATAAAAGCTATCTAGGTAGCTATTGACAACAAATAAATCAATTATTTGTCCAAAACGTAATAAATAATTAGTCGTTATTTTACGACATTGTGTTTACGTTATCGCTTTCTGACACTGCTTATGCACGTG
This sequence comes from Solen grandis, assembly GCA_021229015.1. Lineage (NCBI taxonomy): Eukaryota > Metazoa > Mollusca > Bivalvia > Adapedonta > Solenidae > Solen > Solen grandis. The sequence continues at coordinate 43,716,897 of CM037795.1, read as the reverse complement.
CAGGAAAATGGCGGACAAGGAAGTTCAAATTTCTAAGGGAAATGCAGTTTCGGCTGTATCCACAGCTAAAAAAGCCAGCACTACGCTGGCGAAGGTATCTGCAGCAATAGCAGGTTCGTCTTCACAAACTACGCCATTGTCATCTGTTAAAACCAATGCTAATGACGCTTCAAGCTTGCGTGAAATTGCCGAAATTCTTCGGGTGCTAAATTCAAATGTTAACGCTCAGAATGAGCGCATTGATAAGCAGGAAAAGCGAATTGATGACCTTCTATCCACATGGAAAGACGAACAATATGATTATGATCAATATGATGATTGTGAATATGATTCTGAAAGTCGTTATGATTATGACGGTGATTCCGTACTTTCTGAACACAGAGAGTCTGACACGTCAGTCAGCATGGTCAGTAAAGAAACGAAGTCTGTTTTTAAGAAACTTTCTGATAAGTTTCAGCAAAGTGAGCAAGTTGATGACGATGTTCACCCTGACTTGGCCAATTTGGTAAACAATTCGTTCAGAAATGGACTCTCTGACGAAAACGTGGAGAATGTTGTAAAACAAATACATAGGCCCCAAAACTGTGATTCATTAGTGAAAACAAGAGTTAATCAAGGCATTTGGCGCCTTCTCAAGAGTTTTACACAAGCTGAGGACTCGAGGTTGAGTGCCATACAAGGCATACTGCTGAAAGCTTCAATTAATATAGTTAAGCTTGTGGAAAAGTTAGGGGCTTCAGAATCAGAGCATATAGAATTAGGGACCACAGATATAGCATTGCTTGGCCATGCCAATAAAATGATCAATACGAAACGTAAAGATCTTCACAAATCAGACCTTGATTATAAATATCACTATTTGGCTTCAGCCTCTTTGCCATATACTGATCTTCTATATGGAAATGACACTGATGTAAATAACAACGTCAGAGAAATCAACAATATGAATCGTATAGGGAGATCAGTAGGCCGTGGTGGTGGTCCAGTGAGAGGTCAGGGTCGTGGGCGTCGTGGATTCAATCCCTATCCTTCAAGGGGAAGTGGTTTCCGTGGCAGAGGGAGGACTGCATCTCCAGCCCATAGTGAAACAATGTTAAAAAACCAGAAAGCACCACAGAAGTATAGATAAGGTTGGTACCTTTTGTGCTGGTAGATTGAAGGAGTATGTTGGAAATTGGAGAAAGATAACTAGTGATGAAAATGTTTTAGATATTGTTCAACATTGCCATATAGAATTCTTAGAGGGTGAAAATCCTACAAATTCAATTAGTTACAGAAACAAATTTACAGAGAAAGAGGAATTGGTTATTGATCAAGAAATTCAGAATTTGTTGGCAATGCAAGTTATTGAAGAAGTTGATCATCATCCAAATGAATATATTTCTCCAATTTTTATCATACCAAAGAGTACCCCTGGCGAATATAGAATGATACTAAATCTAAAAAACTTAAATAACTTTGTTGAGTATCATCATTTTAAAATGGATACATTTGAATCAGCTCTGAAATTAGTCAAACCTAATATGTATTTTGCAAGCACTGATATTCGCCATGGGTATTATAGTGTTCCAATTGCTGTTGAAGATCGTGTTAAGCTTAGGTTTTTTCATTTTGGAAAAATCTACCAGTATCATGCTTTACCAAATGGTATTTCATGTGCGCCAAGGCA
>CM037795.1:43675574-43715128 GCA_021229015.1 Solen grandis | reverse complement strand
GTGTGCTATCATCGCCCGCTACCAGACTGTTATGGTCACTGTTAACATCTCTTTCATCTGACGTTTCGCCGCCCTTTTCCGTATTGTCATGGTTACTATTTGCATCGTATCGGCCTTCCTTGTCCTCTTTCTGCTTCTTGTTTTCTTTCTTTGGAAACGTCACCACATAATCCTCATATTTCTTCGGTAATGAATGTGTGCGCCTCTCCATTGCACTGAACGTGTTAAGAGAGAGATGAGGCATGAGATACCATATTACATAAGATTGTTTTAAAAGACACTAGAGTAGCTACATACGATCTAAGTAAAAATAATTTTAAATAGAAATATTTCAGCAAACTAAAACCTCGCAAGAATTGTTAAATCGCACATGTATATATAAAAGGTAAATATTTGGACAACGCGTAAGTGACTTTCGTATTGTCGTGTACGAAATCCTGTTAGGGCCACTTTGAAATATCGCTTTTTTAAACAATTCGACGATACGAGACCATGACACCACGTAACTGAGAGATTGTCGTGATGTCGTATATATCGTTTCAAGGAAAGTTACTTGCCGGTCATTTGTACCATGTATCTCCGACTTTTATTCTATGTATTTTTCATAAGCACGGTCTTGCCCGAGGCCCACTCGCAAGGGACTTGGCTGCAGCTTTAATTCCTGATTGGTTCATTTACTCAAAACTAATATGTCAAAACTCGAATGATACGGTATTCTAGTCATAGTTTGAAATTAAAAAAAAAAATATATTGTGTATTTCTAATGTATCAACAGGAAGACAAAATGATAGAGTAATATAATGTTGCAAGCATCGCATATACATATACGACGGTATGCGCCGCTCGGATCGAAAATTATAAACAAGTTCGATCAAATGTATCATAGTTTTCACTATGTATATAATTTTTTAATCATTTATCCACGATGCATAAGTATAGGTTAATGTTTGTTATCGAGGGTTTAACAAATCAAACCGCTCAAGCTCGCAGCTTGTTAAACCCTCGATAACAAAAATTAACCTACTTAATGTATGGAATCATGTTTTGACGTTACTATGCAAGTCCACCTCTGCACGCATGCGCACAAAGATTGGTCGTATATACTAGGTTACCCAATAAACCAAGTGGTTTAACGAGTAAAACTACGGTGGCATAAAGGTGACATGGAAGATATTTTTATATTACATGCGCACGTAGTAGCTTTACGTGCGCACGTAGTAACTTTACGTACGCACGTAGTAGCTATTACGTGCGCACATAGTAGCTTTACGTGCGCACATAGTAGCTATTACGTGCGCACGTAGTAACTTTACGTGCGCACGTAGTAGCTTTACGTGCGCACATAGTAGCTTTACGTGCGCACATAGTAGCTATTACGTGCGCACGTAGTAGTTTTACACTAGTTTTGCAGTTTTCTATAGCTTTAAATTTAAAAAAAATGCACAGGTATTTCCCAAGATGCCTAGTCCAACCGGAACTACACCCTTATAACGGCCCTGGCAAAGCGGCAAGCCGATTGCATTGTTACTTCCTGTATTTTTTTTTAAAAATACGCCCCCTAACCCGAACTCCTGGATCCGGCACTGTATGTCACTAGGGATGTTAAAGGTTGTAGGATTACTTAAAACAATACTAACATCTGTTGAAGTAAATACTAGTAAAATGAAACTAAATAAAATTTACAAAAGGAAATGACTTGCATATTGTTGCAATCAGAACAATAAAATTATATGAGGCTTTTAATACAACAGAAGGCTAGCATAGTTATCTTAAGTGATAGCTACTGCGTGTGCATCTAGAAGCTATCAAGTTATCATTATATATATATATATATATATATATATATATATATATATATCCATTTTATGCCACCAAAGTTTAAAGTTCCAAAAAGATTGCTTATTAGTTTAATCATCTATTTAATTTAAAAAGTTCTTTGTCAGTGGTTCTTTGATTTGGCCATTACTTGAACCGTGTAAGGCTATGACAGATTCTTGCCCAAATTGGTGTTTGAACTCATAAAATTCAGTTCCATTGTCATATAATGGTAACCTACAACTGGGCCTCACTGCCCTTATGCTTGATAAATGAAATTGATAGAGTCTGAAACTGTAAAATTGTCATTTTAAATTTAATTAAATTTAGCTGAGGTCTTGTAGTCATAAACATTGCTTCTAAATTAAGTGAGTTAAAATGATGTGAATGAACGAGGAGAGAATATAAAGTGAAAATTAAGCTTCAATAATTCAAAGGAAATAATTCTAAGACTTACAGATCAGATATACCAATATTCATTTAAATATTACAGCCATAAACACTGATTTCAAATATTTTATCTAATAGACATTTACATTGTCTTGAAGTTAAATCTAGATTTGTTAAAGACATAACGATCTTAGAGTGAAATAAAGATAAAGTGTGGTTGAGTAATTCAAACTCGGGTGATGTTTCACTTTGATATCCAGACATTTGTTTCAGAAATATTATGTTAAATTACTTTTCATCTTGATAAAATAACCATGCTAATCCAAATCCTGGTGAATTTGAAATCCCAAACACCATATGGTTTTAAAAACAGGCAACTGCAAAAGCATGCCGCAGTGGTGGGACGCGATAACTACTGCGTGCGAGCATGATAACTATTACGTGCGTCCGTATTAGCTACTACGTGCGCACGGAAAACTACGTGTGCACGTAATAGCTACTACGTGCGCACGTAATAATATTACGTTCGCACGTAATAGCGTCTACGTTCGCACGTAAAATATATTCCAATACCCCTTATGCCACCGTAGTTAAACCGAACGAAAAATTTGAAAAATACTGCAATCTCATTGGTCAAAATATAATTCCATACATTAAGTATATACATTGTATCTCTTTTCCCCCATTTTATCTTTGCATATTAACACGTAATATATACGATAGATGAGACTGCATATATTGATATATCCTGCACATAATATATGAATGCATATACATGCATACGTAATAACATATAAGAATGTCGTCTATATAAAGAGCAGTTAGAGCATCCTCATCGTAACCGAAAGTTTGTAGGTTCCATAGCCGCCCGCTACATATCAATAATGTTACTGAGTGTGGTATTATATCGCTTGTCTTTGGCGTTGTGGGAACACACTATGACGTCCACTGCACTATGGGATCGGACCATATAGTGCTTTAAGCATTCAGGGATCAGAATTGAACCTCGAAGTGTGTACTTCGTTGCATTACTACATCTGATAGAATAGAAAGATATCTAACACAATTTAGGTTCAGAACTTTGAGCAAAAGTTCGTTAAATAACATATATTTGAATGAATAAAGGTATATTCAACGAGTATATAAACAGTCTTAGGAGTAAATGTCCTGACTAAAGGAGCATTATGGGTTGTTTTTTTTTGACAAACTTTGCACCTTGACATGAATAAAATAGTCTAGTTTTGCAATTTGACTAGAATTAACAGATATTTGTTTGAGTAAAATAACACCTCAGTGTTATTTGCTATTACTATATAAGAATATAAAGACTGAATGATTGAATCTAGCCATATCTATTCCGTGTTACACAACATTCTAAAATGATGTTAACTTATTTCATAGTTTACATCAACATCATAACAAACAGATTTGTAGGTAATTACATCAGATGAAAAAGTAAAAGTCGCTTGATCATGTTCTAGCTAAGATACATATATCAAATATATGTATAGTTTTTGGCTCTTAACAGACATGTTTTAGTATGAACTCTTTTCGACCTCATAACTTTTCCTGAGCAGAAATACATCAATGTTAAAAATCAGTTTTCAGTCCTGATCATTAGTTAAAGTCTGCTTTGGGCACGCGCTTCGTAGTCTAATCAAAGCGCTGAAGGCACTGAAGTTGTGTGTGTCTCAAGTGAAAGAGGGTTTTGACGAGCTGCAGATCTGCTGGGTAACTTAATATTTTGCAAGATACAAAACCTAATAAAATAATAAAATATTTTTGTTTTAGATTTGCTTCTTTTTTTATTTAGATATGTATATTGATATAAATCTTATAAACTGTAGGCAAGAGAAATAGCGAGAGTAAGAGTGGCGATGTGCTAATTGTTTGCTGTCCATTGAAACGAATAGTTTGTTTATCTTTTCTTGTAACGACCCTGTTAACGCAATGTTAAAGCGGGTCTATAACATTGGTTTTATTGGCATTGCTTGAAAATTGGATCCCCGTTTATTAGATTTACTTTGATAAACAAAAGAAATGCGACAATCATGTTCTTTCAGTGCTATCAGCGCTTTTATTTGTAATCAGTATGTGACGTTACAGCCTCTATTTTTATAGACTGAAGTTTGTTATGCAAAGAAAAGTCAGTGGGTGGCTCGTAGTTAATTTAGGATAGTAGATATACAGTTTTCGGCCATTTTACAATATAACAAATAATACCAGGGGAATCTGATGTCGATAGCTTGATGAGATTGTTACATGGATTTGTTTCGAAATTCAACCTTTCTACATGGGCTATTGTAACACTATAAAATTATTGAAATCTGCATATTTACTATCCAAAATTATCTAAGAGCCACTTTTGCATGAAAATAAGCTATATTCCTCCTCATGGTCAAGTGATAGATATGCAACATCATAGAGAAATTAGTTCTTTCTTTATTTTTGCCTCAAAATTGATTATTCCAGCACTTTTGCAAAATCTCAGCATATCCTTGTTGTAGAGTTATATATAATTGTTCGATCATATTTACAATATTAAGAGATTATTCGGTTTTCAAAGTACAGAAACGGATGTTTATAATGTAGGTACTATAAATAGGCGACGGTGATGTGCTGTACTTGTCCAATAATGTTTAATAATAGTGAAGACGATTGCTATTACAAGCACAATTACAACGATGATGATGATGATGGTGTCCTGCATAAGAAAATGTTCATCATCCATGTCAATCATGAAATAGATATTTAACTGCAAAATGTGTTAGTAAGGGACATATCAACACACTTTTGGTATGTTTTTGGAGCTGACCCCAAAATACGTTAGTTTGACTGCAATTTGGGGCGGACCGTAAAGTGCGTAACGCACTTTGGGGTCCGGCCCCAGTTACTATGCAAAAGTGACACAATATATCGGAGTTTAAATGTATTAAATTCTTGAGATTGTATTGAACCGTAGAAGATTAGTATTTGATACAAAGCTTGAAAGTACTTTATGTGTGTGACATCGTATTACATCTCAGAAGTGTAATATTTAACTTTAGATAGAGGGTACCATAAGTGCGTCAGATCGTATCGCACCATAGAATTGACATCTTGAACTTAAATAAAGCGTACCTTATGTGCGTGAAATTGTATTGCGGCTAAAAAGCAACATATTTTAACCTAAAATAGTGTGAACTAAAGCCCCAGTGCGTTTTAGCTGGGAAAAATATATTTTTCAAAATTTCTAATTAGCAAAGCCTCAAATGATGTTTGATTAACCTCTTAATGTTTAATTAAGCCCATATAATGAAATATTTGCCCGGAAGTCTTAGTTGTTCAGACAGGGCAAAATAGTGAGAAAGATGGGCGGAGTTTGTTCTGAAACACACTGTTCAGTAAAACCACCGATGTCTCGGTGTACATGGGGTGTTCCAGAAGTTCATGGACTTTTTCTATAGACTGAATAAATATTGATAAACGGTAGTAGGAGAGATAGGAAGAAAATCCATGAACTTCTGAAAAATCCCTTTTATGTTAATTTTATGCTGTCATTGTTCTGAGCTAAATATAGAACGAGACAGCCACAATTTGCATTTTTTCTAATAGAATCTTACCTGTAAATTAGGCATTTCTCAAGGTCTTTCAGTGGTGAAATTAAAACTGAATTATATATGTTGTAAGTGCATTCGGATTTAGGTCTAACATCTATAAGAAACTGGGACTTTAAGTGCATGAGACCGTATTGCGGTTAAAAGAAACACATGGGACGTATCTTAGGTGTTTGAGATCGTGTTGCACACCGAAGGCAACATGTATTACTAAGAACATAGTTTTTCTTAAGTGCATGAATTTGTATTCGTTTAACATGGAACATAGTGTATTTTAAGTGCACGAGATTGTATTGGGTTTAACTAAAAACATTGTGTATTTTAAGTGCATGAGGTTTATTGGTTTAACATAAAACATTGTGTATTTTGAGAGCATGAGAATGTATTGGGTTAATATAGAACATTGTGTACCTTAAGTGCATGAGGTTTATTGGTTTAACATAGAACATTGTGTATTTTGAGTGCATGAGAATGTATTGGGTTAATATAGAACATAGTGTATTTTAAGTGCACGAGATGGTATCGCGGCTAAAAGGCAAAATATCAGACTTCAAATAGCGCGCACCTTAAGTGCATGCGATCGTAGAGCTCCTCAGAAGCAACGCATACGATTTAAAATATAGAGTACCTTAAGAGCGCGAGATTATATTGAGGATATTTGACTTAAAAATAGAGCGTACCATAAGTGTGTCAGATTTTATTTATCTCAATAACTTATATTAGACACACAGTACCTGGTACTTTAAATGCGTGGGACTGTACTGCACCTAAAAACAAAAGATATAGTGTATTTGTTTTTATTCTTACGTTGTTGTTTTAGTCCTAAATGACTGTCCTATGAATTTTACATAACGTGCGTATAGCAAACCAGATTGTTCCCGATGAATCTTTTTTTTTTTCATCGGCCCTATTTTTGCCCTTTTTTTGACCCGACAGAGTCACTGCCAATTATTCATGGCGGAGGTCCACTGGTGGATTCAAACGGATTCAAAGGGGTGGGGCGCGCCGGGGGCGCGCTAAAAGTCCCCGACCATACATAAATGTAGACACATAACCTGCTAAAACTCACAATTATGCACTTTTTCACAGATTTTTAAATTTAAAAATCGCAGGGGAGTAGAACTAATAAATTCCCCGGATTGATAAGTCCAACCGGAACTACACCCTCCTCACGGCTCGGGCAAAGCTGCTTGCATTATCGCTACACATATTTTTAATGAACTCCTGGATCCATCTCTGGGGTCGAATTGCGCGATAGAGAAAGTATGCGGAAGTATCCGCACAACCCTCGGTAGAGAACGGCAAAAGCTACAAAAAAGTTTCAGAAGGGGGGGGGGGGGGGGGGGGGCGAGACCAGGGGACCTTAGGTTTTCAGGTTTTCATCGTCTTTTTTTATTTTCAAACTGGTTAAAAACAAAAGCCGGTCAGTTTTTCTGTACCCGACTCTCGGAGGACTTAAATGTTCGCGTAAGATTTTTTTCCTCCGAAGGTAAAGGGTAGAAGACGACAGTCCTCGCAGGTTCGCGGCTATTTTCGAAAAACGCAGCCGATAGACCAAAAGAAGGATCGAGTAATATCGAGACCAAAACAATCCTGGGTAAAATGGCCTTTTAACCAGCCGGAGTAGCCTAGGCCCTTCTCAAAATGTATGCATACCAGAGATTCTTTTCTCAGAACGAGGTTTAGATGGGTCAGGTATACACACCAGTACAGCTGATAATATCACTTGTATAGTTATGGCGACCACTGGTGGAAGCACATCCACAAGTAAACTGTTGCAATAAATTTTCTCATTATCATTGCAGTGTTCCAGTTTGTAATTCTAATGGAAAATATGATGCAGATAATTAACCTCTCATCACATTCCTATCTGGATATCCAGAGACACTGTAAACTGAGTTTAAATCACTATGTTTAAGAACAAGGGTTGATTGTACAGAAATAAAAACACAACGACCATCTTCTCTGGGTTCTTAATTTTATATTTAAATAACAAAACTGTATGTACATTGAAACAATCATTAGGCATTATATCACATGCTTGAAGTTACATAGATAACGTTTATCTTTTTATACTGAGTTTATGTCAGATTTATTACAAAATTTTCCGGTTCACACACTGAAAAAAGATCAGAATTATAGTCAAATAAACAATATATAGAAAACTATGTCCAACTTGCATTTTATAAAATTACAAAAACTCTATTGAAAGAAAGCGTTTCTAATGAGAATAACTTTAGCAACAGCGTTAAGACGTGATGCAGTAGAATTTAGTGTTTCTTTATCTTGAAGTCTTCAAAGATAGTTCCATGACCCTTGAGAATTCAAGAAGTCAAAATGGCTGATTTCTTGATGGGTGATATATACCTTATGGTTGTGGTTTTATGCAATGTAGGGACACCAGAACTGCCAACAATTCCACAAGGATACATATGCCAAGAATTTCCTTCTAAAGAAGCATAAGCGTTGCAGTCAAAAACTAATCTCCGTTAATTGGCATCATTTTTTTTTCATGTCTTTAATTCTTTAGTTGCAGGTAGAGATAATCACAATCTTTTCCGCATTTAGCTATCTTACCCATGTTAGATGCTGTATGTCTGTGCTTGCTGACTTTGTGCCGGAGCTGACCAGTTGTTTTTTTTGTTGTTATTGTTTCATTATTATTTCTTCAATTTTTTTATCTCAGATATATTAAGATAATATTATCTGACTGAGTCCGAAATTAACTGACTTATATTTGTGAATCATGTACAGTCAAACATGTCTTAAAAAGTCAGTCAAGGGAATAAGAGAAAGTCGCCACTTAACAGAGGTGACCTCTAAATTAAGTACAAATATAAGATAAAATGCTACAGTTTGGTAATACATTTAAATTGACCGCTTAATGAAAATGGCCGCTTAGTACAGGTGGCTGCTAATACAGGTTGAACTGTAATTTCTTATAGGCAGGCCAGGAAAACACACACCTTCTGCTTAAAATACTATTTTTATGCAACATTTGTTGGAAATTTAAAATGGAGTCATTTAAAGCTGGTCCAGACTTGGTGGGAGCTAGTTAGTACGGTAGTACCATTTGTGACTATATTTTATACTGGATCTGGTCTCTCACTGGCCAGGTTACTAGTATATAACCTGGAATGAATGGATCTGGATTCTATGGCTGGGTTACGGCTCGAATAACCACAAACTTCAAGGTCCTAAGGTTCCTTGCCTCTTAAATATGCAATGTCTAGTGTAAAGATGTGTTAATATCCTCTGGACTTATTATTTTTAACCCAGCAATCTGTTAGAGTAAGCCCGTAATATGCTTGCAACATACACATTTGCCTAATTTGACAGTCACATTTTGCAACTAGTATTATATGAAATGAAATAATGCATTTAATTTACATTTATACAGATTACTTAAAACTTCAAGCTGCCTGAAGAGAAAAAAAAACTTTCATACAACTGAACTAAATGTGTATGCTATCCACTAAAAATATATCTTATAAAAGTTTATTTCACCCATAATTTATTGTTATTTTTCTATTCGAGTCTCGAGAAAATGAGGAAAATGTATGTCATAATCTTTAAATTAAATACTTTATTACAAAGAAATATGTGATTTAATTCCATTGTTGATTACAATGGCTTAAACTTTTAAATATGTGAAGTTTTATTCTTTCTTTGAGATTTGTGGCATTTGCTGCATACATCAGTATTATCATGAACTGAAAACAGACATTTGGGATACTGTAAGCTAGGTGCCCAAAAGAAGCTGGTAATATATATGTTATTGTCTAAAAGGTTATCTTATCAACAATGGAATGTAAGCTTAATGGCTTTATTGTAGGTGTTGATAATTAGTTTAACCATGTGTTTACATCTGGTCAGCAGGTTGTGTGTTTGAAATATACATGGCTGGGCTTATTAGGTATTCTGTGATTTAAATAGTTGTTGTTGTTGTTGTATTGGGGTTTACCGTCGCTGCGATAGTATTTTAATCATATAGCGACGTCCAGCTAATTACAGGTGGAGGAAGACCCTGAGTACACAGAGGTACCCGGGTAGAACCACCGACCTACCGCAAGCCAGCTGGAAGGCTTCCTCACATGAAAAATCCGAAGTCCCTACCGGGATTCGAACCCACGATTTAAATAGTGGATGAATGGAAACTGTCTTAATGCAGATAGTCTTCACTGTAAAACTTGGATTTTTTTGTTCAAGGACTACTTCTATGATGAAAATGTAAGTTATTTAATAATTTTCTAGGCCTTAGCAAAGCTTAAACCTGTGTAAATATGTACACCACTGACGTCTCTATCAGTGTAAGCTGCTGAGTTTGTTTACAACTGAGTCTGAATTGACCCATCTAAACCTCGTTCTGGTTACCTTACTGAATATGCATAAGATAATATTACCTGGTGTTAAGGTAGAATACGCATGTAAAAATAGGTCAATATTTCTGATTTTACCATCATGCATCCACCCAACAGCTTTATATCACAGAGGCCATTGCTAGGTAGTACACATTAAAATACCCTTGTACGATAGTCGATATGAAATGTCTCGGGATATTTATTCCACGGTTCGAGGTTCTGACCCCAATATTTCTTGAGCCATAAGTAACCTTGACGTAAACACACGAATTCCTTTATGTAACAAACAATAAGTGTTTAATGCTTTCTAATTATAAGGGAATGGTTTGAGATAGGAATAGAATATTTCATGATGTAAATGAACAGAAACAGTCTATCGTGATAACAAAATAATGATGCATGCATGACAAATATGCGAGAGTAGGAATGTGATGATTTTCATGAAATTCATTTGAGAAAAACATTATCACAAAAAAAGTCAATTCAATGTTAAATGAAGCTTGTATGGTATTAAGATATTTTTATTGCTTATAGATATTCTCTGTTCTGTTTTAATATTACAGATTTCGAAATTGGTGATTTTAGCTTTTTTTCCTTCTTTTCTAATCACAAACTTTAACTGTCTAACTCCAGAATTAATTCCAAGTTAGTTCGTTCCCAAAGCAATAAAAATACATTTTCATTAACTTAATATTATAATGATGCATATATAACAAGAGGCCCATGATGGCCCTAAATCGCTCACCTGAGATAAAAAGGTTGACCCAAGGAACATCTGTACCAATTTATTTTAAAATCTGGCCACTAGTTTTGAAGAAGATGATTTTTAAAGTTTTCATTTTTTTTCTTTTTGTTGCCATGGCAACCAGAGTTCTACATGGATCAAGTTTATTTTAGCAACTTTTGTGAAGGTTGACCCAAGGATCATCCCTGCCAAGTTTAATCAAATTCTGTCCAGTGGTTTCAGAGGAAATGTTGATTAAAGTTTTACCTATATACATATAAGGCAAATAAGCCCCGCCCCTAGCGGCCATGTTTTTTACGGATCAGAAATTTTTTAGCAACTTTGGTAGAGGTTGACCCAAGGAACATCTGTACCAATTTATTTTAAAATCTGGCCAGTAGTTTTGAAGAAGATGATTTTTAAAATTTTCATTTTTTTTTTCATTTTGTTGCCATGGCAACCAGAGTTCTGCATGGATCAAGTTTATTTTAGCAACTTTTGTGAAGGTTGACCCAAGGATCATCCCTGCTAAGTTTAATCAAATTCTATCCAGTGGTGTCAGAGAAGATGTTGTTTAAAGGTTTCTCTATATACATATAAGGCAAATAAGCCCCGCCCCTGGCGGCCATGTTTTTTTACGGATTGGAATAATTTTAGCAACTTTGTTAGAGGTTGACCCAAGGAACATCTGTACCAATTTATTTTAAAATCTGGCCAGTAGTTTTGAAGAAGATGATTTTTAAAGATTTCATTTTTTTTCTTTTCTTTTTGTTGCCATGGCAACCAGAGTTCTACATGGATCAAGTTTATTTTAGCAACTTTTGTGAAGGTTGACCCAAGGATCATCCCTGCCAAGTTTAATCAAATTCTGTCCAGTGGTTTCAGAGGAGATGTTGTTTAAAGGTTTCTCTATATACATATAAGGCAAATAAGCCCCGCCCCTGGCGGCCATTGTTTTTTTACGGATCGGAATAATTTTAGCAACTTTGGTAGAGGTTGACCCAAGGAACATCTGTACCAATTTATTTTAAAATCTGACCAGTAGTTTTGAAGAAGATGATTTTTTAAGTTTTCATTTTTTTTTCTTTTTGTTGCCATGGCAACCAGAGTTCTACATGGATCAAGTTTATTTTTGCAACTTTTGTGAAGGTTGACCCAAGGATCATCCCTGCCAAGTTTAATCAAATTCTGTCCAGTGGTTTCAGAGGAGATGTCGTTTAAAGAAAATTGTTGACGACGCACGACGCACGACGACGGACGACGGACGCAGGGCGATCCTAAAGCTAAAAAATAATGATATTAGCACTACCATAATTATCAATTTCATTTACTCCTTTTGTACAATTACTTTAATATTTCTGCATCACTATTACAACTGAATAATTCGAACAGTAAGTGTTCCTATTCATTTCAAAGTCGCAATTACTCAATCTGACAGGTTTTACCTTTTCATTTATAAGGTATTACGAATGAAACAATTAACCATAGCAGAAATAAATTGTTATTCAATGAATAACTTATTGAATAACTTCATTAATCATTAACTTTAGTAACACAGTAATACATGGAATGGAAACTAGCTTACCCAGATCTCCCAGTTGTTGTGATGAGTTAATCACACGGACCTTTAGTTGACCCACAGCCAGCAAAACCTCTTGAAGTTGGAAGCATTGTTCCAAAGGATGTTCATGACACTCGTCTCGCAACGCCGCTTTTTATTAAATAGTCGGAATACGGGAATGCACGGATAAGTTAATTGCTGTCAAACACTACTTATAAATAGAAATTGAATATACAGTCTGGCGAATAACCCCCCCCCCCCCTCACACACACCACCACCAAAAAAAACCAAAAAAAAACTCATGTTGAGCAGACTCTCCCCCATTATTGGAGACTCTCTCCCATTATAACCTGTCACCAAGAACCAATTTATGGCTGTGGTCCGCGGTGAGTCATGTATGTTCGGTAATGGGAGATAGGGATAGACACTGGTGTTTAATTTGACTTGGGATGCTAGCTAGTCTTATAATTAAAATGTGGCCATGTATATGTGTTTCAATATCTGAGGAATCATCTTTCAATTGCTGTGTTCCGATAAAAAAAGTTTGTTTGGAAATTGACTAATTATAAGAGAGGGATAGAGAAGAGACGTTTATCTAAACAGGTTTATTCCCACGCGCCGACCAGCCAGTTATAAAAGTAAAAGTTCAAAGGAACAGCGCAAATTAATATTATCAACAGTGCGTGGTGTGATGCACGGGGCTAAATATGTACACTCATGAACCCATATTTACGAAGCATTACCTTTAGAACTGAACAAGATGTTTGGTATTGTTGTAATACAGGCTTAATTCCTCATAAATTAATTACAGGCAAGAATTATTTTCATTCTAATTATATGTTTTATTATCTATTGTATTTGTTTGTTGAGGGTGCTAAATTACAAACTGACACCGCCTTCTGTTCTGGTCGAAATATAAAAATAAAATATCGGCAGTCAATTTTTGAGAATATTGAGAAATTAACTTAAAGTCAAACCGAAATGAAACCAATATCATGTAAATAAAGACGTTAATATATTTCCTTAATGCATACATGTACATGTATCTGCATTTCTTCGGCGAAAACATTTAGAAAAGTATAATAGGCTAATAAAAAGGTAACTGTAGCTGGTGGGCTCTTTCAAGATATTAAATGAAGTTTGGTATTTTCTGGTGAGGAATACCATGACAATTATATATATATATCCATAGTTTATAAATATATTAAAAATAAACACCCAGCTACTTGTTTTTTTTCCGTCGAAAACGGTCAGAAAAATATTGATAGTCCAATCAAAATGTACCGGAAGCTGGCGAGCTCTTTGAAGATATTAAACGAAGTTTGGTATTTTCTAGTGAGGAATACCATGATAATTATGAATATATCCTTAGTTTATAAATATCTTAAAAACAAGAGGCCCATGATGGCCCTAAATCGCTCACCTAGATAAATAGGTTGACCCAAGGAACATCTGTACCAATTCATTTTAAATCTGACCAGTAGTTTTGAAGAAGATGATTTTTAAAGATTTCATTTTTTTCTTTTCTTTTTGTGCCATGCCAACCAGAGTTCTATATGGATCAATTTATTTTAGGAACTTTTGTGAAGGTTGACCCAAGGATCATTCCTGCCAAATTAATCAAATTCTGTCCAGTGGTTTCATGAGGAAATGTTGATTAAGTTTTCCCTATATACATATAAGGCAAATAAAGCCCCGCCCCTGCCGGCCATGTTTTTTACGGATCGGAAAAATTTTAGCAACTTTGGTAGAGGTTTGCCCAAGGAACATCTGTACCAATTTATTTTAAAATCTGGCCAGTAGTTTTGAAGAAGATGATTTTTAGAGGGGTTTTTTGTTTTTTTTTTGTTGCCATGGCAACCATGAGTTCTACATGGATCAAGTTTATTTTAGCAACTTTTGTGAAGGTTGACCCAAGGATCATCCCTGCCAAGTTTAATCAAATTTGTCCAGTGGTTTCAGAGGAGATGTTGTTTTAAGGTTTCTCTATATACATATAAGGCAAATAAGCCCTGCCCCTGGCGGCCATGTTTTTTACGGATCGGAATAATTTTAGCAACTTTGGTAGAGTTGACCCAAGGAACATCTGTACCAATTTATTTTAAAATCTGCCAGTATTTTGAAGAAGATGATTTTTAAAGTTTTCATTTTTTTTTCTTTTTGTTGCCATGGCAACCAGAGTTCGACAGGGATCAAGATTATTTTAGCAACTTTTGTGAAGGTTGACCCAAGGATCATCCCTGCCAAGTTTAATCAAATTCTGTCCAGTGGTTTCAGAGGAGATGTTGTTTAAAGGTTTCTCTATATACATATAAGGCAAATAAGCCCCGCCCCTGGCGGCCATGTTTTTTTACGGATCAGAATAATTTTAGCAACTTTGGTAGAGGTTGACCCAAGGAACATCTGTACCAAATTATTTTGAAATCTGGCCAGTAGTTTTGAAGGAGATGATTTTTAAAGTTTTCAAATTATTTTTCTTTTTGTAGCCATGGCAACCAGAGTTCTTCATGGATCAACTTTATTTTAGCAACTTTTGTAGAGCCTTACCCAAGGAACATTCCTGCCAAGTTTCATTAAATTCTGTCCAGCAGTTTCAGAGGAGATGTCGTTTAAAGAAAATTGTTGACGACGGACGACGGACGACTGACGACGCACGACGCACGACGACGGACGCCGGACGAAGGGCGATCACAAAAGCTCACCTTGAGCACTTTGTGCTCAGGTGAGCTAATAAACACCCAGCTACTTGTTTTTTCCGTCGTTAACGGTCAGAAAAATATTGATAGTCCAATCAAAATGTACCGGTAGCTGGCGAGCTCTTTGAAGATAATAAAAGAAGTTTGGTATTTTCTGGTGAGGAATACCATGACAATTATGAATATATCCATAGTTTATAAATATATTAAAAATAAACACCCAACTACTTGTTTCTTCGGCGAAAACATTGAAAAAAATATTGATGGTCGATTCAAAATGTACCGGTTGCTGGCGACCTGTTTGAACATATTAAATGAAGTTTGGTATTTTCTGGTGAGGAATACCATGACAATTATGAATATATTCATAGTTAAAGAATATATAAAAAATAAACACCCAGCTACTTGTTTTTTCGTCGAAAACGGTCAAAAAAATATTGATAGTCCAATCAAAATGTACCGGAAGCTGGCGAGCTCTTTGAAGATATTAAATGAAGCTTGGTATTTTCTGGTGAGGAATACCATGGCAATTATGAATATATCCATAGTTTATAAATATATTAAAAATAAATAAATAGCTACTTGTTTTTTCGGCGAAAACATTGAAAAAAAATATTGATAGTCCAATCAAAATGTACCGGTAGCTGGCGACCTCTTTGAAGATATTAAATGAAGTTTGATATTTTCTGGTGAGGAATATCATGACAATTATGAATATATCCTTAGTTTATAAATATATTAAAAATAAACACCCAGCTACTTGTTTTTTCCGTCGAAAACGGTCAGAAAAATATTGAAATTAAATAGCTTGTATTCTGGTGGAATACATGCAATATGAATATATCCTAGTTTAAATATAAATATAATCTTGTTTTCGCGAAACATGAAAAATATTGATAGCCAATCAAAATGTACGAACTGCACTCTTGAAGTATTAAATGAGTTTGATTTTCTGGTGAGGAATATCCATGACAATTATGAATATATCCATAGTTTAAGAATATATGAAAAATAAACACCCAGTTACTTGTTTTTTCGTCGAAAACATTGAAAAAAAATATTGATGGCCGAATCAAAATGTACCGATAACTGGCGACCTCTTTGAAGATATTAAATGAAGTTTTCTTTTAGGAACGGTCAGAAAAATATTGATAGTCCAATCAAAATGTACCGGTAGCTGGCGAGCTATTTGAAGATATTAAATGAAGTTTGGTATTTTCTGGTGAGGTATACCATGACAATTATGAATATATCCATAGTTTATAAATATATTAAAAATAAACACCCAGCTACGTGTTTTTTTCGGCGAAAACATTTAAAAAAATATTGATGATCGAATCAAAATTGTCCCGGTAACTGGCGACCTCTTTGAAGATATTAAATGAAGTTTGGTATTTTCTGGTGGGGAATACCATGACAATTATGAATATATCCATAGTTTATGAATTTATGAAAAATAAACACCCAGCTACTTGTTTTTTCGGCGAAAACATTGAGAAAAATATTGATAATCAAATTAAAATGTAACTGTAGTTGGTGATTCCTTTGAAGGTATTGAATGAAATTTGATATAAATTCTCGTGAAGTTTACCATGACAAATATGAATATATTCATAGTTAATGTTTTCATGAAAAAGAAACACCAATCTACTGGTTTCTTCGACAAAAATATAAATGAAATTTAGTTATGACAGATACAATTACTGTTTGGAATTTAAAACTATCAGAACCGTGAATATGTTCATATTTTAGGATTTCTCTTTCCCTTAATGGTTTTAATTGCGAGAAATATCAATAAAATTCCCCGGTACCTGGCTACTAGTAGCTGCCTTTTCCCTTTAAAAGTAACCAGTTACTAGTAGCTGGCTACTTGTAGCCAACTTTTCCACCGAGAAGTAACCAGCTACTAGTAACTAACTTTACTTTCGTGAAGTAACCAGCTACTAGTAGCTGGTTACTAGTAGCCAACTTTTCCGATCTGTTAATATCAATCCTGACCAGTGTGGTGTGCTGTACACAGCCACAGGCAATGTTTGATCGTCCTTATCCAATCAAATTGCATGATTCGGACAAGTAGCAGACTCGCCAGTCTATCAGTTGAAACAATTATCATCGGGTAATTAGCAGCTATTAAGGCAATACTAAAGCTAGAATGAGTAAAGTTTGAATGCATTTGGTACATCGTAATAAAGACGTAAATGATTGCTTTAGTATATCTTACCATGGATAAAAAGGTCCCGGAGAATAGCTAATCCGTACTTACCGGAAGTGTAAACAATAAATGATAATAAGATCAGCTGTTTACCAATCATTTAAATCTTAAAAAACTCGTCATATAGACACATCATAGAAAGCACACCTCAGCTAGCGGTAAATTGCAAATGAAGTGCAATTTTCACACCGACGGTGATTTGATTAACAACGGATATCGTCTGCTGAATAATTTACTATAATGAGTTGTGCTGATCGGAAGAGTTGGGTAACCACTTCATATCACCATACCGTACACGATTAATATTTTAAGCTAAATAATATTTTAGGTAAAAGCAATTTAAAATATAAAAAAAAGAAAAAGAAGGTGAAAATATTATTAAAATGATCCAACTCTTTTGCTTTATTCGTCCCAATTAATTAAAACCATATGATCAGAAATCATTCAATAAATCAAAGATACTGTATCAATTTAAATGTGTTTGATGTAAATGGCATGATCTCCGATCTGTTACAAGGTAGTGTTGCATTTAAAGTGAAACAGTGCTTGTGGAAAGTTAAGTTTCTATTTGAATTAGATCTATTTATAAATTTTGAGATTTTTTTAAGATCTATTTTAATGGTATTTTCATTAAATGCAATAAACAGTATATAATATAAACTGTTAATGAATTTAATGAAGGGATAATCAAATGTGTATTTTTATTTATTTATTTTTTATTACTAACGTCTCTTTGATATATGTCGTAAAATCTCCCTGGCTGGACCCCGAATCTCCCTGTGAAAATTTCAAAACCTCCCTGGGAGACATACTGAAAATATGGCATGTATGTTGAAGCCATCAATAGTTACCATATAAAGCCTGATCTGTAGAAAGCTACAGTTAAACCTTACCAAATTTAATTGTAAAATCATCATTACAATTAATAGCTCTGAGTGTATATACTTCATTTATACTGTAAATAATATGTTGAGTTCGTTGTTATTCTTACTGCTGTACCATGTGTTATTTATTTATTTATACTTGTATTCTAATTTTTTCCACTGGAATCATGCATGTGTATATATTTTGTATTTTCAGTCCTTTAACCCTTTCCCTCATACACTCAATAGGTACCATATTGAACCTGATCTGAAGAAATATACAGTTAAGCCTTACCAAATTTAATTGTGAAATCCTCCTTACAAGACAACTAAGGAGCAGTGAACAACATAAAACCTGATCAGCCTGCAAGTTACTTGTAGGCTGATCTAGTTTTATGCTGTAAGCGTAGGCCTTTTCATGGTGTCTTCTATGAGGGAAAGGGTTAAGGAACAGATGACCATATTTTTATGTATCTGTTAAAATGAAAACAACTCATTTATATAAAAAGATTATTATTAAAATTTTACTTCTAACATACTCATTGTTTTTTATTTTGTCATTTTTATAAAATTGGCTTTCATTCTACTTACATTTCAGTAAAACAAGCTATTAATCAAATCTTATAGGTGAAGCAAGCGCGCAGAGATGTCAACATCAGCAAGTTAACGTTCAACTAGTGTGCATAAGCGTGCGGTAAGCAATTGCATGCTTGGATGTGAATCTAAAATTCACAACTAGCATGCTTAAGCGTGCAGCAAGTATGTTCAAGCACACGGTAAATATGCTTAAGCGTGTGGCAAGCTTGCACAAGCGTGCAGCAAGTAAGCGACAAGCGCGCGGCAAGCCTGCACAAGCATGCTCAAGCGTGCAGTAAGCATGCGCAAGCAAGCAGAATTAAGCGTGCGCATGCTAGTAAATAAGCTAGTGATGGTTCCAAATACACGCTTGCATGCTTGCGCATGCTAGTACTAGCGTGCGCTGGCATGTAAGACTGCTATTTGAAATTTAACAAGCTTGTGCATGCTTAAAGATTTGGGTCATTGCACGCTTAATGAGTGGCAGTTGCACGCTTACTGCATGCTTGTCGCAAGCACAATTTAAGCGCGCAATTTTGGTTTTATATATATATATATATCGACCGTGCCCGCAATGACGTTGCATAAGTCCAAAACATTGTGTTAGAAGCAGTCAGCCCTTTTGTAGCACAGTTTTTGTCTTAAAATTGAATAAATAAATAAATAAATAAGTGGTGCCTCTCCTATCAATCGCGCGTTTGTTTTTGTTTCTCTTTATATATTTTTTGCTTGCCATACCTCTTAAGAACCATAATTACCTTTATAATCTATAATTGTCCAGATATTAGCTAGGCATTGATCTTCATTGTCTTTCGTACTTTTGTATAGTGTTCAAAAACTTCTGTGCATGGTCTGATTTGTTACATAAATAACTATAAATACAGACATTTGGTGTTATTTTTAACGCTTTGAATTGCATTATATCTAATTTATTTGCCCACGCTTATTCCGCACACCAACGATATGAGGACCTTCCTCCATTGTGAGGACTTGTAGTCTTCCTTAAACTGATTTGATGGGTGAATAAATGAATGAAATGAAATACAGGTCTCTAGTTTTATACCAATAATGGAAATGTATATTAAAGTTTAGCTAGTGTCTGAGCTGACCTCGTTAGCAAATTACACAAAATAATAAAATAATTCTATACAATCTACATTGTGAATATACATTGTGAATATACATTGTAGTTATGAAACTATTCTGTTGTAACAGTCTAAAAGTAACCCATTCTGGTGAGAGATGTGTAAGCGGTCTGGTAGAGTCGGCAGAGCACTCGCGCTGTAAGCGAGGGGCCCCGGGGCCAGCTGGAAGGTTTCCTTACATGAAAATCTGAAAGACCTGCAGGGATTCAACGAGTCTTTGTGAGGACTAGGAGGCCTTTAGACTGATCGCTCACACAAAATTAGCTATTAACAGGTGGAGGAAGACCCTGAATGCACAAAGGCTTTTTAATAAGAACAACTATCCTACCGCAAACCAGCTGGAAGGCTGAAATCTGAATGACACTGCTGGGATTCAATCAGTCTTTGTGAGGATAAGGAGTCTTCAGACTGACCACTCACACAAAATTAACTAATAACTGGGTTGAGAAAGACCCTGAATTCACAGGGCAATAAAGTAGAACCAGCAATCTACCACAAGCCAGCTGGAAAGCTTCACACATGAAAATCTAAATGATCCTGCCAGCATTCAAGAAGTCCATGTGAGAACTAGGATTCCTCAGATTGATCAATCACACAAAATTAGCTATAACAGGTGGAGGAGACCCTGAATGCAAAATTTTGTAGAACAACCGACCTCTGCAAGCAGCTGGATTTTCACATGAAAATCTGAATACACTTGGATCCAACCAGTCCTTGTGAGGACTAGGAGGCCTTTAGACTGATCACTCACACAAACTTAGCAATTAACAGATGTAAGAAGACCCTGAATGCACAAAGGCTTTTAGGTAGAACAATCGACCTCTGCAAGCCAGCTGGAAGTTTTCCTCACATGAAAATCTGAATAACACTGGTGGGTTCAACCAGTCCTTGTGAGGACTAGGAGGCCTTTAGACTGATCACTCACACAAAATAAGCTAATAGCAGGTAAAGGAAGACCCTGAATGCACAACGGCTTATAGGTAGAACAACCGACCTCTGCAAGCAAGCTGGAAGTCTTCATCACATGAAAATCTTAATGACCCTGTTTGGATTCAACCAGGTCTTGTGAGGACGAGGGGGCCTTTAGACTGATCACTCACACAAAATAAGCTAATAACAGGTAAAGGAAGACCCTGAATGCACAAAGGCTTTAAGGTAGAATCACCGACCTACATGTACTGCAAGCCAGCTGGAGGACTTCCTCACATGAAAATCTGAATAACCCTGCTGGGATTCAACCAGTACTTGTGAGGACTAGGAGGTCTTTAGACTGATCACTCTCACAAAATTAGCTATTAACAGGTGTAAGAAGACCCTGAATGCACAAAGACTTTAAGGTAGAATCACCGACCTCTGCCAGCCAGCTTGAAGTTTTCCTCACATGAAAATCTGAATGACACTGGTGGGTTCAACCAGTCCTTGTGAGGACTAGGAGGCCTTTAGACTGATCACTCACACAAAATTTACTAATAACAGGTGGGTGGAGGGAGGCCCTGAATGCACAAATGCATTTAGATAGAACCATTGACCTACCGCAAGCCAGATGGAAGTCTTCCTCACATGAAAATCTGAATGACCCTGTTTGGATTCAACCTGTCCTTGTGAGGACTAGGAGGCCTTTAGACTGATCACTCACACAAACTTAGCTATTAACAGGTGGAGGAAGACGCTGAATACACAAAGGCATTTAGGTAGAACAACCGACCTCTGCAAGCCAGCTGGAAGGCTTCCTCGCATGAAAATCTTAATGACCCTGCTGTGTTTCAACCAGTCTTCATGAAGACCAGGAGTCCTCAGACTGAGCACTCACACAAAATTAACTTCAATGTTAAACTCTATTTCGTCAAGACTCTTCCTTTGTAGAGGTGTACGTTCTCTTCTCCATCTTCATCAGCAGTTTACTGACTTTTGCGATCTGATATTATTTTACCATATTAAACAAATCATAATACCCTTTCAGAAGACAACAAGATTTTTATTATGAACATTTAATGAATAAATTAGATAAATAAACCAAATTAAAGAACTTCAAAATTAATGCACTTAATTGCGAATCTCATTCACGCTTAGACAAAACATCTGTCCAATTATGGTGTAGTTCTGTAATTCAATCAAAGAGACCTCTATTTATCCCGTCTATGACAATAAACAGTATAGTTCCACTATGAAGACTACTCCAAATTTTGTTTTGCTACCGGTATTGATTATCTCAATGTACTTTCTACATTTCCTAGATTTAAGAAAAGGTCAAGCTATTTTATTCATACAGGCACCTAAGCTAGGGACTGTTCAAGCCTGGCTATCCATTCTCCTATTTACTTGGAAATTAGTTGTCTGAAAAAATGACCACCAGTTAAATATAGTGCTATCGATCTTAATAAAAATGTTCATAGGAATAAGAAATTATACATTGCTTTTCTTGTTTGGGAAAATATGTTCGATAGAATAGACAGCTATTACCTTTGGTAAATACTTATAAAAGAAAATGACAGTTCTAAAATGATATACGCAATGAAATCAATGTATAATTATGTAAAATCCTTTCTTAGATACAAAGGAAACTAGAACTATCACTAAATGTGATTAATACCCCCGCAATACTGCTTTAGAAATGATGAAGTTATTAGGATTAAGAAAAAGAGTATGAAAAAGACATTTTTACATTAGTTTTTTTTCCAGATTTTTGGTCGGGTTACACAGGTTGTGCTTGACCATTGTATGAAATTGTTTTGAATTCCAACCAGTAGTTTTAAAGTTAAGCTCCGGACAAGGAAAAGTAACAAAGGGCAATAACTCTGTAATTACAATAGATAGAGTTATGGTTCTTGTGCACTGCACTTCCTCTTATTGTGGTTGACAATTGTATGAAATTGTTTTTAATTCCAACCAGTTCTTTTCAAGTTATGCTATGGACAAGGAAAAGTAACAAAGGGAAATAACTCTGTAATTCCTAGATAGAGTTATGGTTCTTGTGCACTGCACTTCCTCATATTGTGGTTGACCATTGTATGAAATTGTTTTGAAATCCAACCAGTAGTTTACAAGTTATACTCTGGACAAGGAAAAGTAACTTAGGGCAATAACTCTGTAATTCCTATGGATAGAGTTATGGTTCTTGTGCACTGCACTTCCTCTCC
This sequence comes from Solen grandis, assembly GCA_021229015.1. Classification (NCBI taxonomy): domain Eukaryota; kingdom Metazoa; phylum Mollusca; class Bivalvia; order Adapedonta; family Solenidae; genus Solen; species Solen grandis. The sequence goes on along the minus strand of CM037795.1, from coordinate 43,692,052 downwards.
ATGTGCTTGATCATTGTGTGAAGTTGTATTGAATTCCAATAATGCAACGGACCGCTGGACCGACCGACCGACCACTGGGTGACTCCTATATACCCCCCCAAACTTCGTTTCGGGGGTATAATAAATCATATTTCATTAATTCTAAAATCGGAGTTAAACAAGGGGATCCTTCGAGTAGCTTACTATGTTCTTTTCTTCCTTAATGATATGATACAGAATATAAACCCTCACCGCGTGGGTTCGAATCCCGCCAGGGTCATTCGGATTTTCATGTGAGGAAGCTTTCCAGCTGGTTTGCGGAAGGTCGGTGGTTTACCCGGGTGCCTCTGTGCATTCGGGGTTTCCTCCACCTGTAATAAGCTGGACGTCGCTATATGACTGAAATACTGTCGCAGCGATGGTAAACCCAACACACACACACACAGAGAATATAAACACTGATACTGACGGCATAATTACTTTAGATGAGCTTAAGATTTGTTAATGATGCTGTACTATTTGCTCAAAACCCGCGCTCACTTCAGTCTATGTTAAACATTGTGTAAGACATTGGGCTTAACACTCAATATCAAGAAAAAAAAGTATGACATTTGAATTAGGTAGACCTACCACATACACTTTTTATATTAATAACACTCTTACAGAAATAGTAGATTTATATAAATACCCCGAGGTTCACCTGTTTAAAAACAACAGTTGGAACAGGTCCCAAAAGAAAACCGCTATGCATACGTTAAGGGCACTCCACAATCTGTTTACTCTTTTTAATCAATAGATCTTGACACACATTACAAAAAATAAAGTTATTTGATTGAATTATGCAGCTAGTTTATGGAGTTATTGTAGTTATAAAGATATTAAGCTAGTACACACTAAATTTATTTATTTATTTACTTATTTTTTAGAAGCCGCCGTGGGCGAGGGTTTTCAGTCGTGAACTGCAAATCTCTCAGCCCTTCACCACTGTGGGTTTGAATCCCAGTCGGGACTTAGGATTTTTCATGTGAGGAAACCATCCAGCTGGCTTGCGGTAGGTTGGGGGTTCTACCCGGAGGACCTCCGTTCCTTGTACATAGGTCTCCGGAGTCTTCATCCCACTGTAATGAGCTGGACGTCGCTTATTTGGCAGCGAAAATTAACACTAACAAACAAACACACCATTTTTTTTTTTTTTTTAAAAATCTATATGTGAAGAAATCTACACATTCAAGTGCTTAATATGGCGAATTAGGACGTGTACCAATGAACATCATCAGATATCATTTTGATAAAATATTGGGTAAAAATACTTCAAAATAAAACATCCTCAATTCTATTTAAAACATATAAAATGCTTAAAGATGAAGTAAATGCAGGTTGTAAAGACAGCAACAATTGGGCTTATCAAATAAAACACATTTTGGATCATATAAGTATGTCGTATATTTGGATTTGCATTTCTTTTGTTAATTTTAGATATATCAATGAACGTAAACTCGATAATTATCGCCAGAGTTGGTATACAAATATATACACTACACAAAACAGAATCGTATTTTATTTTTAACAAAATTTTGCCAATGAGAACTACCTTAATGATATTAAAGATTAACGTCTCAGAATTGCATTAACAAGATTCAGAGTTTCATCACATGATTTATTCATTGAAACGGGATGATACAATAACATTCCTAGAAATCAGTGGTTATGTAAAAGCTGCACAATGAATCTACTTGAAAGTGAATATAAGTTTTTTACTTGTATGTCCGAATTACAGAGAAATAAGAAATACAGTTTTGTGCACTTACAAACTATTTTAAAGATTAAAGGCATTTTGAGCCAGGGGCCTCCGTGGCCGAGAGGGTAAAGTCGCTGACTTTAACACTCACTCAGCCCTCACCGCTGTGGGTTCGAATCCCGGCAGGGTCATTCGGATTTTCATGTGAGGAAGTTTTCCAGCTGACTTGCGGAAGGTCGGTGGTTTACCCGGGTGTCTCTGAGCATTCGGGGTTTCCTCAACCTGTAATTAGCTGGACGTCGCTACGGACGGAAAACGCAATCACACGCATTTTAGAAAAATAAAAGAAGCCACTATATTTTTTTTCCAAATGTAAAAAAGAATCACAAAAAAATGAAAATACATAAACGCAATATCATTTGATAATGATATAGTATAAGTGCAATGTCATAATAAGATAAGTACATGCTAATTGAATAATTCATTTTTATTTACATATATGCTTCTCTGTATTTTTCATGTCTCCCTTGTATCATTGTATATGTGTATATGATATACTATGAATGTCATATGATGTTTAATGCAATAAAGTAAATGTTATGTTATGAATGCCTGTTTATTTCTGTATGTGTATTTTTCTTCTTCTTACATTTTCTAACTTCTAAAGTAACCCCCCCCCCCCCCCCCCCCCTTCCATCTCTCTCTTCGTCTCTCTCTCTTTCTCTCTGATAGTACATGTAGTTATATAAACATTCATTTGTTCTCTGTTAAGCTCGAATATACATAAATTATATATTTTTGTCTATAACCCACTACTATTCTGTTGTGACTATATATAGATTTTTTTCTTATTCATTTGCCAAAGATTATTACATCTGCCAAGATTTTCCCGACTTTCTGAATATTTATAATCAAATAATCATCCAAAATACTTTTGTCATATTAGATTCCCGTCCTCATCTCTCTGGAACATGACATTGTTCAGTAAAGTGGGCTATACAATTATCTAAAATTATATCGTTTGAAAAACAAAAAGGATATCTCTCTCTCTCTCTCTATATATATAGGATATTTTCGCTTTAAGAAACGGCGAAATTCGTTTTATTAGAACATATACATGTACATGTATGATCTTGCATGTGATATTCTTTTAAACGTGATAATTTCGATAAAGTTTACCCTTGGTCAAGCTTCACTCGACTAATTTCTCGATTCGGTTAGTACCAATATTCGGTGTCGCTGCCATACGGCGATAGAGATGTTGATGACGGACACAGGGTATTGTCTGGGAACATGATCTAATTCCTGTGTGGACTAGTTAAGCTGAATAATGATTTAGAAGTAAAGAAGTCAATACACAAGCCTTTACAAGATCCAATCACGTTACATAAACATTCTATTTAATTTTAGATGATATTTTAAGTTCAGATACAACCATGTTGTAAAATTATTTTTGCTACTGATGAATAAAGATATTGTATCGTTGCGTAGTATATCAACATTATGCCTCCATTATGATACTCAGCATATATGTGTACGTGTATGTTCATACTACATGTTTCTAAGAACTATGAAACTGCTACCTTTGTTTGCCTAAATTAAATCGAAATAGCATTTACTGCATGCCGTGTACACAATAGACCCTTCTTAATATTATCTCATGCATATTCAGTAAGGTAACCAGAACGAGGCTTAGATGGGTCAGTTCAGACTCAGTTGTAAACAAACTCAGCAGCTTACACTGATAGAGACGTCAGTGGTGTACATATTTACACAGGCTTAAGTTTTTTTGAGGCCAGGGAAAAATATTAAATTACACTTCCATCAGAGAAGAAGTCCTTGAACAAAAAGTCCAAGTTTTCCAGTGAAGATTATCTACATTATGACAGTTTCTGTTTATCCACTATAAAACACAGTATCCCTAATAAGCTCAGCCATGCATATTTTACAAATACACAACCTGCTGACCAAATGTAAACACATGGTTAAACCAATTCTCAACACCTACAATAAAGCCTCCATTGTAGATAAGATAACCTTTTAGACAATAACATATAAATTACCAACTTCTTTTGGACACCTAGCTAACAGTATCCCAAATGTCTGTTTCAGTTCATGATAATACTGATGTATGCAGCAAATGCCACAAATCTCACAGAAAGAATGAAATTTCACATACTTACGTGTTAAGCCATTTCAATCAAGAATGGAATTAAATCACACATTTCTTTGTAGTAAAGTATTTAATTTAAAGATTATGACATACATTTTCCTCCTTTTCTCGAGACTCGAATAGAAAAATAACAATAAATTATGAGTGAAATAAACTTTTAAGATATATTTTCAGTGGATAGCATAAATATCTAGTTCAATTGTATGAAAGTTTTTCTCTTCAGGCAACTTATAAGTTTTAAGTAATCTGTATAAATGTAAAATAAATGCATTATTTCATTTTATATAATACTAATTGCAAAATGTGTCTGCCAAATTAGGCAAATGTGTATGTTGCAAGCATATTACGGGCTTACTCTAACAGATTGCTGGATTAACAATATATTAACATATCTTTACAATAGACATTGCAGATTTAAGAGGAAAGGAACCTCAGGACCTTGAAGTTTGTGGTTATTCGAGCCATAACCCAGCCATAGAATCCAGATCAAGTCATTCCACATTATATACTAGTAACCCGGCCAGTGAGAGATCAGATCCGGTATCATAAAATATATTCACAAATGGCACTACTAGCTAGCTCCCACTCAGTCTGGACCAGATTTAAATGACTCGATTGTATGAAATCAGTATTTTAAGCAGAAGGTATGTGTTTTCCTGGCCTGCCTATTAGAAATTACAGTTGAACCTTAGCAACTACCTGTACAAAGCGACCAACTGCATTAAGCGGTAAATTAAATACAATGTTTTACAAAACTTAATCATTTTGTCATATATTTGTACTTAATTGAGCGGTCACCTCTGTTAAGTGGCCACTTTCTCTTAGTCCCTTGAGTGACCATTTAAGACAGGTTTGACTCTACATGATTCACAAATATAAGTCAGTTTATCTCGGCTCAGACAGATCATATTAACAGTCTTAATATACATGAGATAAAGAAATTTGAAGAAACAAAAATAAAATAAATAAAAAAAAACAAAAAAAACAACAGATCAGCTCCGGCACAAAGTCAGGAAGCACAGACTTACAGCATCTAACGTAGGTAAAATAGCAAAATGCGGAAAAGATTATGATTGCCTCTACCTGCAACTAAAGAATAAAAGACATGTAGCAACTGATGCCAATTAACGGGGATTAGTTTTTGAACGTAATGCTTATGCTTCTATAGAAGGAAATTCTTTCCATATGCATCCTTGTGGAATTGAAATCAGCCATTTGGACTTCTTGAATTTTCAAGTGTCATGGGACTATCTTTGAAGACTTTAAAATAAAGAAACACTAAATACTACTGCATCAAGTGTTAACACTGTTGCTAAAATTATTTTTTATTAGAAACACTTTCCTTTAATACAGTTTTTGTAATTTTTTAAAATGCAAATTGGACATAGTTTTCCATACATTGTTTATTTGACTATAATTCTGGTATTTTTCCAGTGTGTAAACCAGAGAATTTTTTAATACATCTGACATACCCCCAGTATACAAAGATAAACTTTATAATATTATATTCATCTCCAAGCATGTGAAGCATTGCCTAATGATGATTTAATGTACATACACTTTTGTTATTAAATATAAAATTAAGAGCATAAGACCAAAGAAGATGGTTGATGGAAGATGGTTTTTATTTCTATACAACCGATGAATGCCTTAGTTCTTGAACATGGTGATTTAAACTCAGTTTACAGTGTCTCTGGACAGCCAGATATAGGATATATCTGCAACATATCTTCCATTAGAATTACAAACTGAAACACTGCAATGATAATGAGAAATTTATTTCAACAGTTTACTTGTGGATGTGCTTCCACCAGTGGACACCGTAACTATCTGAGTGATTATCAGCTGTACTGGTGCGTACACCTGACCCATCTAAACCTCGTTCTGAGAAAAGAATCCCAGGTATGCATAAATTTTGAGAAGGGCCTATTAGTGCATTGCTTCATGTTTTTGTAAAATATTGTCATGTAAAACAGCAAGGAATGCTACACGATAAACAAATGACCGTTGATTTACATGTATTTTAAAAACACAATTTTTAACAGCTTTCACTTAACACAAATAATTACGAACTGAAGCACTTCGTACTAAATGCCTTCAACCCAATAACATAAAGGGTTAATATATATGAGCACAGAGATATCTCAATGATATAAACAGTATTACGCAACAGATACACAAGTCAAGCATCGACGATTTTGTGAGGACCAAGAGGATCAATGCCAGTAGATGCATGGTAATAAGAAACATGCGCCTAACGGAAATATGCAAATATTCAAATATATGAATATTCATGAAAATGTACATCCCAAGGTCACGTGATAAATAAAATCGTGCAAATGGAGTGCGTCAGAGTCGAACTTTCACGCTTAACTGAGGACTCGCTAATCTTTGTACGAAAACACGTTTATCATCAAAATAGGCCGATTTAATGGATATCTTTGTGAGGACTCGTGTGTAAGAAAGGTGCGCAGTCAAGCTCGAGTCCTCACGATTATAGTTATACAAACGCACACAAACACACACATTCATACACACGCACATGAGTAACACTATATGCCCGCCGCCATTTCATGGTGGGGGCATAAAAATTTACAAAGGGCAATAACTCTTAAATAATGCAACAGAGAGTTATGGTTCTTCAGCACTGCAACCCCTCAATAAGATCTATCCACATTTTGAAGTTTCATCTTGATAGCTTTTATACTTTTTGAGTTATGGCCAAGCAAAAATTAAGTATGAAAATTTACAAAGGGCATTAACTCCAAAAGTATGCAATAGAGAGTTATGGTTTTTGCAGTGCAGCATTCCCCCCTGCCTGGAATATTTATTTTTTCACTTTTTCACTTTCCCCCTCCATAACTATGAGTTTACATACCATATTGTGTATATGGACTCACTGTCCTAGTTAAATGTTATATTCTTAAAAAGAGCCATGTTGACATGGCCTTCCCCCACCGAAAGCTTGTTCCTTAGAAGATGTGTTGGAGAATAGAATATTTCATTTTTAACAGAAAATTTTTGGGTAATGAAGACCAATGTTTAAGTGATTATAGATATGAAACCCATGTGAAGACCTACTAATTCCCCTATTTTGAGGTCTACAAGTAAAATGTAAAGGTCACTGTAACAAAAACAAAGGGCAATAACTAAAAAAATATGAAAGATAAGGTTATCATTCTTGTGCACTGCACTCTTCCTCAATGAGATCTATCAACCTATGATGTTTCAAATTGACATTTCAAATTCTTTTTGACTTATGATCCATATAAAAATTAAGACTGAAATATAACAAATGGCAGTAACTCAAAAATTATGAAAGGTAGAGTTATCATTCTTGTGCACTGCACTCCTCCTCAATAAGATCTACCACTAGAAGTTCAATTGAATTAAATACTTTTTTAAAAAAAGGGCAATAACTAAAATATTATGAAAGGTAGAGTTATCATTCTTGTGCACTGCACTCCTCCTCAATAAGATCTAACCACGTAGGAAGTTTCAAGTTGACATTTCAAATACTTTTTTAATTATGCTCTGGACAAAAATGTGGGACGGATGGACGGAAAGACGGACGGAGAGAGACTATTACCACATCCCCCGCCGCCTTACGCAGGGAATAATAAAACTGTTCAAACATGTTATATTAATGTTCTTATTATTCTCTTAAGCAATAAAACATCATTAAATAAGAGTAAAATACAATTAAATGCCTACATTATAAATAGTAGAAAAATTCTCTTTTTAGGTCCTTCATGCTATTTTTCCCCATCCTCCTATTGGCCCGGACCCCTTTCCCCCCAAAGTGAAAAAAAAACAACAACACTGTTTTGGGCACTGCACTCTCCCTCAATGAGATCTATCCACATATGAAGTTTCATCTTGATACCTCATATACTTTTAGAGCTATGGCCTGGACAAACAACAGATGGCCAGACGAACAGACAGACAAGCTGAATCCAGTATACACCCCTTACAACTTCGTTGTGCAGGGCATATAATTAAAGGGGAATTAGATGAGCTAGAGTGTGCATTACACTTCTACACCTCCTCCGTTATACATGCTCTAGATTTGGAGTGAATCCAAGTAACAATGTTGAAATGCTGCAGACAAGTTTTTAAACAAAGTTGATTACAAGGGATAATTCAAAACTCAAATGTGCTAAAGTACTGGTTCTTCTAAACCTTGAAAAGTATCCATGATATATGCTTGGATTGATCCATTCAATAGTGTGTTAGTTAGTGCACAGGCCAATTTCTTTTAAAACAAAATCTTAAACAAAACTTAGGGAGATAATTCCAGAATTACATGAGCCAGAGGTTTGGTTTAAAGGTATCCATGATCCAAGTTGGGAGTGAATCCATGAAATAGTATTGAAGTTATGCTCCAGCGAGAAAGTGTGACGAGAATGACAATGAACAAACTGACCCCTATGTGTCTGCCACACCATTTTATCAAGCAAAAATTTAGATATTTTGGCTTTGCTTTGCATAAGAGTGTGAAATGAAGTAGTATAACCATGGGTGAAAAAAAATTAAAATTATCACTCGCCCTTTCCAAACATTAACAGTAGAATCAGGAAAAAATGTTTTGACTTAAAAGTCAGTTTTAAGCACAGGTACCGTACACACGGGCAGATTAGGCACAGCTACGTTTAAGGTGCATCCTAATTTTCTAATTTATTTGAAAAAAAAAAAAAAAAAAAACTTAACGTATTGTATGCGGCAAAATCTTGTTTTGAAATTTGTGCCGCTGTACATTTTGACAGACTGAAAGCTGTCCGTACGTCACCGGGCTAATCATAAGGTGAACAGTTTTATTTACACATTAGACCGTTACATTAATGAGGGGTAGGATAAAGGTGACACATTTTTATAACATGACATTACTCAACCGTGTCCCCGCATTCTAAATAACACTTGGGATCATTATCACCTGTCAAAATTCTCCCAACTTACAAACATTACGTAACAATTGCCACCTGTCAAGTTTCTCCTGTACATCATGAGGTCCCGTAAAATGAATTTATTTTTTTATATTGAAAATGGCTTCCATCAAGTTGTTTCAGTTTCTCACGATCATTTTATCATGAAATATACCAGTGGGATAACTAATAAGAACAAAAGCAATAACCTGGTATTGTTTATCATGGTTTCCTATAGACTTTGTGGCATATTATCGTATTCAGTGGCTTTCAGTATATCCATTTTCGGAGATCGTATACCGGTAAATTTCACTTCTCAGTGATTGAAAAAAGAAACCTGAAAAGCTGTATATAAACCTGATTTATCTGGAAAAAAAGTACGCCTAATCTGCTGGTGTATACGGTAACTCAAAAAAATGTTTTGAGGTTACTAACTTTTGATTTAGTTACTGATAATAAATCTGAATCCTTCTTAAAATCCAGACATCAAACACCACGAAAATTTTATATGTGTGTAAAAATTATTTTGTTTCACAAACAAAGTTTTGTTCTGGATTTAAGATAATAATATTATTAGCAATTCGGCTCCTCAATGCAGGCATTTCATCTGCCCCCAGCTCCTCTTCCCATAAATCATTCAATTTGTTTTCAACTGCCCACTCTGTCAACTCCTCCCTGGCCATACCAGTGTTTAACACCTGCACTATGACAACATCCTTGTTTGGAGCGTTATCTCCATCACAGTAACCATGAAGCAGCAGTGCCCCTCAGCAGGCAGCTCATCCATCGTGTCCAGAACAATGCCTCGGCTCTTTGATAGAATTTCAATCAATCTCTCGTCAAGATCCAGTTTGGTTTTTGCAGGAGAAGCCTGATTCAAGATGGCAGAATTTATATAGAATTCAGAGTTCACATTGAAAACATCATTCAGAGACGAGATCAATTTCTTGGACAAACAGGATGCAATCTTAGAATGACCAAGTGGGACCCCTATTAGAACTACTGCTGGGTATGTTGGGGGTGTTTCTGTCAATACACGCTTTATTTGAGTCCCAAGCACCTGCCAGAACCTTGGAGTCTGAGCGGGAAATTGCGACTTCAGATAATCAAATTCAGGTTTGAATCTTTTGAAGTAATCACTATCTACAGGCTTGGGTTGTGCTTCATTTTCACCATTTTGACTGGCTTTGGAAAAACAGAAAATACCAAGACCTACAACTGACATGAAAAGAAAAATATAAAAATATATATATTTTTCTTTTGGTTTTCCAGGTTTGCCTGCCTTAAGCAGTGAAGAAGCTTGTTTCCCTCCTTTTGGTACCTGACCATCTACAGCAGAACTCAATGATTTGGTTGGCTTTGGTGATACTGTAGGTTTGCCCCTAGGTGTTTGAGCTCCTGCACCTCTTTTGCGAGTGGCAGAGTCAAGACTTTTTGGTGACTGATCTCCTGACATAGATGATGAGCTAATGGATACAAATGATATGTCTGACATGACTGCCGACCTATCCAGTTCAGTTGTGTCAGAGGAATTTCCATCAGTGACATCTTTATTGACATTGTAACGTCTTGATCCAGGGGAACCAAATGGTACAAGGGGAGTGGTATTACTCCCAAGGGCAGGTCTTTTTAAGTCATGTGATCTAGTATTCTGGGATGGAGGACTGTCTTCTTTCTTCTTCCCATTCATGTTATTCCTTATAATGGATGTACAGGTACAGCAACTACAACAAAAAGCAGTGAAAGCAGAGGTGTTGCTAGCCCATAATTAATTATCTGTCCTTGAAATTAAAAGAGCAAAAAACTCATTTTCAGAGGCAGATAACTAACAAGAGGGCCAAGATGGCCCTAGATCGCTCACCTGAGAAAAGTATCATTCATTGCCTGTACAAAACAGATTGCTTAAGAATAAAGATGATGAGGTGAAACAATGTTCAGGAATTTTCTGACCCCATCCAAGACAAACATCTGCCAAGTTTGAGGAGATTGGACAAAAATGTTGCCTCAGGTTAAACAAGATTTTTCTAAGATTTGACCTACTGACCTACTTTTGTCCACCCCACCCATTTTCAAACTGGTTCGAGATATCATCATGACAAACAATCTGACCAAGTTTGAGGAAGATTGGATCAAAATTGTGGCCTCTAGTGTGTAAACAAGATTTTTCTAAGATTTGACCTACTGACCTACTTTTGGATCCAACCTGACCCATTTTCAAAAGGGTTCGAGATATTATCAAGACAAATATTCTGACCAAGTTTGAGGAAGATTGGCTCAAAATTGTGGCCTCTAGTGTGTAAACATCAAAAGTGTTGATGGACGACGGACGATGGAGGACGGACAATCAAGTATCCCAAAAGCTCACCCTGAGCTATGCTCAGGTGAGCTAAAAAGTAGAATGGGGACCCCAAATTTTTTCCCATAAATTTGTTCTAGTGTGCTTCTCTATAGTCATACAAAGTTTAGAAAAAATCTCTCTGCTAGTTTTAATTTTCCTTCTTTGTCTATATAGTAAAAACCTGTTACACTAGCATAGGTCTTCAATAGTCACAATATACTTATATCATTTATATGAGTGCAAGACAGCAAACCTTATCAATTTGTTCTGTTCACTGTTTTAAATAAAGTTTGATGTATTAACTTATGCTTTAGCAATACATTCACACAACTAGCATACCTGTATGATGCACTTATTTTCTATATAGACAAAGAAGGGAAATTAAAACTAGCCATTATAATTTTCTAAAACTTTGCATTATTAAAGAGAAATTACATTAGAAACTAATTAATGGGGCAAAAAATTGGGGGTTACTATTCTACTTTTTGAGTTATCTGCTCCTGAAAGTAAGTTTTTTGCTCTTTTATAGCATCAGAAGAAGATTTTTCTAGTTTTTCCTATATAAGTATATATAAAATCAAGTGACCGCTGGGGTGGGGCCAATTTTGACCCCAGGATTATGATTTGAACAAACTTGGTAGAGGTCTACTAGACAAAGCCACTAAGCTTTAGGCTTTGTGGTGTTATTATATGATGTTCTTCCCATACTGTCTGGAAAATCTCATCATTTTCAGAAAGGATCACTGAATTTTTCAGCAGTACTTCCAGCAGTGTCTGAGACAAAACACAAACTGGAACAACTTTAAGATTAAGAGTCTCCAATTCAGAGATTGAGTCAAGGTATTGCAGGGGTTTTCTTAAGTGGACGCCCACTTGCCCGTGTCATGGTGATTTTTCAAAGAAGATAGCCCGGCGGGCAAGTTTATTTATGTAAATGAAATCTTTCAGTTTTTTTAATTTTCTTTAGTATATCAGGGGTAAAATGCTTGCAAATTGTCTTTGATACGTATTAACAAAAATCCACCTTCATATTACACACATTTAGATTTAAACATTAACAAACACCAACTAACTTCAAGATTGGGCAACCTGTTTTCACTGGGAGCAAGTAGATGTTAAAAGTAACTTGCCCCCTGGACAAGTGAAAGTCAAATCCTTAAGTAAACCCTTGTATTGACTCCTATACCAATATGTTACGAGATTAAGATCAATGACAAAGAATCGAAAGAGCTTGAAAGCCTACTAAACGGATACATTGATTGTTTGATCATTAATATTGATAGGCGGTTTAGTGACAGTTCTGTGATAGTGACTGCCTTCAGCATATTTGACCCAACAGTGATTCCACAAAAGTTTTAAGCCTTTTGGAAACAAACAAATAAATGTCCTAGCAAAGCACTTCTTTCCAGAAGATAACGTGAAGGAAGAGAAATTGAAAACACAGTGGCAGGGCGTTAAATATCATATTGTTGACATTCTCAAAACCATCAGATGTTCATACAGAGAACTGATCTCAAACACCAAATAAAATCTCAAAAACAGAGTGGCTCCTCCTTGAGTGCTTAAGAAGTGAAGGACTTTGTCATTTCTTTCCTGAAGTTATCTTCACCTACTCGAAAATTGAAACTGAAGTAATAAAAATGCACACAAAACACATGTGTTTATGGTATAAAAAATTATGAAAACAAAGCACAGAAACAGGTTAGGATCTAGTATGCTGGAATGTTTGATGCATGGGTCTATCAATGGTCCATCTATTGAGAAAAGCTTTCAGCTTATCAAACAAGCTGTTAACATTTGGCTGGATAACTAAGGAAACCTAGAAGAAAACAAAATCAAAGCACTGAAGGCAGTGAAGTTGTGTGTGTCTCAAGTGTAAGAGTTTTTGATGAGCTGCAGATATGCAGGGTAAATTAGTTTTATGCAAGATACAAAACTTATATTAAAATAATAAAATAATGAATGACTGTTGTTTTAGATTTGTTTCCATTAGATTAAGATATTCATATTTGATATAACTCTTATAAACTGTAGGCAATAGAAAAAGGGAGACGTTAAGAGTGGCGATCGATGTGCTAATTGTTGAAACAAATGGTGCATTCATCATCTTTAATTTATTGTAATGACCTTTGTTAGCAAAGTTTCTATTGCATGCAAAACTTTAACCAAAATTTCTAAAGGGGCCATAATTCATATTAAATTCAGTCAAGAGTTATCTACCTTGGTTGTCTGATGCCCCTGAACATATTTATAAACTTTCAAGTCAATACCATAAATGGTTATTGAGATATAAGGTTGCAAAACTTTAACCAAAAGCTGCAACGCCGACGCCAGGGCGACTACAATAGCTCTCATATTCTTCGAATAGTCAAGCTTAAAATGTGGCATCTAAAGTGTTTGCAAATGTTTTTCAAACATATGACTAAGTGACCTAGATTTTGATCCTACCTAAAATTGCATCTTAGATTTCATGCAGTCATCATTCTTATCAAGTTTAATGAAGACTGGGACAAAAATGTAGCCTCTAGAGTATTTGTAAGGTTTTTCTAAAATTTGCCCTGGTGACCTACTTTTTGACCCCATGCAATCCAGTTTTGAATTCATCTGAGAAATCATTAAGACAAAAATCCTGACTATATTTCATGAAGAAAGGGGCAAAAAGGTGGCCTCAAACGTGTTCAAAATGTTTTTCTAAGATTTGTGCTGATGACCTAGATTTTGACCCCATGTGACCCAATTTCAAACTCATCCGAGATATTATGAAGACAAACACCCTGACCAAATATTATGAAGATTGGGCTAAATCTATGGCCTCTAGAGTGTTCATAAGGCATTGCTAAGATTTGACCTGGTGACCTAGTTTTTGAACCCATATAACCCAATTTTGACTCATCAGAGATATCATTTAAACAAATATCCTGCCCAAATATGATGATGTTTGGGCTAAATCTATGGCCCCTAGAGTGTTCACAAGTTCCTTTTTCAATTTTTAGCTCACCTGAGCACTTTGTGCGCCCCTGGTGGCCATGTTTTTTAAGGATCGGAATTTTTTTTAGCAACTTTGGTAGAGGTTGACCCAAGGAACATCTGTACCAATTTATTTTAAAATCTGGCTAGTAGTTTTGAAGAAGATGATTTTTAAAGTTTTCATTTTTTCTTTTTGTTGCCATGGCAACCAGAGATCTTCATGGATCAAGTTTATTTTAGCAACTTTTGTGAAGGTTGACCCAAGGATCATCCCTGCCAAGTTTAATCAAATTCTGTCCAGAGGTTTCAGAGGAGATGTTGTTTAAAGGTTTCTCTATATACATATAAGGCAAATAAGCCCCGCCCCTGGCGGCCATGTTTTTTTACAGATCGGAATAATTTGAGCAACTTTGGTAAAGGTTGACCCAAGGAACATCTGTACCAAGTTATTTTAAATTCTGGCCAGTAGTTTTGAAGGAGATGATTTTTAAAGTTTTCAATTTTTTTTTTTTTTTTAGCCATGGCAACCAGTTCTTCATGTATCAACTTTATTTTAGCAACTTTTGTAGAGCCTCACCCAAGGAACATTCCTGCCAAGTTTCATTAAAGTCTGTCCAGCGGTTTCAGAGGAGATGTCATTTAAAGCAAATTGTTGACGACGGACGACGCACGATGCCGGACGCACGATGCCGGACGCCGGACGAAGGGCGATCACAAAAGCTCACCTTGAGCACTTTGTGCTCAGGTGAGCTAAAAATCTGGTATCTAAAGTGTTTTTCTAAAATTTGACTAAGTGACCTACATTTTGATCCTACAAGTGCTCAGGTGAGCTAAAAAAAAAAAAAAAGCAAAAAAAACACAAGGAAGTGTGTCTTTGTGACACTAATGTCTCCCCATCCTAATAGCGGTCAATTTCATCAAAGCCATGCATATAACTTACCAATACACAATCATGTATATAAGCTTTTAAAATGTCAAAAAATGGTAACCTTAGGGGCAAAATGACATGTTATGATAAGTAACAGAAGTTCTTTTATTACCTCCCCTTGATTATTTTGTTGCCATGAGTTATCTCCCCTTATAAAAACTGTTTTTCTCCTATTTTCCTATGGTAAAGTTTAGATTTTTTCACGGAAATTGATACAAAATCATAAAATGCATCTTTCTACCATGAGTTTTTCTCATAAATCAAATTCAGTTTTTCATATTCATATTTTTCATAGGCTTCAATGTTAACTTATATGCAGATTATCTTCCCAAAGTTAGATAAAACTTGAAGAAACTCTTGCTGAAATATTTCTATTTTTGAATGTCTTCAAAGTGACAAAATTTTACAGAAATATAACCATCCAGTGGCAAGATATGGAATATGGCTATTACAGCCTATTAGGATGGGAAGACCTTAAATTTATATCATGTGCATTTGTATCAATATTCATGATTATATGACCTATTCATAAGCTTCATATTAATATAAAAACATAAGTTCTACACTTTTTTTTTGGAGATGCCTTTATGGGTATCTGCATTTATTTCCCCTCAATAGGTACAGCAGTGGTTGGGGAACCATCCCAAGCTGATCTCAACACCATTGAAATTATCATTTTCAGCTCACCTGAGCACGTGCTCAAGGTGAGCTTTTGTGATCGCCCTTTGTCCGGCGTCAGTCGTCTGTCGTGCGTCGTCAACAATTTGGCTTTTAACCCTTTCCCTCATATAGACTTATTTTGACGCACTCAGTAGGTATCACATAAAGCCTGATCTGCAGAAAACCACAGTTAAACCTTACCAAATTTAATTATAAAGTCCTCATTTCCAGACCACTGAGGAGCATAAAACCTGATCAGCCTGCGAGTTACTCGCAGGCTGATCTGGTTTTATGCTGTTCGCATAGGTCTTTTCATGGTTTCCTCTATGAGGGAAAGGTAAAACGGAGTATAGGTCACAAGGTCAAATCTTAGAAAAACCTTGTTAACACTCTAGAGGCCACATTTTTGACCCAATCTTAATGAAACTTGGTCAAAATGTTTGTTTCTATAAAATCTTGGACAAGTTGATTGGGTCATATGGGGTCAAAAGTAGGTCACCAGTCAAATCTTAGAAGAATCTAGGTCAGAATATTTGTTTTGATAAAATCTTGGACAAGTTTGATTTTGGGTCATATGGGGTCAAAAAGTAGGTCACGAGATCAAATCTTAGAAAAACATTGTTAACACTCTAGAGGCCCCATTTTTGGCCCAATCTTCATGAAACTTGGTCAGAATGTTTATTTTGATAAAATCTTGGACAAGTTCGAATTTAGGACATGTGGGGTCAAAAAGTAGGTCACGAGGTCAAATCTTAGAAAAACCTTGTATACAC
>CM037795.1:43659427-43675474 GCA_021229015.1 Solen grandis | reverse complement strand
CCCCACCTCTCTCCTTCCCCCCCCTCCCCCAAATATGATTTGTTTTTAAATTAACAAATGATAGTTAAAAAATTTATTGTACCAAATCTCTCTCTCTCTCTCTCTCCCCACCTCTCTCCTTCCCTCCCTCTCCGCTCAATATGTATTTGTTTCTTAATATTAACAAAATGATAGTTAAACAATTTATTGTACCAAATCTCTCTCCCCACCTCTCTCCTTCCCTCCCTCTCCGCTCAATATGTATTTGTTTCTTAATATTAACAAAATGATAAACAAATTATTGTACCAAATCTCTCTCTCTCCCCACCTCTTCCTTCCCTCCCTCTCCGCTCAATATGTATTTGTTTCTCTCTGTGTGTGTGTGTGTGTGTGTGAGTATTCAGTGACTGACATATGCCATAATTATCCACACCTTATTTCGGAGGTGTGTGCCCGATGCGGCATATCGTTTGACGCTTATAAGTCCCTGCCATACTGTTTCAGTAGTTATCATCATCATCGCCAAGAAATTAAATGATTTATTTAGAATGTAAAGAAGAAGACAATTGAACTTATATTTTAATGAAATGTTCATGTAAATAAAACGAAAATCAAAATAGCAAATATTATTTATTCATAAAATAAGATAAACATAAATACATGAATCTACCCTGTACACATACATTTCGTCCAACTCTGAATAAAATATATATCACTTACATGGCAAAACAGTGCATGAATTGAATCAAAATGAACAGATACAATAGTTTGTAACAATCGTTTTATACTGTACTAAATGACGATGAACTTATGCTGTTTTTTATTTACAGTTGTTTATACCAATGCATGCTTGGTGATACCATTTCCGACATTTTTTATTTTCACACTGAACAATATCATCCGTGAATTCTGGCATTTCACAAACACACTTTGTTTTTATCTTGTTGTTTTATGTAGTCCTTGAAAGGATGTTGATCTGTGTATTTTAATATTTTATATATTTCAATCCATTTGAATGACAAATCCATCTAACTGATATGCGAGTTCAAGAGAATTATATATTTCACCCTGAGACAGTCTTCCCTTCTACAACTTGCTTCTAAGTTTTGAATTTACTTTAAATCACGTGGTGCACCAGCAGCAGCATCAAGTCCTTGAACATTGTTTTATAAGTTCGCATAGACGGAGCTATAGGGTCTTCATGATTCAGTATCAATGAAACAACACTATCATTGCAAAAAATACCATATAGTTAAACATGTGTGTGTGTGTGAATATATATAAGTATAAATATGCAATAGGTTGCAGGCCCGGATTCACCGGGGGGGCCGAGGGGGCCTTGCCCCCCCCCCCCCCCCCCCCCCCCAGCTGCCCTGGTTATACTTTTTTTTTCTAGGCTATAAAATCCATTGATTACATAATGTCTGAGCTGTCTAGAGGAAATCCCCATCGTTGGCCCCCATACTGAACCAACCGCATAACCACCTGACCAGCCAGACTCCTATTGTCTTATGGCCCCCTGCTGTTAATGTGTAGGTAATCCGAATCGGCAGTCATCCATGACTTAGTGATAAGCATGTGTTTAAGGTACTGTGTATGCAAACTGATTGACACCTTCACTGATTCACAGGCTATTGTCGAGTCATACATAAGGTCATCTCGTCTGCCGAGCGATCTAATGATTGAAGAAAAATAGGCAATTACAAAAACTTTATATCAGTAAAACTATTCTAGACAGGTGATGTTTAGGAAATATAAAAAAAAAATCGATTAGTATAAAGTTAGCCATTAAAAACAACAACTAAGTTGGACATTAAAATGTAATTGCTATCGAAATATTTTCACTAGAGCCCAAAGAAATTATTGATTTAACAAATAAATTTGACTAAATCTAATCAACGAAATTTTAAATTCACTTTTCTCTACATCTATAAAATTTTAAATCTTGAATTAAAAGCGGGCAATTTAACTGTCAGGTTGATGAACTTTCAGGTATGAAAAATTGCCGATTTTATTTTGGAAAAAAAAAATAAAAAGCTATTCTGCGGGGAAGATGCATACCTATCGCTAGCCATGTAAATTAAACTTTATCAGAAATGGGTTGTGTTTCTAAATGTCATCAGCTATACTATTTTTACATAACTTGTAAGTATTATTTTAACGAAGCAGTTAAATTCTTCTTAACTAACTCTCTCAATATATAAATACAAAAAGTAGGTCTATACATCATCATGTTCACTTTTCTTATCATTTAGGAATAAAATAATAATAATTATTATAAAATATGTGTATTTTAGATTTATGAATATAATTAAGAAATGAAAGAATTTGAAAATTGTTAACTGCCATATTTTGGGACAATGTATGTGTAGATTATGATTACTAATTCAAATCAAATCCAGGTAATCAGTTATTGTTCAATGTTACTGATAAGTCAATGAATACTAATGCACAGAATACACAATTTATGTGCAAAATAAAACGGATATTAAAGATTTTATATTAAATATCAACATCTATTGTTTGTTTTGTCACTGATTAAACATTTAGAAAAACCAAAATGTTTCAACTAAAACTAAAAATGTACAAAAAAAAAAGACACAAAAGGGGCCCATACCTACCCTATAACGTGCGCCTGATTTTTTTTCCTGAGAATTTCTGTGTGAAGACTGCTTCCAGATCGACAATTTGACAGCCAATATCATTAAGGTCGAACCTATTCCCTTCCACAATTTTGACAAAATGATTATGTTTAACGTGAAAATTGATTTTTTTTCTCAGTCTTTGACAAAACTGTCTTTTACACTGTTGAGTCAAAAACTAATGATCATAAGTCACTTTTTGTGGGGGTTCGGGAAACCCTTATTAAATATTTTATGCCAGTTTGTGAATGAAAATACAAGATAAGCCCGTATTCCTTACCCGGAAGAAGTAATTCCCTTTCAGTAATATCAGTGCCCCCCCCCCCCACCCCCCAGCGCTTCCATCTCCCCCACTGTTATTTTTATTTTATTTATTTTTGATCGGGGCCTGTAAATGCAAGTGTAATCAAATTTATACGATTGCACAGCAGTTATTCAATAACATCACTTTGCGCCGGTAAAAGATAACATTATATCGCTCAATGCTTAAGGCTCGGTCCCACTTGGCATTTTTTTTGCCTCGGGGATGGGATGCATACGCACTCCCGATGGAAATAGTGTCGCGAGCCATGTGGAGTCATCGGGAGGCCTCGGGTGTACTGCAAAAAGAATTCATTGAAATTTTCCCGATGTGTTCTCGATGTTTTATCGGGAAAACAAGCCTGGGAAATATCCGCAGAGAAGCTCCGGTCAGCATTCACGGAGCTTCCGCGATATTTTTTCCTCCGATGAATCCCCGATGCGTCTGTGATGTCTCGCCGAAGTATCAGGGGGGCATTCGGGGATATTAGGCGGCCTTTCTGTGACACATTCCCGATCTAAAAAAAAAAAAAAAAAAAAAAGGGTTGAAAAGCGCACCCAGAAATTAGTTTCTGTTTTGGCCATTGGACATTGCTTAGGGCATCCCCTTAAACCCCCCAAAAGTCTTCTCTTGACTTTGTCGCTTAATTCCACCATCAAATTTTCATACTCTCAATAATCTTCCCCGAGACACGTAGGATGGTTCGCAAGATCCCCTAATCACGGGATATTCCTCCGATGATGTTACAAACTCAGTGAAACTCCGGGGCACCTTCGCCGATCATCGGAGGAGGTCCCCCGGTGCTTTTCCGAACATCGGGACTCAAGGCTATTGTGTCATAGCCGAAACAACAGTGAATGTTCAACGGACCAATCCCGAAGCCTAATAATTGTCATTTTTCAACGGACTGCTCAGTCTTTTTTTGCTCAAACATCGGGAGCCATCGGTAGAAAAAAATGTTAATTTCCACATCACCGATTATTTTTTTCCCAGTGGGACCTAGACCTTCAAGTTTCAAATATATCGGATTTAAAAACAAAAACAACAACAACAACAACAAAAACCTTCACTATTATCCCCAGATACCCTTCAGAATGCATCTCCATCACACTAAAAACTTTTTTTTCCGGGGGAGCATGCCCCCGAACCCCCCTACCACTCATATCACATTCGGATTTTGGCCCCCCCCAGCTGAAAATTTCTGGATCCGGGCCTGTGTTGAAACAGAATTTCATTCTTTTCTGAAATGTCCAAACTATAGAGATTAATGTGCCATATATTTTTGATTATATGCATCCCTAAAGTTATAGATTTCTTCACGTATTGAGATCAAATCCAAGAACTTAAATACGCATACATGCGTACTTATTCATGATTAAATTTGTAACTTATCTATAAATCAATTAATTCGGAGATCTATTTATGAAAGATTGAATTGAAAAATAATCTACATGAAAATAAAAATGACATGATGCAAAGACCAACAGCCTCATCCAGAAACTTACGAACTTTATATCCAGGATAGGAAAACACTGAATTTTTTTTCAGTTCTAGATAATCACTCAGGTACTTTGCCTATGTCCTATTACCAACGACATCTTTTTTTTTTTTTTTTTTTTTTTTTTGCAAACTTACACATTTACAACCAACACAGCTGTCCGACATGTAAAAACAACAATAATTCTGAATACTAAAGTTTATTATATCCTGCTTATATGTCCTCCTTTGCACAACACAACAAAACCTTTATTTGTGGTTTTTGTGGCTCGCGTTCATTTGTTTATTAAGGGCAGTTAAAAATACATGCATTTTATACTTAACCAAATCAATTTACAAATTGAGTATTTAGCGAGTAAAGACAATTTCCCTGTGTATGTTCTTTCATAAAGTTTTTGATGAAAAAAAAAAAAAACAAAGTATGTTTGTTTGTTTCTTTCTTTTCAAAGATCAATTTGCTAATGGCCAAACGAATAATTTCTTTCGAATTACCTACCATTAATACTGTCAATGTGTGAAACAATGTAAATTAATTACACCAATTAATACTTATTTTATCTTTTGAATGTGCATAACATCAAAGTATTTTCGTAATTTCCGATTTAAAACTGCGTTAATTGATCAATTATGAAGACTTTAATTTCAAATAATGTGAAAATTTTTATGTAGACGGTCTCCGATCTGTCAAATCATATACTATTTGAGTATACATTACATCTTTTTTTTTAATTTCAGGTTTAAAATTGCGTTAATTGATCAATAACAAGACTTTAGTTACAAAAAATAGTGAACATTGATTTGTTTAGAATGGTAGACGATCTCAGCCAGTCTCCGATCTATCCCCGGTCCATACATACTACTAAACGACGGTCTCCGGTCTCCGGTCTCGGATACCGTCGATTATTTGGAGACCGGCTTTTAGTAGGCCCCCTATTATCAGCACTACATGGAAAGGAAAATTCCCTATCTCTCCGATTGCAAGAAAAGCTCGAGAGATTAAAAAAAAGTAAGAACAAGATAACGTTTAACACTAGCATTACCAGGAATGAAAAGAAAATGACCTCGTTAATAAGATAACAAATCCTGAAATCGACCCGATTTCAGGAACTTAGATTAATGTTAAATTGTAACTGAATTAAGCGCTTTAGTTTCGATTTGAATTATTTGTATTCTGGGGTATCCAGTTCTCGACAGCATAAGAAGTTCTTGCAAAATGAACAAAACAGTCTCTTACTTATATATTAAATATATAATCATCAAATGCATCAATATCTTCCCTTCAAGTGTAACAAATTGTCAATGGTAATTGAAAACAAATAAGAAAATAACCGTTAAAATCCTACAACAGTCAAAATACTATTTCCAAAATGGCGTCTTGAGTTCTCGACAATGAACTCGAAACGAATATGGTGCACATATAGAGACAACATTTATAAACAAAAGTTGCAATTAAGTTCTGTATCCTTCTTACAGCAAAAATTGGTGTGTGAATTTTAACTTCGTCCAAATAAGAACAAAAAACACTATCACTCTCAAAGTGTCCATTTTATTACAAGGTGCCCACTGAGTTATGTAACTCAGGGGGTAAATATTGCTGTTTTTCCTTAACTTTGTATCCTTTCATATATAGAGCCCCTACAATTTTGGGGATACATGGCCAATTTTGGAGGTAAAAACCCTCTACAGGGAGTAAATTGGCATGCAGTATTATAATTATCAAGTATGAATTTAGCTATGACCATGGTTCTAAATGACTTCCATACATAGGATTACTGAGAAGTGTATTGATTGACTATTTTAGGAACAGATGTTGTTTTACATAAATCAGTCATCGTCTGATTGCTGAGTGAGATTTAACAAGTGGTTTACAGGCCCGGATTCACCGGGGGCACCCAGGCCGACCCCTACTGTGAGAACATCAGCTGTGTCACACTTATCTCTGCTGTCACCTTGGCAACGTCATTGTGTCTGCTCTAATCTGAATCAGTCAAATGCTTGTGTGCATGTCACAGGTGTCAATTAATGCACTGATAGCGATTAGTATAAATTTAAGTTATATTTATTATGCATATTATAGTAAAATTTATAAATGAGGATCAAATCAAACTCAGTGTTATATACAATTTTGAACTGCGACCCAAAAAAAAAAGAAATCCTAACATTTATTTTACGATTTTATGGACGGCTTTAGTCCTCTCTCTCTCCCTTACAGATTATAAGGTGAACATAAATATATGTATTTAGATAGAAAGGAATCACATTTAAAATAACAAATGAACAGTAACAGACATATCAATGTAAATAAATTTAATAGAATGAAACCAATTTATACTTTTTTAATAGAGCCCAAAAATATAATGTAATTCTGTATTGTGCAAAGAAAATAATAACCTTCACAATTACTTTCATTTTCATGTTTAAACATTTTTTTTCAATTTATTTTTTATTTTAATTGAGATTAAATATAGTCAAAAAGTCCCCAGCTGTACTAGAACTGGAAACCTAGCTTTGCAGCCACTGATTAATGGCAATAAAAATCATACAGAAAAAACATTTTCACGGATCTAGATATATTGGTTTAGAGTGCTGTGAGTTCGAGCCCTGGCTACCATCTATGGTTTTTGTATGCAAGAAGTCTTTACAGAGAATGTAAGTCTAGTATGGTACCTTCCCAAGAACAATGGTTAGGTTAACTGCCCACCTGGGTCAAGAATCTTGTCAAAACAAAACAAGTAACTAGTTTTGAATTCAACACATGAGTCCCCTACCGGTGAGGTGCATAATTTTTCCTGTACCATAGCAACCAGAAATTTGGACCAAGGGAAAAAAGTGACAATCTCCATACTGCCATCTATTCATATACCAAGTTTCATAAAATAATATTGAAACGTTTTTTTAGTTATCGCGGGATGCAGATTTCCGGCATTCGGATGGACAAAATTCGGATGGACAGAAGGACAGACAGACAAAGGGCAAACCTATAGTCCCCTCCTGTGTAAACTCTAGTAGGGGACTAATAAGGATCATTGAAGTTGATTTTAGGGACAAAAATAATAAAAATGAAAAAAAATAGGCTGTTTGCCACTCCAAGCAACAAAACTACTTAGACCAAGGCTTAGATTTCAATATATAAATCATATATCTAACTATATAAAAAACTACCATATTTCTCTAGATACCCCTCAGAATGCATCTCTGTCATCCTAGAATCATTTTTAGCTGGACTATTCGAAGAAAATGAGAGCTATTGTTGTCGCCCGTGCCTCGGTGTTGCAGCTTTTGGTTAAAGTTTTGCATGCAATATAAAATTTGGTTAAAGTTTTGCATGCAAGTCACTATCAACCTTATATCTAAATAACCATTCATGGTATTGACTTGAAAGTTTATGAATATGTTAAGGGGCATCAGACAACCAAGGTAGATAACTCTTAATGGAATATATTACAAATTATGGCCCCTTTTTAACTTGGAAATTTTAGTTAAAGTTTTGCATGCAAGTCACTATCAACCTTATATCTCAGTATCCAGGCATGCGATTGATTTTAAACATCTTTAATATGTTTAGGGGTATCATACTTTCATGGTAAATAACTCTTGATCGAATATGTTACAAATTATGGCCCCTTTTTGACTTAGAAAGTTTTTTAAAGTTTTGCATGCAAGGTACTTTCAAGCTAATATCTCCGTATCCAGGCATGTAATTGATTTGAAACATCTTTAATACATTTAGGGTATCATACTATCAAGGTAGATAACTTTTGATGGAATATATTACAAATTATGGCCCCTTTTTTAACTCTGAAATTTTGGTTAAAGTTTTGCATGCAAGGTACTTCCATGCTAATTTCTCAGTATCCAGCCATGCAATTGATTTGAAACATCTTTAATATGTTTAGGGGTATAATACTATTAAGGTAGATAACTTTTGATGGAATATATTACAAGTTATGGCCCATTTTTAACTTTGAAATTTTGGTTAAAGTTTTGCATGCAAGGTACTTTCATGGTTATATCTCAGAGTCCAGGCATGGGATTGATTTGAAACATCTTTAATGTGTTTAGGGGTATCATACTATAAAGGAAGATAACACTTGATGGAATATATTAAAAATTATGGCCCCTTTTTAACTTAGAATTTTGGTTAAATTTTTGCATTTTAGCTACTAAACAGCTTATATCTCAGAAATTACTTGTGGAATTGACTAGAAAGTTAAGGAGTGTCTTCAGGGGCATCACAAAACCAAGGAGGATAACTTTTGGACTGAATTTTATACAAATTATGGCCCTTTTCTTGCTTGGATTTTTGGTTAAGTTTTGCATACACCGTGTTATTATGCTTATTGTCTCAGTAACTAGGCATGGGGTTGATTTTAGACTTCATAAAAATATTAAAGGGTTTCAGACTATCAAGGTATATCATTTTTGACTATTATTATGTACAAGGTATGTGAAGGGCAAGCATATAAATAGATTTCATTTGATTTACCAACAAGCATTTTGAATAGTCGAGCATGCTTTCCTCTGACAGCTCTTGTTTTTATATGCCGCCAGAGGCGGTCGTATATTGGCGTAATCTTCTCCGTCTCCATGAACGCAACTCCTCCTATATTTCTGATGTTTTCTTTCTAAAACTTGATCAGTGGCATTACTATAATGGATAGATGTGCATGAAGTGGGGGTTTTCTGGTTCATTGATTTTTACAAGATTTGTGTCCCTTGAAACTTAGTCTCTGTAGCTGATTGATATTGCAGCCTTGTGAACGCAACTCCTCCTAATGTTTCTGAACCAATCTTTTTAAAACTTGATCAGTGGCATTACTATAATGGGTAGATGTGCATGAAGTGGGGATTTTCTGGTTCATTGATTTTTACAAGATTGGTGTCCCTTGAAACTTAGTCTCGTTAGCTGATTGATATTTCAGCCTTGTGAACGCAAGTCCTCCTACATTTCTGAACAATTCTTTTCAAAACTTGATCAGTGGCATTACTAAAATGGGTAGATGTGCATGAAGTGGTGATTTTCAGGTTCATTAATTTTAGCAAGATTTTTGTCCCTTGAAACTTAGTCTCTTTAGCTGATTGATATTGCAGCCTTGTGAACGTCATTCCTTGTATGTTTCTGACCTAATCTTTTCAAAACTTGCATGTCATTACTATACTGGGTAGATATGCACAAAACAGGGATTTTGATGTTCATCAATATTTGCAATAGCTATACCTTTCTAAACATGGTCTCTTGAAAACACAACTCAAGTTTCTAAACAGGTAAAAGTCCATAAAGCAGGGATTTTCTGGTTCACTGAATTTGGAAAAGTTATGCAAAGACAGAAAAAAGGATTCATATTGATATGCTATTTGACCTACTTTCATATTGGAAGCCTTTTTAGGGTTCTGTCTCTTTTCAGCTAGATTAATTGGTCTCACAGACTTCATTATTAGCTTATGCTTACAAAAATGTTAAAAGCAATAATTAAAAGGACCCTCTTGGCCTTTACATTTTGTGGCGGCGTATATTGTGGCAGCACTGGCACTCTTGTTTAGATTAGCTTTTTGTTTAAAATGGCAATAGTAAGTATATTTAGCCAAGGACTCCATTGGAAATAAGCTTCACAGCTTTTATGGGCAATCCTAGGTTAACACATGCTAATATCCTATATATACATGTTGCAATGCGATTTTGGACCCATACATATATATTTTCCAAAAGTTTATGTTTCTATTATATGGTTTTGTTTAGCTTTAGCTGTGATAGTAATATGACATGACAAGGGGCCGCCATGGCCGAGCGGTTTCAGTCTAGGACTACAAATCTCTCAGCCCCTCGCGGCTGTGGGTTCGAATCCCGGGACTTCGGATTTATCATGTGAGGAAGCCTTCCAGCTGGCTTGTGGTAGGTTGGTGGTTCTACCCGAGTACCTCTGTGTACTCGGGGTCTTCCTCCACCTGTAATTAGCTGGACGTCACTATATGATTGAAATACTATCTCAGCGACAGTAAACCCCCAATACAAAAAAAAAGTAATATGACATGTGAACAATAACTGCAATATAATGTATTGTTTCATTCTTTGAATTATTTTATTGAATTAGTCTGTGATAAATATAGTTGATTTTGAAGTGTCTTTAAACGCTGTAATTTACTATATTATTTTGAACTGTATGTATATATTTGTATATGTGTGTTTTAACTGAATAAACATCAATTAATCAATCAATAAAATTCAGTTTAAGCTTTAAGTCTTTTTATTAGGCATATAGGACCTTTATAGACAAATGTGTCATGTACATGTGCATTTTGTAAATGATTGTTTAAAGTTTAAACTTTATTTATTTTACATCGATTACGAAACAAGTTTTCACAACTTAAATTAATCACTCTCGATGGCTCTGATGGCGGCGTATGTGGTCATTATTGTGGGAGGAAACCGGAGAGCCCGGAGAAAACCCACGTGTCTGGACGGGCGACCACTGTACCCTCTCACGTACGTGACCAGGAATCGAACCCGGGACGCATTGGTGAGAAGCAAGGCGCGTTACCACTACGCTATCCAGGCACCCACAAATGATTGTTTATATATATATATATATATATATATATGATCACATGTCTCCATGTACATGTAAATTCATATGTTGATATATTCATACCTCAACATAACAAGAGGGCCATAATGGCCCTGAATCGCTCACCTGATTATAAATGAGGTTACATATGTTGGATTTTTCATATGGACCTACTTTTTGACCCCACATGACCAAACTTTGAACTTGTCCAAGATATTATGGAAACAGACATTCCGAACAAGTTTCTTGAAGAAATGGCCAAAAATGTTGCCTCAAGAGTGTTAACAAGGTTTTTCTAAGATTATACCTCATGACCTACTTTTTGACTCCACATGTCCCAAATTTGAACTTGTCCAAGGTTTTATAGAGAGAAACATTCTGACCAAGTTTCATGAAGATTGGGCCAAAAATGTGGCCTCTAAAGTGTTAACAAGGTTTTTCTAAGATTTGACCTCATGACCTACTTTTTGACCCCACATGTCCCAAATTCAAACTTGTCCAAGATTTTATCAAAATAAACATTCTGACCAAGTTTCACGAAGATTGGGCCAAAAATGGGGCCTCTAGAGTGTTAACAAGGTTTTTCTAAGATTTGACCTTGTGACCTACTTTTTGACCCCACATGACCCAAAATCAAACTTGTCCAAGATTTTATGAAAAAACATTCTGACAAATTTCATGGAGATGGCAAAAAATGTGGCCTCTAGTGTATACAAGGTTTTTCTAAGATTTGACCTGGTGACCTACTTTTAGACCCCATATGACCCAATTTCGAAATTGTCCAAGATTTTATAGAGAGAAACATTCTGACCAAGTTTCATGAAGATTGGGCCAAAACTGTGGCCCCTAGAGTGTTAAGGTTTTTCTAAGATTTGACCTGGTGACCTACTTTTAGACCCCATATGACCCAATTTCGAACTTGTCCAAGATTTTATAGAAACAAACATTTTGACCAAGTTTCATTAAGATTGGGTCAAAAATGTGGCCTCTAGAGTGTTAACAAGGTTTTTCTAAGATTTGACCTTGTGACCTACTTTTTGACCCCACATGACCCAATTTCGAACTTGTCCAAGATTTTATAGAGAGAAACATTTTGACCAAGTTTTAAAAATATGGCCTCTAGAGTGTTAACCCTTTCCCTCATAGAGGAAACCATGAAAAGACCTATGCGAACAGCATAAAACCAGATCAGCCTGCGAGTAACTCGCAGGCTGATCAGGTTTTATGCTCCTCAGTGGTCTGGAAATGAGGACTTTATAATTAAATTTGGTAAGGTTTAACTGTGGTTTTCTGCAGATCAGGCTTTATGTGATACCTACTGAGTGCGTCAAAATAAGTCTATATGAGGGAAAGGGTTAAAAGCCAAATTGTTGACGACGCACGAAAGACGACTGACGCCGGACAAAGGGCGATCACAAAAGCTCACCTTGAGCACGTGCTCAGGTGAGCTGAAAATGATAATTTCAATGGTGTTGAGATCAGCTTGGGATGGTTCCCCAACCACTGCTGTACCTATTGAGGGGGAAATAAATGCAGATACCCATAAAGGCATCTCCAAAAAAAAAAGTGTAGAACTTATGTTTTTATATTAATATGAAGCTTATGAATAGGTCATATAATCATGAATATTGATACAAATGCACATGATATAAATTTAAGGTCTTCCCATCCTAATAGGCTGTAATAGCCATATTCCATATCTTGCCACTGGATGGTTATATTTCTGTAAAATTTTGTCACTTTGAAGACATTCAAAAATAGAAATATTTCAGCAAGAGTTTCTTCAAGTTTTATCTAACTTTGGGAAGATAATCTGCATATAAGTTAACATTGAAGCCTATGAAAAATATGAATATGAAAAACTGAATTTGATTTATGAGAAAAACTCATGGTAGAAAGATGCATTTTATGATTTTGTATCAATTTCCGTGAAAAAATCTAAACTTTACCCTAGGAAAATAGGAGAAAAACAGTTTTTATAAGGGGAGATAACTCATGGCAACAAAATAATCAAGGGGAGGTAATAAAAGAACTTCTGTTATCATAACATGTCATTTTGCCCCTAAGGTTACCATTTTTTGACATTTTAAAAGCTTATATACATGATTGTGTATTGGTAAGTTATATGCATGGCTTTGATGAAATTGACCGCTATTAGGATGGGGAGACATTAGTGTCACAAAGACACACTTCCTTGTGTTTTTTTTGCTTTTTTTTTTTTTTAGCTCACCTGAGCACTTGTAGGATCAAAATGTAGGTCACTTAGTCAAATTTTAGAAAAACACTTTAGATACCAGATTTTTAGCTCACCTGAGCACAAAGTGCTCAAGGTGAGCTTTTGTGATCGCCCTTCGTCCGGCGTCCGGCATCGTGCGTCCGGCATCGTGCGTCGTCAACAATTTGCTTTAAACAACATCTCCTCTGAAACCTCTGGACAGAATTTGATTAAACTTGCTGATCCTTGGGTCAACCTTCACAAAAGTTGCTAAAATAAACTTGATCCATGAAGAACTCTGGTTGCCAAAAAAAAAAATCTCTTCTTCAAAACTACTGGCCAGAATTTAAAATAAATTGGTACAGATGTTCCTTGGGTCAACCTCTACCAAAGTTGCTAAAATTATTCCGATCCGTAAAAAAACATGGCCGCCAGGGGCGGGGCTTATTTGCCTTATATGTATATAGAGAAACCTTTAAACAACATCTCCTCTGAAACCACTGGACAGAATTTGATTAAACTTGGCAGGGATGATCCTTGGGTCAAGAACCTTCACAAAAGTTGCTAAAATAAACTTGATCCATGTAGAACTCTGGTTGCCATGGCAACAAAAAAAATAAATAAATGAAAACTTTAAAAATCATCTTCTTCAAAACTACTAGCCAGATTTTAAAATAAATTGGTACAGATGTTCCTTGGGTCAACCTCTACCAAAGTTGCTAAAAAAATTTCCGATCCTTAAAAAACATGGCCACCAGGGGCGCACAAAGTGCTCAGGTGAGCTAAAAATTGAAAAAGGAACTTGTGAACACTCTAGGGGCCATAGATTTAGCCCAAACATCATCATATTTGGGCAGGATATTTGTTTAAATGATATCTCTGATGAGTCAAAATTGGGTTATATGGGTTCAAAAACTAGGTCACCAGGTCAAATCTTAGCAATTTTAAAAAAAAAGCCTTGTGAACTCTCTAGTGGCCATAGATTTTGCCAAATCTTCATAATATTTGGTCAGGATGTTTGTTTACATGATATCTCAGATGAGTTCAAAATTGGGTCACGTGATGTCAAAAACTATGTCACAGGTCAAATCTTAATAATGCCTTGTGAACACTTTAAAGGCCACAGTTTTAGCCCAATTATCATATAATTTTGTAAGGATGTTTGTCTACATAGTATCATGAATGAGTTCAAAATTGGATCACGTGGGTTCAAAAACTAGGTCATCAGGTCAAATCTTAGAAAAACCTTGTGAACTCTCTAGAGGCCATAGATCTTGCCCAATCTTCATATTATTTGGTTAGGATGTTTGTGTACATGATATAAAATTTTTTTAATTTTTTTTTGTAATTGGTTAAAAACTAGTTCATTAGGTCAAATCTTAGAAAAACCTTGTGAAGACACTAAAGGCTGCGTTTTGGCCCAGTCTTCATTAAACTTGATAAGAATGATGACTGCATGAAATCTAAGATGCAATTTTAGGTAGGATCAAAATCTAGGTCACTTAGTCATATGTTTGAAAAACATTTGCAAACACTTTAGATGCCACATTTTAAGCTTGACTATTCGAAGAATATGAGAGCTATTGTAGTCGCCTGGCGTCGGCGTTGCAGCTTTTGGTTAAAGTTTTGCAACCTTATATCTCAATAACCATTTATGGTATTGACTTGAAAGTTTATAAATATGTTCAGGGGCATCAGACAACCAAGGTAGATAACTCTTGACTGAATTTAATATGAATTATGGCCCCTTTAGAAATTTTGGTTAAAGTTTTGCATGCAATAGAAACTTTGCTAACAAAGGTCATTACAATAAATTAAAGATGATGAATGCACCATTTGTTTCAACAATTAGCACATCGATCGCCACTCTTAACGTCTCCCTTTTTCTATTGCCTACAGTTTATAAGAGTTATATCAAATATGAATATCTTAATCTAATGGAAACAAATCTAAAACAACAGTCGTTCATTATTTTATTATTTTAATATAAGTTTTGTATCTTGCATAAAACTAATTTACCCTGCATATCTGCAGCTCATCAAAAACTCTTACACTTGAGACACACACAACTTCATTGCCTTCAGTGCTTTGATTTTGTTTTCTTCTAGGTTTCCTTAGTTATCCAGCCAAATGTTAACAGCTTGTTTGATAAGCTGAAAGCTTTTCTCAATAGATGGACCATTGATAGACCCATGCATCAAACATTCCAGCATACTAGATCCTAACCTGTTTCTGTGCTTTGTTTTCATAATTTTTTATACCATAAACACATGTGTTTTGTGTGCATTTTTATTACTTCAGTTTCAATTTTCGAGTAGGTGAAGATAACTTCAGGAAAGAAATGACAAAGTCCTTCACTTCTTAAGCACTCAAGGAGGAGCCACTCTGTTTTTGAGATTTTATTTGGTGTTTGAGATCAGTTCTCTGTATGAACATCTGATGGTTTTGAGAATGTCAACAATATGATATTTAACGCCCTGCCACTGTGTTTTCAATTTCTCTTCCTTCACGTTATCTTCTGGAAAGAAGTGCTTTGCTAGGACATTTATTTGTTTGTTTCCAAAAGGCTTAAAACTTTTGTGGAATCACTGTTGGGTCAAATATGCTGAAGGCAGTCACTATCACAGAACTGTCACTAAACCGCCTATCAATATTAATGATCAAACAATCAATGTATCCGTTTAGTAGGCTTTCAAGCTCTTTCGATTCTTTGTCATTGATCTTAATCTCGTAACATATTGGTATAGGAGTCAATACAAGGGTTTACTTAAGGATTTGACTTTCACTTGTCCAGGGGGCAAGTTACTTTTAACATCTACTTGCTCCCAGTGAAAACAGGTTGCCCAATCT
>CM037795.1:43609327-43659327 GCA_021229015.1 Solen grandis | reverse complement strand
TGAAGTTAGTTGGTGTTTGTTAATGTTTAAAACTAAATGTGTGTAATATGAAGGTGGATTTTTGTTAATACGTATCAAAGACAATTTGCAAGCATTTTACCCCAGATATACTAAAGAAAATTAAAAAAACTGAAAGATTTCATTTACATAAATAAACTTGCCCGCCGGGCTATCTTCTTTGAAAAATCACCATGACACGGGCAAGTGGGCGTCCACTTAAGAAAACCCCTGCAATACCTTGACTCAATCTCTGAATTGGAGACTCTTAATCTTAAAGTTGTTCCAGTTTGTGTTTTGTCTCAGACACTGCTGGAAGTACTGCTGAAAAATTCAGTGATCCTTTCTGAAAATGATGAGATTTTCCAGACAGTATGGGAAGAACATCATATAATAACACCACAAAGCCTAAAGCTTAGTGGCTTTGTCTAGTAGACCTCTACCAAGTTTGTTCAAATCATAATCCTGGGGTCAAAATTGGCCCCACCCCAGCGGTCACTTGATTTTATATATACTTATATAGGAAAAACTAGAAAAATCTTCTTCTGATGCTATAAAAGAGCAAAAAACTTACTTTCAGGAGCAGATAACTCAAAAAGTAGAATAGTAACCCCAAATTTTTTGCCCCATTAATTAGTTTCTAATGTAATTTCTCTTTAATAATGCAAAGTTTTAGAAAATTATAATGGCTAGTTTTAATTTCCCTTCTTTGTCTATATAGAAAATAAGTGCATCATACAGGTATGCTAGTTGTGTGAATGTATTGCTAAAGCATAAGTTAATACATCAAACTTTATTTAAAACAGTGAACAGAACAAATTGATAAGGTTTGCTGTCTTGCACTCATATAAATGATATAAGTATATTGTGACTATTGAAGACCTATGCTAGTGTAACAGGTTTTATCTATATAGACAAAGAAGGAAAATTAAAACTAGCAGAGAGATTTTTTCTAAACTTTGTATGACTATAGAGAAGCACACTAGAACAAATTTATGGGAAAAAAATTGGGGTCCCCATTCTACTTTTTAGCTCACCTGAGCATAGCTCAGGGTGAGCTTTTGGGATACTTGATTGTCCGTCCTCCATCGTCCGTCGTCCATCAACACTTTTGATGTTTACACACTAGAGGCCACAATTTTGAGCCAATCTTCCTCAAACTTGGTCAGAATATTTGTCTTGATAATATCTCGAACCCTTTTGAAAATGGGTCAGGTTGGATCCAAAAGTAGGTCAGTAGGTCAAATCTTAAAAAATTGTTTACACACTAGAGGCCACAATTTTGACCAATCTTCCTCAAACTTGGTCAGAATTTTGTCTTGATGATATCTCGAACCCTTTCGAATATGGGTCAGGTTGGATCAAAAAGTAGGTCCGTAGGTCAAATCTTAGAAAAATCTTGTTTACACACTAGAGGCCACAATTTTGATCCAATCTTCCTCAAACTTGGTCAGATTGTTTGTCATGATGATATCTCGAACCAGTTTGAAAATGGGTGGGGCTGGACAGAAAAGTAGGTCAGTAGGTCAAATCTTAGAAAAATCTTGTTTATACTCTGAGGGCAACATTTTTGGTCCAATCATCCTCAAACTTTGGCAGAATGTTTGTCATGATGATATCTTTGGTGGATGGGGTCAGAAAATTCCTGAACATTGTCTCACCTCATCATCTTTATTCTTAAGCAATCTGTTTTGTACAGGCAATGAATGATACTTTTCTCAGGTGAGCGATCTAGGGCCATCTTGGCCCTCTTGTTAGTTATCTGCCTCTGAAAATGAGTTTTTTGCTCTTTTAATTTCAAGGACAGATAATTAATTATGGGCTAGCAACACCTCTGCTTTCACTGCTTTTTGTTGTAGTTGCTGTACCTGTACATCCATTATAAGGAATAACATGAATGGGAAGAAGAAAGAAGACAGTCCTCCATCCCAGAATACTAGATCACATGACTTAAAAAGACCTGCCCTTGGGAGTAATACCACTCCCCGTGTACCATTTGGTTCCCCTGGATCAAGACGTTACAATGTCAATAAAGATGTCACTGATGGAAATTCCTCTGACACAACTGAACTGGATAGGTCGGCAGTCATGTCAGACATATCATTTGTATCCATTAGCTCATCATCTATGTCAGGAGATCAGTCACCAAAAAGTCTTGACTCTGCCACTCGCAAAAGAGGTGCAGGAGCTCAAACACCTAGGGGCAAACCTACAGTATCACCAAAGCCAACCAAA
This sequence comes from Solen grandis, assembly GCA_021229015.1. Lineage (NCBI taxonomy): Eukaryota > Metazoa > Mollusca > Bivalvia > Adapedonta > Solenidae > Solen > Solen grandis. The sequence goes on along the minus strand of CM037795.1, from coordinate 43,657,095 downwards.
TCATTGAGTTCTGCTGTAGATGGTCAGGTACCAAAAGGAGGGAAACAAGCTTCTTCACTGCTTAAGGCAGGCAAACCTGGAAAACCAAAAGAAAAAAATATATATTTATATATTTTTCTTTTCATGTCAGTTGTAGGTCTTGGTATTTTCTGTTTTTCCAAAGCCAGTCAAAATGGTGAAAATGAAGCACAACCCAAGCCTGTAGATAGTGATTACTTCAAAAGATTCAAACCTGAATTTGATTATCTGAAGTCGCAATTTCCCGCTCAGACTCCAAGGTTCTGGCAGGTGCTTGGGACTCAAATAAAGCGTGTATTGACAGAAACACCCCCAACATACCCAGCAGTAGTTCTAATAGGGGTTCCACTTGGTCATTCTAAGATTGCATCCTGTTTGTCCAAGAAATTGATCTCGTCTCTGAATGATGTTTTCAATGTGAACTCTGAATTCTATATAAATTCTGCCATCTTGAATCAGGCTTCTCCTGCAAAAACCAAACTGGATCTTGACGAGAGATTGATTGAAATTCTATCAAAGAGCCGAGGCATTGTTCTGGACACGATGGATGAGCTGCCTGCTGAGGGGGCACTGCTGCTTCATGGTTACTGTGATGGAGATAACGCTCCAAACAAGGATGTTGTCATAGTGCAGGTGTTAAACACTGGTATGGCCAGGGAGGAGTTGACAGAGTGGGCAGTTGAAAACAAATTGAATGATTTATGGGAAGAGGAGCTGGGGGCAGATGAAATGCCTGCGTTGAGGAGCCGAATTGCTAATAATATTATTATCTTAAATCCAGAACAAAACTTTGTTTGTGAAACAAAATAATTTTTACACACATATAAAATTTTCGTGGTGTTTGATGTCTGGATTTTAAGAAGGATTCAGATTTATTATCAGTAACTAAATCAAAATTTAGTAACCTCAAAACATTTTTTTGAGTTACCGTATACACCAGCAGATTAGGCGTACTTTTTTTCCAGATAAATCAGGTTTATATACAGCTTTTCAGGTTTCTTTTTTCAATCACTGAGAAGTGAAATTTACCGGTATACGATCTCCGAAAATGGATATACTGAAAGCCACTGAATACGATAATATGCCACAAAGTCTATAGGAAACCATGATAAACAATACCAGGTTATTGCTTTTGTTCTTATTAGTTATCCCACTGGTATATTTCATGATAAAATGATCGTGAGAAACTGAAACAACTTGATGGAAGCCATTTTCAATATAAAAAAATAAATTCATTTTACGGGACCTCATGATGTACAGGAGAAACTTGACAGGTGGCAATTGTTACGTAATGTTTGTAAGTTGGGAGAATTTTGACAGGTGATAATGATCCCAAGTGTTATTTAGAATGCGGGGACACGGTTGAGTAATGTCATGTTATAAAAATGTGTCACCTTTATCCTACCCCTCATTAATGTAACGGTCTAATGTGTAAATAAAACTGTTCACCTTATGATTAGCCCGGTGACGTACGGACAGCTTTCAGTCTGTCAAAATGTACAGCGGCACAAATTTCAAAACAAGATTTTGCCGCATACAATACGTTAAGTTTTTTTTTTTTTTTTTTTTTTCAAATAAATTAGAAAATTAGGATGCACCTTAAACGTAGCTGTGCCTAATCTGCCCGTGTGTACGGTACCTGTGCTTAAAACTGACTTTTAAGTCAAAACATTTTTTCCTGATTCTACTGTTAATGTTTGGAAAGGGCGAGTGATAATTTTAATTTTTTTTTCACCCATGGTTATACTACTTCATTTCACACTCTTATGCAAAGCAAAGCCAAAATATCTAAATTTTTGCTTGATAAAATGGTGTGGCAGACACATAGGGGTCAGTTTGTTCATTGTCATTCTCGTCACACTTTCTCGCTGGAGCATAACTTCAATACTATTTCATGGATTCACTCCCAACTTGGATCATGGATACCTTTAAGCCAAACCTCTGGCTCATGTAATTCTGGAATTATCTCCCTAAGTTTTGTTTAAGATTTTGTTTTAAAAGAAATTGGCCTGTGCATAACTAACACACTATTGAATGGATCAATCCAAGCATATATCATGGATACTTTTCAAGGTTTAGAAGAACCAGTACTTTAGCACATTTGAGTTTTGAATTATCCCTTGTAATCAACTTTGTTTAAAAACTTGTCTGCAGCATTTCAACATTGTTACTTGGATTCACTCCAAATCTAGAGCATGTATAACGGAGGAGGTGTAGAAGTGTAATGCACACTCTAGCTCATCTAATTCCCCTTTAATTATATGCCCTGCACAACGAAGTTGTAAGGGGTGTATACTGGATTCAGCTTGTCTGTCTGTTCGTCTGGCCATCTGTTGTTTGTCCAGGCCATAGCTCTAAAAGTATATGAGGTATCAAGATGAAACTTCATATGTGGATAGATCTCATTGAGGGAGAGTGCAGTGCCCAAAACAGTGTTGTTGTTTTTTTTTCACTTTGGGGGGAAAGGGGTCCGGGCCAATAGGAGGATGGGGAAAAATAGCATGAAGGACCTAAAAAGAGAATTTTTCTACTATTTATAATGTAGGCATTTAATTGTATTTTACTCTTATTTAATGATGTTTTATTGCTTAAGAGAATAATAAGAACATTAATATAACATGTTTGAACAGTTTTATTATTCCCTGCGTAAGGCGGCGGGGGATGTGGTAATAGTCTCTCTCCGTCCGTCTTTCCGTCCGTCCGTCCCACATTTTTGTCCAGAGCATAATTAAAAAAGTATTTAAGATATCAACATGATACTTCATAGGTGGATAGATCTTATTGAGGAGGAGTGCAGTGCACAAGAATGATAACTCTACCTTTCATAATTTTTGAGTTACTGCCATTTGTTATATTTCAGTCTTAATTTTTATATGGATCATAAGTCAAAAAGAATTTGAAATGTCAATTTGAAACATCATAGGTTGATAGATCTCATTGAGGAAGAGTGCAGTGCACAAGAATGATAACCTTATCTTTCATATTTTTTTAGTTATTGCCCTTTGTTATTTTTCAGGTTTAATTTTTGTTACAGTGACCTTTACATTTTACTTGTAGACCTCAAAATAGGGGAATTAGTAGGTCTTCACATGGGTTTCATATCTATAATCACTTAAACATTGGTCTTCATTACCCAAAAATTTTCTGTTAAAAATGAAATATTCTATTCTCCAACACATCTTCTAAGGAACAAGCTTTCGGTGGGGGAAGGCCATGTCAACATGGCTCTTTTTAAGAATATAACATTTAACTAGGACAGTGAGTCCATATACACAATATGGTATGTAAACTCATAGTTATGGAGGGGGAAAGTGAAAAAGTGAAAAAATAAATATTCCAGGCAGGGGGGAATGCTGCCTTTATTCTCTGTATATTTTGACTAAAAAAAAAACACTGCAAAAACCATAACTCTCTATTGCATAATTTTGGAGTTAATGCCCTTTGTAAATTTTCATACTTAATTTTTGCTTGGCCATAACTCAAAAAGTATAAAAGCTATCAAGATGAAACTTCAAAATGTGGATAGATCTTATTGAGGGGTTGCAGTGCTGAAGAACCATAACTCTCTGTTGCATTATTTAAGAGTTATTGCCCTTTGTAAATTTTTATGCCCCCACCATGAAATGGCGGCGGGCATATAGTGTTACTCATGTGCGTGTGTATGAATGTGTGTGTTTGTGTGCGTTTGTATAACTATAATCGTGAGGACTCGAGCTTGACTGCGCACCTTTCTTACACACGAGTCCTCACAAAGATATCCATTAAATCGGCCTATTTTGATGATAAACGTGTTTTCGTACAAAGATTAGCGAGTCCTCAGTTAAGCGTGAAAGTTCGACTCTGACGCACTCCATTTGCACGATTTTATTTATCACGTGACCTTGGGATGTACATTTTCATGAATATTCATATATTTGAATATTTGCATATTTCCGTTAGGCGCATGTTTCTTATTACCATGCATCTACTGGCATTGATCCTCTTGGTCCTCACAAAATCGTCGATGCTTGACTTGTGTATCTGTTGCGTAATACTGTTTATATCATTGAGATATCTCTGTGCTCATATATATTAACCCTTTATGTTATTGGGTTGAAGGCATTTAGTACGAAGTGCTTCAGTTCGTAATTATTTGTGTTAAGTGAAAGCTGTTAAAAATTGTGTTTTTAAAATACATGTAAATCAACGGTCATTTGTTTATCGTGTAGCATTCCTTGCTGTTTTACATGACAATATTTTACAAAAACATGAAGCAATGCACTAATAGGCCCTTCTCAAAATTTATGCATACCTGGGATTCTTTTCTCAGAACGAGGTTTAGATGGGTCAGGTGTACGCACCAGTACAGCTGATAATCACTCAGATAGTTACGGTGTCCACTGGTGGAAGCACATCCACAAGTAAACTGTTGAAATAAATTTCTCATTATCATTGCAGTGTTTCAGTTTGTAATTCTAATGGAAGATATGTTGCAGATATATCCTATATCTGGCTGTCCAGAGACACTGTAAACTGAGTTTAAATCACCATGTTCAAGAACTAAGGCATTCATCGGTTGTATAGAAATAAAAACCATCTTCCATCAACCATCTTCTTTGGTCTTATGCTCTTAATTTTATATTTAATAACAAAAGTGTATGTACATTAAATCATCATTAGGCAATGCTTCACATGCTTGGAGATGAATATAATATTATAAAGTTTATCTTTGTATACTGGGGGTATGTCAGATGTATTAAAAAATTCTCTGGTTTACACACTGGAAAAATACCAGAATTATAGTCAAATAAACAATGTATGGAAAACTATGTCCAATTTGCATTTTAAAAAATTACAAAAACTGTATTAAAGGAAAGTGTTTCTAATAAAAAATAATTTTAGCAACAGTGTTAACACTTGATGCAGTAGTATTTAGTGTTTCTTTATTTTAAAGTCTTCAAAGATAGTCCCATGACACTTGAAAATTCAAGAAGTCCAAATGGCTGATTTCAATTCCACAAGGATGCATATGGAAAGAATTTCCTTCTATAGAAGCATAAGCATTACGTTCAAAAACTAATCCCCGTTAATTGGCATCAGTTGCTACATGTCTTTTATTCTTTAGTTGCAGGTAGAGGCAATCATAATCTTTTCCGCATTTTGCTATTTTACCTACGTTAGATGCTGTAAGTCTGTGCTTCCTGACTTTGTGCCGGAGCTGATCTGTTGTTTTTTTGTTTTTTTTTTATTTATTTTATTTTTGTTTCTTCAAATTTCTTTATCTCATGTATATTAAGACTGTTAATATGATCTGTCTGAGTCCGAGATAAACTGACTTATATTTGTGAATCATGTAGAGTCAAACCTGTCTTAAATGGTCACTCAAGGGACTAAGAGAAAGTGGCCACTTAACAGAGGTGACCGCTCAATTAAGTACAAATATATGACAAAATGATTAAGTTTTGTAAAACATTGTATTTAATTTACCGCTTAATGCAGTTGGTCGCTTTGTACAGGTAGTTGCTAAGGTTCAACTGTAATTTCTAATAGGCAGGCCAGGAAAACACATACCTTCTGCTTAAAATACTGATTTCATACAATCGAGTCATTTAAATCTGGTCCAGACTGAGTGGGAGCTAGCTAGTAGTGCCATTTGTGAATATATTTTATGATACCGGATCTGATCTCTCACTGGCCGGGTTACTAGTATATAATGTGGAATGACTTGATCTGGATTCTATGGCTGGGTTATGGCTCGAATAACCACAAACTTCAAGGTCCTGAGGTTCCTTTCCTCTTAAATCTGCAATGTCTATTGTAAAGATATGTTAATATATTGTTAATCCAGCAATCTGTTAGAGTAAGCCCGTAATATGCTTGCAACATACACATTTGCCTAATTTGGCAGACACATTTTGCAATTAGTATTATATAAAATGAAATAATGCATTTATTTTACATTTATATAGATTACTTAAAACTTATAAGTTGCCTGAAGAGAAAAAACTTTCATACAATTGAACTAAATATTTATGCTATCCACTGAAAATATATCTTAAAAGTTTATTTCACTCATAATTTATTGTTAATATATAATATAGTGAAAATGGATGTTGGTTTTGTGGGTTATATTCAAGTCTCGAGAAAAGGAGGAAAACGTATGTCATAATCTTTAAATCAAATATTATATTACAAAGAAATGTGTGATTTAATTCCATTCTTGATTGAAATGGCTTAACACATAAGTATGTGAAATTTCATTCTTTCTGTGAGATTTGTGGCATTTGCTGCATACATCAGTATTATCATGAACTGAAACAGACATTTGGGATACTGTTAGCTAGGTGTCCAAAAGAAGTTGGTAATTTATATGTTATTGTCTAAAAGGTTATCTTATCTACAATGGAGGCTTTATTGTAGGTGTTGAGAATTGGTTTAACCATGTGTTTACATTTGGTCAGCAGGTTGTGTATTTGTAAAATATGCATGGCTGAGCTTATTAGGGATACTGTGTTTTATAGTGGATAAACAGAAACTGTCATAATGTAGATAATCTTCACTGGAAAACTTGGACTTTTTGTTCAAGGACTTCTTCTCTGATGGAAGTGTAATTTAATATTTTTCCTGGCCTCAAAAAAACTTAAGCCTGTGTAAATATGTACACCACTGACGTCTCTATCAGTGTAAGCTGCTGAGTTTGTTTACAACTGAGTCTGAACTGACCCATCTAAGCCTCGTTCTGGTTACCTTACTGAATATGCATGAGATAATATTAAGAAGGGTCTATTGTGTACACGGGCATGCAGTAAATGCTATTTCGATTTAATTTAGGCAAACAAAGGTAGCAGTTTCATAGTTCTTAGAAACATGTAGTATGAACATACACGTACACATATATGCTGAGTATCATAATGGAGGCATAATGTTGATATACTACGCAACGATACAATATCTTTATTCATCAGTAGCAAAAATAATTTTACAACATGGTTGTATCTGAACTTAAAATATCATCTAAAATTAAATAGAATGTTTATGTAACGTGATTGGATCTTGTAAAGGCTTGTGTATTGACTTCTTTACTTCTAAATCATTATTCAGCTTAACTAGTCCACACAGGAATTAGATCATGTTCCCAGACAATACCCTGTGTCCGTCATCAACATCTCTATCGCCGTATGGCAGCGACACCGAATATTGGTACTAACCGAATCGAGAAATTAGTCGAGTGAAGCTTGACCAAGGGTAAACTTTATCGAAATTATCACGTTTAAAAGAATATCACATGCAAGATCATACATGTACATGTATATGTTCTAATAAAACGAATTTCGCCGTTTCTTAAAGCGAAAATATCCTATATATAGGGAGAGAGAGAGAGAGATATCCTTTTTGTTTTTCAAACGATATAATTTTAGATAATTGTATAGCCCACTTTACTGAACAATGTCATGTTCCAGAGAGATGAGGACAGGGGAATCTAATATGACAAAAGTATTTTGGATGATTATTTGATTATAAATATTCAGAAAGTCGGGAAAATCTTGGCAGATGTAATAATCTTTGGCAAATGAATAAGAAAAAAATCTATATATAGTCACAACAGAATAGTAGTGGGTTATAGACAAAAATATATAATTTATGTATATTCGAGCTTAACAGAGAACAAATGAATGTTTATATAACTACATGTACTATCAGAGAGAAAGAGAGAGAGACGAAGAGAGAGATGGAAGGGGGGGGGGTTACTTTAGAAGTTAGAAAATGTAAGAAGAAGAAAAATACACATACAGAAATAAACAGGCATTCATAACATAACATTTACTTTATTGCATTAAACATCATATGACATTCATAGTAAATAAGGGAGACATGAAAAATACAGAGAAGCATATATGTAAATAAAAATGAATTATTCAATTAGCATGTACTTATCTTATTATGACATTGCACTTATACTATATCATTTTTTTTTTTTTTTTACATTTGGAAAAAAAATATAGTGGCTTCTTTTAATTTTCTTGATTGATGGCTCAAAATGCGTGTGATTGCGTTTTACGTCGCTGCGACAGTATTTCAGTCATATAGCGACGTCCAGCTAATTACAGGTGGAGGAAACCCCGAATGCTCAGAGACACCCGGGTAAACCACCGACCTTCCGCAAGTCAGCTGGAAAACTTCCTCACATGAAAATCCGAATGACCCTGCCGGGATTCGAACCCACAGCGGTGAGGGCTGAGTGAGTGTTAAAGTCAGCGACTTTACCCTCTCGGCCACGGAGGCCCCTGGCTCAAAATGCCTTTAATCTTTAAAATAGTTTGTAAGTGCACAAAACTGTATTTCTTATTTCTCTGTAATTCGGACATACAAGTAAAAAACTTATATTCACTTTCAAGTAGATTCATTGTGCAGCTTTTACATAACCACTGATTTCTAGGAATGTTATTGTATCGTCCTGTTTCAATGAATAAATCATGTGATGAAACTCTGAATCTTGTTAATGCAATTCTGAGACGTTAATCTTTAATATCATTAAGGTAATTCTCATTGGCAAAATTTTGTTAAAAATAAAATACGATTCTGTTTTGTGTAGTGTATATATTTGTATACCAACTCTGGCGATAATTATCGAGTTTACGTTCATTGATATATCTAAAATTAACAAAAGAAATGCAAATCCAAATATACGACATACTTATATGATCCAAAATATGTTTTATTTGATAAGCCCAATTGTTGCTGTCTTTACAACCTGCATTTACTTCATCTTTAAGCATTTTATATGTTTTAAATAGAATTGAGGATGTTTTATTTTGAAGTATTTTTACCCAATATTTTATCAAAATGATATCTGATGATGTTCATTGGTACACATCCTAATTCGCCATATTAAGCACTTGAATGTGTAGATTTCTTCACATATAGATTTTTAAAAAAAAAAAAAAATGGTGTGTTTGTTTGTTAGTGTTAATTTTCGCTGCCAAATAAGCGACGTCCAGCTCATTACAGTGGGATGAAGACTCCGGAGACCTATGTACAAGGAACGGAGGTCCTCCGGGTAGAACCCCCAACCTACCGCAAGCCAGCTGGATGGTTTCCTCACATGAAAAATCCTAAGTCCCGACTGGGATTCAAACCCACAGTGGTGAAGGGCTGAGAGATTTGCAGTTCACGACTGAAAACCCTCGCCCACGGCGGCTTCTAAAAAATAAGTAAATAAATAAATAAATTTAGTGTGTACTAGCTTAATATCTTTATAACTACAATAACTCCATAAACTAGCTGCATAATTCAATCAAATAACTTTATTTTTTGTAATGTGTGTCAAGATCTATTGATTAAAAAGAGTAAACAGATTGTGGAGTGCCCTTAACGTATGCATAGCGGTTTTCTTTTGGGACCTGTTCCAACTGTTGTTTTTAAACAGGTGAACCTCGGGGTATTTATATAAATCTACTATTTCTGTAAGAGTGTTATTAATATAAAAAGTGTATGTGGTAGGTCTACCTAATTCAAATGTCATACTTTTTTTTCTTGATATTGAGTGTTAAGCCCAATGTCTTACACAATGTTTAACATAGACTGAAGTGAGCGCGGGTTTTGAGCAAATAGTACAGCATCATTAACAAATCTTAAGCTCATCTAAAGTAATTATGCCGTCAGTATCAGTGTTTATATTCTCTGTGTGTGTGTGTGTGTTGGGTTTACCATCGCTGCGACAGTATTTCAGTCATATAGCGACATCCAGCTTATTACAGGTGGAGGAAACCCCGAATGCACAGAGGCACCCGGGTAAACCACCGACCTTCCGCAAACCAGCTGGAAAGCTTCCTCACATGAAAATCCGAATGACCCTGGCGGGATTCGAACCCACGCGGTGAGGGTTTATATTCTGTATCATATCATTAAGGAAGAAAAGAACATAGTAAGCTACTCGAAGGATCCCCTTGTTTAACTCCGATTTTAGAATTAATGAAATATGATTTATTATACCCCCGAAACGAAGTTTGGGGGGGTATATAGGAGTCACCCAGTGGTCGGTCGGTCGGTCCAGCGGTCCGTTGCATTATTGGAATTCAATACAACTTCATGCAATGATCAAGCACATGGAGAGGAAGTGCAGTGCACAAGAACCATAACTCCATCTTGACTTATTACAGAGTTATTGCCCTTTGTTACTTTTCCTTGTCCGGAGCATAACTTGAAAAGTACAAGTTGGATTTCAAAACAATTTAATACAATGGTCAACCACAATATGAGGAAGTGCAGTGCACAAGAACCATAACTCTATCTAGAGTAATTACAGAGTTATTGGCCTTTGTATTTTTTCCTTGTCCGGAGTATAACTTGTAACCTTGTCCGGAGTATAAGTTGTAAAGTACTGATTGGATTTCAAAACAATTTCATACAATGGTCAAGCACAATGAGAGGAAGTGCAGTGCACAAGAACCATAACTCTATCTATAGGAATTACAGAGTTATTGCCCTTTGTTACTTTTCCTTGTCCAGAGTATAACTTTTAAACTACTGGTTGGATTTCAAAACTTTCTATCCATAGGAATTACAGAGTTATTGCCCTAAGTTACTTTTCCTTGTCCAGAGTATAACTTGTAAACTACTGGTTGGAATTCAAAACAATTTCATACAATGGTCAACCACAATATGAGGAAGTGCAGTGCACAAGAACCATAACTCTATCTAGAGTAATTACAGAGTTATTTCCCTTTGTTAATTTTCCTTGTCCGGAGCTTAACTTTAAAACTACTGGTTGGAATTCAAAACAATTTCATACAATGGTCAAGCACAACCTGTGTAACCCGGCCAAAAATCTGGAAAAAAACCTAATGTAAAAATGTCTTTTTCATACTCTTCTTCTTAATCCTAATAGCTTCATCATTTCTAAAGCAGTATTGCGGGGGTATTAATCACATTTAGTGATAGTTCTAGTTTCCTTTGTATCTAAGAAAGGATTTTACATAATTATACATTGATTTCATTGCGTATGTCATTTTAGAACTGTCATTTTCTTTTATAAGTATTTACCAAAGGTAATAGCTGTCTATTCTATCGAACATATTTTCCCAAACAAGAAAAGCAACGTATAATTTCTTATTCCTATGAACATTTATATTAAGATCGATAGCACTATATTTAACTGGTGGTCATTTTTTCAGACAACTAATTTCCAAGTAAATAGGAGAATGGATAGCCAGGCTTAAACAGTCCCTAGCTTAGGTGCCTGTATGAATAAAATAGCTTGACCTTTTCTTAAATCTAGGAAATGTAGAAAGTGCATTGAGATAATCAATACCGGTAGCAAAACAAAATTTGGAGTAGTCTTCATAGTGGAACTATACTGTTTATTGTCATAGACGGGATAAATAGAGGTCTCTTTGATTGAATTACAGAACTACACCATAATTGGACAGATGTTTTGTCTAAGCGTGAATGAGATTCGCAATTAAGTGCATTAATTTTGAAGTTCTTTAATTTGGTTTATTTATCTAATTTATTCATTAAATGTTCATAATAAAAATCTGGTTGTCTTCTGAAAGGGTATTATGATTTGTTTAATATGGTAAAATAATATCAGATCGCAAAAGTCAGTAAACTGCTGATGAAGATGGAGAAGAGAACGTACACCTCTACAAAGGAAGAGTCTTGACGAAATAGAGTTTAACATTGAAGTTAATTTTGTGTGAGTGCTCAGTCTGAGGACTCCTGGTCTTCATGAAGACTGGTTGAAACACAGCAGGGTCATTAAGATTTTCATGTGAGGAAGCCTTCCAGCTGGCTTGCAGAGGTCGGATGTTCTACCTAAATGCCTTTGTGTATTCAGCGTCTTCCTCCACCTGCTAATAGCTAAGTTTGTGTGAGTGATCAGTCTAAAGGCCTCCTAGTCCTCACAAGGACAGGTTGAATCCAAACAGGGTCATTCAGATTTTCATGTGAGGAAGACTTCCATCTGGCTTGCGGTAGGTCAATGGTTCTATCTAAATGCATTTGTGCATTCAGGGCCTCCCTCCACCCACCTGTTATTAGTAAATTTTGTGTGAGTGATCAGTCTAAAGGCCTCCTAGTCCTCACAAGGACTGGTTGAACCCACCAGTGTCATTCAGATTTTCATGTGAGGAAAACTTCTAGCTGGCTGGCAGAGGTCGGTGATTCTACCTTAAAGTCTTTGTGCATTCAGGGTCTTCTTACACCTGTTAATAGCTAATTTTGTGAGAGTGGTCAGTCTAAAGACCTCCTAGTCCTCACAAGTACTGGTTGAATCCCAGCAGGGTCATTCAGATTTTCATGTGAGGAAGTCCTCCAGCTGGCTTGCAGTACATGTAGGTCGGTGATTCTACCTTAAAGCCTTTGTGCATTCAGGGTCTTCCTTTACCTGTTATTAGCTTATTTTGTGTGAGTGATCAGTCTAAAGGCCCCCTCGTCCTCACAAGACCTGGTTGAATCCAAACAGGGTCATTAAGATTTTCATGTGATGAAGACTTCCAGCTTGCTTGCAGAGGTCGGTTGTTCTACCTAAAAGCCTTTGTGCATTCAGGGTCTTCTTACATCTGTTAATTGCTAATTTTGTGTGAGTGATCAGTCTAAAGGCCTCCTAGTCCTCACATGGCCTGGTTGAATCCAAACAGGGTCATTAAGATAATTTTGTGTGAGTGATCAGTCTAAAGGCCCCCATGTACTCACAAGACTGGTTGAATCCCAGCAGGGTCATTCATATTTCAATGTGAGGAAGACTTCCAGCAGGCTTTCGGTAGGCCAGCGGTTCTACCTAAATGTCTTTGTGCATTTAGGGTTTTCCTTCACCTGTTATTAGCAACTTTTGTGTGATTGATCAATCTGAGGAATCCTAGTTCTCACATGGACTTCTTGAATGCTGGCAGGATCATTTAGATTTTCATGTGTGAAGCTTTCCAGCTGGCTTGTGGTAGATTGCTGGTTCTACTTTATTGCCCTGTGAATTCAGGGTCTTTCTCAACCCAGTTATTAGCTAATTTTGTGTGAGTGGTCAGTCTGAAGACTCCTAATCCTCACAAAGACTGGTTGAATCCCAGCAGTGTCATTCAGATTTCAGCCTTCCAGCTGGTTTGCGGTAGGATAGTTGTTCTTATTAAAAAGCCTTTGTGCATTCAGGGTCTTCCTCCACCTGTTAATAGCTAATTTTGTGTGAGCGATCAGTCTAAAGGCCTCCTAGTCCTCACAAAGACTCGTTGAATCCCTGCAGGTCTTTCAGATTTTCATGTAAGGAAACCTTCCAGCTGGCCCCGGGGCCCCTCGCTTACAGCGCGAGTGCTCTGCCGACTCTACCAGACCGCTTACACATCTCTCACCAGAATGGGTTACTTTTAGACTGTTACAACAGAATAGTTTCATAACTACAATGTATATTCACAATGTAGATTGTATAGAATTATTTTGTGTAATTTGCTAACGAGGTCAGCTCAGACACTAGCTAAACTTTAATATACATTTCCATTATTGGTATAAAACTAGAGACCTGTATTTCATTTCATTCATTCATTCACCCATCAAATCAGTTTAAGGAAGACTACAAGTCCTCACAATGGAGGAAGGTCCTCATATCGTTGGTGTGCGGAATAAGCGTGGGCAAATAAATTAGATATAATGCAATTCAAAGCGTTAAAAATAACACCAAATGTCTGTATTTATAGTTATTTATGTAACAAATCAGACCATGCACAGAAGTTTTTGAACACTATACAAAAGTACGAAAGACAATGAAGATCAATGCCTAGCTAATATCTGGACAATTATAGATTATAAAGGTAATTATGGTTCTTAAGAGGTATGGCAAGCAAAAAATATATAAAGAGAAACAAAAACAAACGCGCGATTGATAGGAGAGGCACCACTTACTTATTTATTTATTTATTCAATTTTAAGACAAAAACTGTGCTACAAAAGGGCTGACTGCTTCTAACACAATGTTTTGGACTTATGCAACGTCATTGCGGGCACGGTCGATATATATATATATAAAACCAAAATTGCGCGCTTAAATTGTGCTTGCGACAAGCATGCAGTAAGCGTGCAACTGCCACTCATTAAGCGTGCAATGACCCAAATCTTTAAGCATGCACAAGCTTGTTAAATTTCAAATAGCAGTCTTACATGCCAGCGCACGCTAGTACTAGCATGCGCAAGCATGCAAGCGTGTATTTGGAACCATCACTAGCTTATTTACTAGCATGCGCACGCTTAATTCTGCTTGCTTGCGCATGCTTACTGCACGCTTGAGCATGCTTGTGCAGGCTTGCCGCGCGCTTGTCGCTTACTTGCTGCACGCTTGTGCAAGCTTGCCACACGCTTAAGCATATTTACCGTGTGCTTGAACATACTTGCTGCACGCTTAAGCATGCTAGTTGTGAATTTTAGATTCACATCCAAGCATGCAATTGCTTACCGCACGCTTATGCACACTAGTTGAACGTTAACTTGCTGATGTTGACATCTCTGCGCGCTTGCTTCACCTATAAGATTTGATTAATAGCTTGTTTTACTGAAATGTAAGTAGAATGAAAGCCAATTTTATAAAAATGACAAAATAAAAAACAATGAGTATGTTAGAAGTAAAATTTTAATAATAATCTTTTTATATAAATGAGTTGTTTTCATTTTAACAGATACATAAAAATATGGTCATCTGTTCCTTAACCCTTTCCCTCATAGAAGACACCATGAAAAGGCCTACGCTTACAGCATAAAACTAGATCAGCCTACAAGTAACTTGCAGGCTGATCAGGTTTTATGTTGTTCACTGCTCCTTAGTTGTCTTGTAAGGAGGATTTCACAATTAAATTTGGTAAGGCTTAACTGTATATTTCTTCAGATCAGGTTCAATATGGTACCTATTGAGTGTATGAGGGAAAGGGTTAAAGGACTGAAAATACAAAATATATACACATGCATGATTCCAGTGGAAAAAATTAGAATACAAGTATAAATAAATAAATAACACATGGTACAGCAGTAAGAATAACAACGAACTCAACATATTATTTACAGTATAAATGAAGTATATACACTCAGAGCTATTAATTGTAATGATGATTTTACAATTAAATTTGGTAAGGTTTAACTGTAGCTTTCTACAGATCAGGCTTTATATGGTAACTATTGATGGCTTCAACATACATGCCATATTTTCAGTATGTCTCCCAGGGAGGTTTTGAAATTTTCACAGGGAGATTCGGGGTCCAGCCAGGGAGATTTTATGACATATATCAAAGAGACGTTAGTAATAAAAAATAAATAAATAAAAATACACATTTGATTATCCCTTCATTAAATTCATTAACAGTTTATATTATATACTGTTTATTGCATTTAATGAAAATACCATTAAAAATAGATCTTAAAAAAATCTCAAAATTTATAAATAGATCTAATTCAAATAGAAACTTAACTTTCCACAAGCACTGTTTCACTTTAAATGCAACACTACCTTGTAACAGATCGGAGATCATGCCATTTACATCAAACACATTTAAATTGATACAGTATCTTTGATTTATTGAATGATTTCTGATCATATGGTTTTAATTAATTGGGACGAATAAAGCAAAAGAGTTGGATCATTTTAATAATATTTTCACCTTCTGTCTGTGTTTTCTTTTCTTTTTTTTTTATACCTAAAATATTATTTAGCTTAAAATATTAATCGTGTACGGTATGGTGATATGAAGTGGTTACCCAACTCTTCCGATCAGCACAACTCATTATAGTAAATTATTCAGCAGACGATATCCGTTGTTAATCAAATCACCGTCGGTGTGAAAATTGCACTTCATTTGCAATTTACCGCTAGCTGAGGTGTGCTTTCTATGATGTGTCTATATGACGAGTTTTTTAAGATTTAAATGATTGGTAAACAGCTGATCTTATTATCATTTATTGTTTACACTTCCGGTAAGTACGGATTAGCTATTCTCCGGGACCTTTTTATCCATGGTAAGATATACTAAAGCAATCATTTACGTCTTTATTACGATGTACCAAATGCATTCAAACTTTACTCATTCTAGCTTTAGTATTGCCTTAATAGCTGCTAATTACCCGATGATAATTGTTTCAACTGATAGACTGGCGAGTCTGCTACTTGTCCGAATCATGCAATTTGATTGGATAAGGACGATCAAACATTGCCTGTGGCTGTGTACAGCACACCACACTGGTCAGGATTGATATTAACAGATCGGAAAAGTTGGCTACTAGTAACCAGCTACTAGTAGCTGGTTACTTCACGAAAGTAAAGTTAGTTACTAGTAGCTGGTTACTTCTCGGTGGAAAAGTTGGCTACAAGTAGCCAGCTACTAGTAACTGGTTACTTTTAAAGGGAAAAGGCAGCTACTAGTAGCCAGGTACCGGGGAATTTTATTGATATTTCTCGCAATTAAAACCATTAAGGGAAAGAGAAATCCTAAAATATGAACATATTCACGGTTCTGATAGTTTTAAATTCCAAACAGTAAAAAAATCACTTAAATTGTATCTGTCATAACTAAATTTCATTTATATTTTTGTCGAAGAAACAAGTAGATTGGTGTTTCTTTTTCATGAAAACATTAACTATGAATATATTCATAATTGTCATGGTAACCTTCACGAGAATTTATATCAAATTTCATTCAATACCTTCAAAGGAATCACCAACTACCGTTACATTTTAATTTGATTATCAATATTTTTCTCAATGTTTTCGCCGAAAAAACAAGTAGCTGGGTGTTTATTTTTCATAAATTCATAAACTATGGATATATTCATAATTGTCATGGTATTCCCCACCAGAAAATACCAAACTTCATTTAATATCTTCAAAGAGGTCGCCAGTTACCGGGACAATTTTGATTCGGCCATCAATATTTTTTTTCAATGTTTTCGACGAAAAAACAAGTAGCTGGGTGTTTATTTTTAATATATTTATAAACTATGGATATATTCATAATTGTCATGGTATACCTCACCAGAAAATACCAAACTTCATTTAATATCTTCAAATAGCTCGCCAGCTACCGGTACATTTTGATTGGACTATCAATATTTTTCTGACCGTTTTCGACGGAAAAAACAAGTAGCTGGTGTTTATTTTTCATATATTCTTAAGCTATGGATATATTCATAATTGTCATGGTATTGCCTAAAAGAAAACTTCATTTAATATCTTCAAAAGGTCGCCAGTTATCGGTACATTTTGATTCGGCCATCAATATTTTTTTTCAATGTTTTCGACGAAAAAACAAGTAACTGGGTGTTTATTTTTCATATATTCTTAAACTATGGATATATTCATAATTGTCATGGTATGCCCCATACGAAATTACCAAACTTCATTTAATATGTTCAAAGAGGTCGACAGCTACCGGTACATTTTGATTCGGTGATAAATATTTTTTCAATGTTTTCGCCGAAGAAAAAAAACAAGTAGCTGGGTGTTTATTTTTAATATATTTATAAACTATGGATATATTCATAATTGTCATGGTATTCCTCACCAGAAAATACCAAACTTCATTTAATATCTTCAATGAGCTCGCCAGCTACCGGTTCATTTTGATTGAACTATCAATATTTTTCTGACCGTTTTCGACGGAAAAAACAAGTAGCTGGGTGTTTATTTTTAATATATTTATAAACTAAGGATATATTCATAATTGTCATGATATTCCTCACCAGAAAATATCAAACTTCATTTAATATCTTCAAAGAGGTCGCCAGCTACCGGTACATTTTGATTGGACTATCAATATTTTTTTTCAATGTTTTCGCCGAAAAAACAAGTAGCTATTTATTTATTTTTAATATATTTATAAACTATGGATATATTCATAATTGTCATGGTATTCCTCACCAGAAAATATCAAACTTCATTTAATATGTTCAAACAGGTCGCCAGCAACCGGTACATTTTGAATCGACCATCAATATTTTTTTCAATGTTTTCGCCGAAGAAACAAGTAGTTGGGTGTTTATTTTTAATATATTTATAAACTATGGATATATTCATAATTGTCATGGTATTCCTCACCAGAAAATACCAAACTTCTTTTATTATCTTCAAAGAGCTCGCCAGCTACCGGTACATTTTGATTGGACTATCAATATTTTTCTGACCGTTAACGACGGAAAAAACAAGTAGCTGGGTGTTTATTAGCTCACCTGAGCACAAAGTGCTCAAGGTGAGCTTTTGTGATCGCCCTTCGTCCGGCGTCCGTCGTCGTGCGTCGTGCGTCGTCAGTCGTCCGTCGTCCGTCGTCAACAATTTTCTTTAAACGACATCTCCTCTGAAACTGCTGGACAGAATTTAATGAAACTTGGCAGGAATGTTCCTTGGGTAAGGCTCTACAAAAGTTGCTAAAATAAAGTTGATCCATGAAGAACTCTGGTTGCCATGGCTACAAAAAGAAAAATAATTTGAAAACTTTAAAAATCATCTCCTTCAAAACTACTGGCCAGATTTCAAAATAATTTGGTACAGATGTTCCTTGGGTCAACCTCTACCAAAGTTGCTAAAATTATTCTGATCCGTAAAAAAAATGGCAGCCAGGGGCGGGGCTTATTTGCCTTATATGTATATAGAGAAACCTTTAAACAACATCTCCTCTGAAACCACTGGACAGAATTTGATTAAACTTGGCAGGGATGATCCTTGGGTCAACCTTCACAAAAGTTGCTAAAAAAAACTTGATCCATGTAGAACTCTGGTTGCCATGGCAACAAAAAGGAAAAAAAATATGAAAACTTTAAAAATCATCTTCTTCAAAACTACTGGCCAGATTTTAAAATAAATTGGTACAGATGTTCCTTGGGTCAACCTCTACCAAAGTTGCAAAAATTATTCCGATCCGTAAAAAAACATGGCCGCCAGGGGCGGGGCTTATTTGCCTTATATGTATATAGAGAAACCTTTAAACAACATCTCCTCTGAAACCACTGGACAGAATTTGATTAAACTTGGCAGGGATGATCCTTGGGTCAACCTTCACAAAAGTTGCTAAAATAAACTTGATCCATGTAGAACTCTGGTTGCCATGGCAACAAAAAGAAAAAAAAATGAAAACTTTAAAAATCATCTTCTTCAAAACTACTGGCCAGATTTTAAAATAAATTGGTACAGATGTTCCTTGGGTCAACCTCTACCAAAGTTGCTAAAATTATTCCGATCCGTAAAAAAACATGGCCGCCAGGGGCAGGGCTTATTTGCCTTATATGTATATAGGGAAAACTTTAATCAACATTTCCTCTGAAACCACTGGACAGAATTTGATTAAATTTGGCAGGAATGATCCTTGGGTCAACCTTCACAAAAGTTCCTAAAATAAACTTGATCCATATAGAACTCTGGTTGGCATGGCAACAAAAAGAAAAGAAAAAAAATGAAATCTTTAAAAATCATCTTCTTCAAAACTACTGGTCAGATTTTAAAATGAATTGGTACAGATGTTCCTTGGGTCAACCTATTTATCTCAGGTGAGCGATTTAGGGCCATCATGGGCCTCTTGTTTTTAAGATATTTATAAACTAAGGATATATTCATAATTATCATGGTATTCCTCACTAGAAAATACCAAACTTCGTTTAATATCTTCAAAGAGCTCGCCAGCTTCCGGTACATTTTGATTGGACTATCAATATTTTTCTGACCGTTTTCGACGGAAAAAAAACAAGTAGCTGGGTGTTTATTTTTAATATATTTATAAACTATGGATATATATATATAATTGTCATGGTATTCCTCACCAGAAAATACCAAACTTCATTTAATATCTTGAAAGAGCCCACCAGCTACAGTTACCTTTTTATTAGCCTATCATACTTTTCTAAATGTTTTCGCCGAAGAAATGCAGATACATGTACATGTATGCATTAAGGAAATATATTAACGTCTTTATTTACATGATATTGGTTTCATTTCGGTTTGACATTAAGTTAATTTCTCAATATTCTCAAAAATTGACTGCCGATATTTTATTTTTATATTTCGACCAGAACAGAAGGCGGTGTCAGTTTGTAATTTAGCACCCTCAACAAACAAATACAATAGATAATAAAACATATAAGTAGAATGAAAATAATTCTTGCCTGTAATTAATTTATGAGGAATTTAGCCTGTATTACAACAATACCAAACATCTTGTTCAGTTCTAAAGGTAATGCTTCGTAAATATGGGTTCATGAGTGTACATATTTAGCCCCGTGCATCACACCACGCACTGTTGATAATATTAATTTGCGCTGTTCCTTTGAACTTTTACTTTTATAACTGGCTGGTCGGCGCGTGGGAATAAACCTGTTTAGATAAACGTCTCTTCTCTATCCCTCTCTTATAATTAGTCAATTTCCAAACAAACTTTTTTTATCGGAACACAGCAATTGAAAGATGATTCCTCAGATATTGAAACACATATACATGGCCACATTTTAATTATAAGACTAGCTAGCATCCCAAGTCAAATTAAACACCAGTGTCTATCCCTATCTCCCATTACCGAACATACATGACTCACCGCGGACCACAGCCATAAATTGGTTCTTGGTGACAGGTTATAATGGGAGAGAGTCTGCTCAACATGAGTTTTTTTTTTGTTTTGTTTTTTTGGTGGTGGTGTGTGTGAGGGGGGGGGGGTTATTCGCCAGACTGTATATTCAATTTCTATTTATAAGTAGTGTTTGACAGCAATTAACTTATCCGTGCATTCCCGTATTCCGACTATTTAATAAAAAGCGGCGTTGCGAGACGAGTGTCATGAACATCCTTTGGAACAATGCTTCCAACTTCAAGAGGTTTTGCTGGCTGTGGGTCAACTAAAGGTCCGTGTGATTAACTCATCACAACAACTGGGAGATCTGGGTAAGCTAGTTTCCATTCCATGTATTACTGTGTTACTAAAGTTAATGATTAATGAAGTTATTCAATAAGTTATTCATTGAATAACAATTTATTTCTGCTATGGTTAATTGTTTCATTCGTAATACCTTATAAATGAAAAGGTAAAACCTGTCAGATTGAGTAATTGCGACTTTGAAATAACATTACTGTTCGAAAAAAATATATAATATGCTAATATCATTATTTTTTAGCTCACCTGAGCACTTTGTGTTCAAGTGAGCTATTAGGATCGCCCTGCGTCCGTCGTCCGTCGTCGTGCGTCGTGCGTCGTCAACAATTTTCTTTAAACGACATCTCCTCTGAAACCACTGGACAGAATTTGATTAAACTTGGCAGGGATGATCCTTGGGTCAACCTTCACAAAAGTTGCAAAAATAAACTTGATCCATGTAGAACTCTGGTTGCCATGGCAACAAAAAGAAAAAAAAATGAAAACTTAAAAAATCATCTTCTTCAAAACTACTGGTCAGATTTTAAAATAAATTGGTACAGATGTTCCTTGGGTCAACCTCTACCAAAGTTGCTAAAATTATTCCGATCCGTAAAAAAACAATGGCCGCCAGGGGCGGGGCTTATTTGCCTTATATGTATATAGAGAAACCTTTAAACAACATCTCCTCTGAAACCACTGGACAGAATTTGATTAAACTTGGCAGGGATGATCCTTGGGTCAACCTTCACAAAAGTTGCTAAAATAAACTTGATCCATGTAGAACTCTGGTTGCCATGGCAACAAAAAGAAAAGAAAAAAAATGAAATCTTTAAAAATCATCTTCTTCAAAACTACTGGCCAGATTTTAAAATAAATTGGTACAGATGTTCCTTGGGTCAACCTCTAACAAAGTTGCTAAAATTATTCCAATCCGTAAAAAAACATGGCCGCCAGGGGCGGGGCTTATTCGCCTTATATGTATATAGAGAAACCTTTAAACAACATCTTCTCTGACACCACTGGATAGAATTTGATTAAACTTAGCAGGGATGATCCTTGGGTCAACCTTCACAAAAGTTGCTAAAATAAACTTGATCCATGCAGAACTCTGGTTGCCATGGCAACAAAATGAAAAAAAAAATGAAAATTTTAAAAATCATCTTCTTCAAAACTACTGGCCAGATTTTAAAATAAATTGGTACAGATGTTCCTTGGGTCAACCTCTACCAAAGTTGCTAAAAAATTTCTGATCCGTAAAAAACATGGCCGCTAGGGGCGGGGCTTATTTGCCTTATATGTATATAGGTAAAACTTTAATCAACATTTCCTCTGAAACCACTGGACAGAATTTGATTAAACTTGGCAGGGATGATCCTTGGGTCAACCTTCACAAAAGTTGCTAAAATAAACTTGATCCATGTAGAACTCTGGTTGCCATGGCAACAAAAAGAAAAAAAATGAAAACTTTAAAAATCATCTTCTTCAAAACTAGTGGCCAGATTTTAAAATAAATTGGTACAGATGTTCCTTGGGTCAACCTTTTTATCTCAGGTGAGCGATTTAGGGCCATCATGGGCCTCTTGTTATATATGCATCATTATAATATTAAGTTAATGAAAATGTATTTTTATTGCTTTGGGAACGAACTAACTTGGAATTAATTCTGGAGTTAGACAGTTAAAGTTTGTGATTAGAAAAGAAGGAAAAAAAGCTAAAATCACCAATTTCGAAATCTGTAATATTAAAACAGAACAGAGAATATCTATAAGCAATAAAAATATCTTAATATCATACAAGCTTCATTTAACATTGAATTGACTTTTTTTGTGATAATGTTTTTCTCAAATGAATTTCATGAAAATCATCACATTCCTACTCTCGCATATTTGTCATGCATGCATCATTATTTTGTTATCACGATAGACTGTTTCTGTTCATGTTACATGCATGAAATATTCTATTCCTATCTCAAATCTGACCATTCCCTTGATTAATTAGAAAGACATTAAACACGTTCATTGTTTGTTACATAAAGGAATTCGTGTGTTTACGTCAAGGTTACTTATGGCTCAAGAAATATTGGGGTCAGAACCTCGAACCGTGGAATAAATATCCCGAGACATTTCATATCGACTATCGTACAAGGGTATTTTAATGTGGTACTACCTAGCAATGGCCTCTGTGATATAAAGCTGTTGGGTGGATGCATGATGGTAAAATCAGAAATATTGACCTATTTTTACATGCGTATTCTACCTTAACACCAGGTAATATTATCTTATGCATATTCAGTAAGGTAACCAGAACGAGGTTTAGATGGGTCAATTCAGACTCAGTTGTAAACAAACTCAGCAGCTTACACTGATAGAGACGTCAGTGGTGTACATATTTACACAGGTTTAAGCTTTGCTAAGGCCTAGAAAATTATTAAATAACTTACATTTTCATCATAGAAGTAGTCCTTGAACAAAAAAATCCAAGTTTTACAGTGAAGACTATCTGCATTAAGACAGTTTCCATTCATCCACTATTTAAATCGTGGGTTCGAATCCCGGTAGGGACTTCGGATTTTTCATGTGAGGAAGCCTTCCAGCTGGCTTGCGGTAGGTCGGTGGTTCTACCCGGGTACCTCTGTGTACTCAGGGTCTTCCTCCACCTGTAATTAGCTGGACGTCGCTATATGATTAAAATACTATCGCAGCGACGGTAAACCCCAATACAACAACAACAACAACTATTTAAATCACAGAATACCTAATAAGCCCAGCCATGTATATTTCAAACACACAACCTGCTGACCAGATGTAAACACATGGTTAAACTAATTCTCAACACCTACAATAAAGCCATTAAGCTTACATTCCATTGTTGATAAGATAACCTTTTAGACAATAACATATAAATTACCAGCTTCTTTTGGGCACCTAGCTTACAGTATCCCAAATGTCTGTTTTCAGTTCATGATAATACTGATGTATGCAAATGCCACAAATCTCAAAGAAAGAATAAAACTTCACATATTTAAAAGTTTAAGCCATTGTAATCAACAATGGAATTAAATCACATATTTCTTTGTAATAAAGTATTTAATTTAAAGATTATGACATACATTTTCCTCATTTTTCGAATAGAAAAATAACAATAAATTATGGGTGAAATAAACTTTTATAAGATATATTTTTAGTGGATAGCATACACATTTAGTTCAGTTGTATGAAAGTTTTTTTTTTCTCTTCAGGCAGCTTGAAGTTTTAAGTAATCTGTATAAATGTAAATTAAATGCATTATTTCATTTCATATAATACTAGTTGCAAAATGTGACTGTCAAATTAGGCAAATGTGTATGTTGCAAGCATATTACGGGCTTACTCTAACAGATTGCTGGGTTAAAAATAATAAGTCAAGAGGATATTAACACATCTTTACACTAGACATTGCATATTTAAGAGGCAAGGAACCTTAGGACCTTGAAGTTTGTGGTTATTCGAGCCGTAACCCAGCCATAGAATCCAGATCCATTCATTCCAGGTTATATACTAGTAACCTGGCCAGTGAGAGACCAGATCCAGTATAAAATATAGTCACAAATGGTACTACCGTACTAACTAGCTCCCACCAAGTCTGGACCAGCTTTAAATGACTCCATTTTAAATTTCCAACAAATGTTGCATAAAAATAGTATTTTAAGCAGAAGGTGTGTGTTTTCCTGGCCTGCCTATAAGAAATTACAGTTCAACCTGTATTAGCAGCCACCTGTACTAAGCGGCCATTTTCATTAAGCGGTCAATTTAAATGTATTACCAAACTGTAGCATTTTATCTTATATTTGTACTTAATTTAGAGGTCACCTCTGTTAAGTGGCGACTTTCTCTTATTCCCTTGACTGACTTTTTAAGACATGTTTGACTGTACATGATTCACAAATATAAGTCAGTTAATTTCGGACTCAGTCAGATAATATTATCTTAATATATCTGAGATAAAAAAATTGAAGAAATAATAATGAAACAATAACAACAAAAAAAACAACTGGTCAGCTCCGGCACAAAGTCAGCAAGCACAGACATACAGCATCTAACATGGGTAAGATAGCTAAATGCGGAAAAGATTGTGATTATCTCTACCTGCAACTAAAGAATTAAAGACATGAAAAAAAAATGATGCCAATTAACGGAGATTAGTTTTTGACTGCAACGCTTATGCTTCTTTAGAAGGAAATTCTTGGCATATGTATCCTTGTGGAATTGTTGGCAGTTCTGGTGTCCCTACATTGCATAAAACCACAACCATAAGGTATATATCACCCATCAAGAAATCAGCCATTTTGACTTCTTGAATTCTCAAGGGTCATGGAACTATCTTTGAAGACTTCAAGATAAATAAACACTAAATTCTACTGCATCACGTCTTAACGCTGTTGCTAAAGTTATTCTCATTAGAAACGCTTTCTTTCAAGAGAGTTTTTGTAATTTTATAAAATGCAAGTTGGACATAGTTTTCTATAGATTGTTTATTTGACTATAATTCTGGTCTTTTTTCAGTGTGTGAACCGGAAAATTTTGTAATAAATCTGACATAAACTCAGTATAAAAAGATAAACGTTATCTATGTAACTTCAAGCATGTGATATACTGCCTAATGATTGTTTCAATGTACATACAGTTTTGTTATTTAAATATAAAATTAAGAACCCAGAGAAGATGGTCGTTGTGTTTTTATTTCTGTACAATCAACCAATACCCTTGTTCTTAAACATAGTGATTTAAACTCAGTTTACAGTGTCTCTGGATATCCAGATAGGAATGTGATGAGAGGTTAATTATCTGCATCATATTTTCCATTAGAATTACAAACTGGAACACTGCAATGATAATGAGAACATTTATTGCAACAGTTTACTTGTGGATGTGCTTCCACCAGTGGTCGCCATAACTATACAAGTGATATTATCAGCTGTACTGGTGTGTATACCTGACCCATCTAAACCTCGTTCTGAGAAAAGAATCTCTGGTATGCATACATTTTGAGAAGGGCCTAGGCTACTCCGGCTGGTTAAAAGGCCATTTTACCCAGGATTGTTTTGGTCTCGATATTACTCGATCCTTCTTTTGGTCTATCGGCTGCGTTTTTCGAAAATAGCCGCGAACCTGCGAGGACTGTCGTCTTCTACCCTTTACCTTCGGAGGAAAAAATCTTACGCGAACATTTAAGTCCTCCGAGAGTCGGGTACAGAAAAACTGACCGGCTTTTGTTTTTAACCAGTTTGAAAATAAAAAAAGACGATGAAAACCTGAAAACCTAAGGTCCCCTGGTCTCGCCCCCCCCCCCCCCCCCCCCCCCCCCCCCCCTTCTGAAACTTTTTTGTAGCTTTTGCCGTTCTTTACCGAGGGTTGTGCGGATACTTCCGCATACTTTCTCTATCGCGCAATTCGACCCCAGAGATGGATCCAGGAGTTCATTAAAAATATGTGTAGCGATAATGCAAGCAGCTTTGCCCGAGCCGTGAGGAGGGTGTAGTTCCGGTTGGACTTATCAATCCGGGGAATTTATTAGTTCTACTCCCCTGCGATTTTTAAATTTAAAAATCTGTGAAAAAGTGCATAATTGTGAGTTTTAGCAGGTTATGTGTCTACATTTATGTATGGTCGGGGACTTTTAGCGCGCCCCCGGCGCGCCCCACCCCTTTGAATCCGTTTGAATCCACCAGTGGACCTCCGCCATGAATAATTGGCAGTGACTCTGTCGGGTCAAAAAAAGGGCAAAAATAGGGCCGATGAAAAAAAAAAAGATTCATCGGGAACAATCTGGTTTGCTATACGCACGTTATTGTAAAATTCATAGGACAGTCATTTAGGACTAAAACAACAACGTAAGAATAAAAACAAATACACTATATCTTTTGTTTTTAGGTGCAGTACAGTCCCACGCATTTAAAGTACCAGGTACTGTGTGTCTAATATAAGTTATTGAGATAAATAAAATCTGACACACTTATGGTACGCTCTATTTTTAAGTCAAATATCCTCAATATAATCTCGCGCTCTTAAGGTACTCTATATTTTAAATCGTATGCGTTGCTTCTGAGGAGCTCTACGATCGCATGCACTTAAGGTGCGCGCTGTTTGAAGTCTGATATTTTGCCTTTTAGCCGCGATACCATCTCGTGCACTTAAAATACACTATGTTCTATATTAACCCAATACATTCTCATGCACTCAAAATACACAATGTTCTATGTTAAACCAATAAACCTCATGCACTTAAGGTACACAATGTTCTATATTAACCCAAAAATTTCTTAGTAATACATGTTGCCTTCGGTGTGCAACACGATCTCAAACACCTAAGATACGTCCCATGTGTTTCTTTTAACCGCAATACGGTCTCATGCACTTAAAGTCCCAGTTTCTTATAGATGTTAGACCTAAATCCGAATGCACTTACAACATATATAATTCAGTTTTAATTTCACCACTGAAAGACCTTGAGAAATGCCTAATTTACAGGTAAGATTCTATTAGAAAAAATGCAAATTGTGGCAGTCTCGTTCTATATTTAGCTCAGAACAATGACAGCATAAAATTAACATAAAAGGGATTTTTCAGAAGTTCATGGATTTTCTTCCTATCTCTCCTACTACCGTTTATCAATATTTATTCAGTCTATAGAAAAAGTCCATGAACTTCTGGAACACCCCATGTACACCGAGACATCGGTGGTTTTACTGAACAGTGTGTTTCAGAACAAACTCCGCCCATCTTTCTCACTATTTTGCCCTGTCTGAACAACTAAGACTTCCGGGCAAATATTTCATTATATGGGCTTAATTAAACATTAAGAGGTTAATCAAACATCATTTGAGGCTTTGCTAATTAGAAATTTTGAAAAATATATTTTTCCCAGCTAAAACGCACTGGGGCTTTAGTTCACACTATTTTAGGTTAAAATATGTTGCTTTTTAGCCGCAATACAATTTCACGCACATAAGGTACGCTTTATTTAAGTTCAAGATGTCAATTCTACGGTTCAATACAATCTCAAGAATTTAATACATTTAAACTCCGATATATTGTGTCACTTTTGCATAGTAACTGGGGCCGGACCCCAAAGTGCGTTACGCACTTTACGGTCCGCCCCAAATTGCAGTCAAACTAACGTATTTTGGGGTCAGCTCCAAAAACATACCAAAAGTGTGTTGATATGTCCCTTACTAACACATTTTGCAGTTAAATATCTATTTCATGATTGACATGGATGATGAACATTTTCTTATGCAGGACACCATCATCATCATCATCGTTGTAATTGTGCTTGTAATAGCAATCGTCTTCACTATTATTAAACATTATTGGACAAGTACAGCACATCACCGTCGCCTATTTATAGTACCTACATTATAAACATCCGTTTCTGTACTTTGAAAACCGAATAATCTCTTAATATTGTAAATATGATCGAACAATTATATATAACTCTACAACAAGGATATGCTGAGATTTTGCAAAAGTGCTGGAATAATCAATTTTGAGGCAAAAATAAAGAACTAATTTCTCTATGATGTTGCATATCTATCACTTGACCATGAGGAGGAATATAGCTTATTTTCATGCAAAGGTGGCTCTTAGATAATTTTGGATAGTAAATATGCAGATTTCAATAATTTTATAGTGTTACAATAGCCCATGTAGAAAGGTTGAATTTCGAAACAAATCCATGTAACAATCTCATCAAGCTATCGACATCAGATTCCCCTGGTATTATTTGTTATATTGTAAAATGGCCGAAAACTGTATATCTACTATCCTAAATTAACTACGAGCCACCCACTGACTTTTCTTTGCATAACAAACTTCAGTCTATAAAAATAGAGGCTGTAACGTCACATACTGATTACAAATAAAAGCGCTGATAGCACTGAAAGAACATGATTGTCGCATTTCTTTTGTTTATCAAAGTAAATCTAATAAACGGGGATCCAATTTTCAAGCAATGCCAATAAAACCAATGTTATAGACCCGCTTTAACATTGCGTTAACAGGGTGGTTACAAGAAAAGATAAACAAACTATTCGTTTCAATGGACAGCAAACAATTAGCACATCGCCACTCTTACTCTCGCTATTTCTCTTGCCTACAGTTTATAAGATTTATATCAATATACATATCTAAATAAAAAAAGAAGCAAATCTAAAACAAAAATATTTTATTATTTTATTAGGTTTTGTATCTTGCAAAATATTAAGTTACCCAGCAGATCTGCAGCTCGTCAAAACCCTCTTTCACTTGAGACACACACAACTTCAGTGCCTTCAGCGCTTTGATTAGACTACGAAGCGCGTGCCCAAAGCAGACTTTAACTAATGATCAGGACTGAAAACTGATTTTTAACATTGATGTATTTCTGCTCAGGAAAAGTTATGAGGTCGAAAAGAGTTCATACTAAAACATGTCTGTTAAGAGCCAAAAACTATACATATATTTGATATATGTATCTTAGCTAGAACATGATCAAGCGACTTTTACTTTTTCATCTGATGTAATTACCTACAAATCTGTTTGTTATGATGTTGATGTAAACTATGAAATAAGTTAACATCATTTTAGAATGTTGTGTAACACGGAATAGATATGGCTAGATTCAATCATTCAGTCTTTATATTCTTATATAGTAATAGCAAATAACACTGAGGTGTTATTTTACTACAAACAAATATCTGTCAATTCTAGTCAAATTGCAAAACTAGACTATTTTATTCATGTCAAGGTGCAAAGTTTGTCAAAAAAAAACAACCCATAATGCTCCTTTAGTCAGGACATTTACTCCTAAGACTGTTTATATACTCGTTGAAAATACCTTTATTCATTCAAATATATGTTATTTAACGAACTTTTGCTCAAAGTTCTGAACCTAAATTGTGTTAGATATCTTTCTATTCTATCAGATGTAGTAATGCAACGAAGTACACACTTCGGGGTTCAATTCTGATCCCTGAATGCTTAAAACACTATATGGTCCGATCCCATAGTGCAGTGGGCGTCATAGTGTGTTCCCACAACGCCAAAGACAAGCGATATAATACCACACTCAGTAACATTATTGATATGTAGCGGGCGGCTATGGAACCTACAAACTTTCGGTTACGATGAGGATGCTCTAACTGCTCTTTATATAGACGACATTCTCATATGTTATTACGTATGCATGTATATGCATTCATATATTATGTGCAGGATATATCAATATATGCAGTCTCATCTATCGTATATATTACGTGTTAATATGCAAAGATAAAATGGGGGAAAAGAGATACAATGTATATACTTAATGTATGGAATTATATTTTGACCAATGAGATTGCAGTATTTTTCAAATTTTTCGTTCGGTTTAACTACGGTGGCATAAGGGGTATTGGAATATATTTTACGTGCGAACGTAGACGCTATTACGTGCGAACGTAATATTATTACGTGCGCACGTAGTAGCTATTACGTGCACACGTAGTTTTCCGTGCGCACGTAGTAGCTAATACGGACGCACGTAATAGTTATCATGCTCGCACGCAGTAGTTATCGCGTCCCACCACTGCAGCATGCTTTTGCAGTTGCCTGTTTTTAAAACCATATGGTGTTTGGGATTTCAAATTCACCAGGATTTGGATTAGCATGGTTATTTTATCAAGATGAAAAGTAATTTAACATAATATTTCTGAAACAAATGTCTGGATATCAAAGTGAAACATCACCCGAGTTTGAATTACTCAACCACACTTTATCTTTATTTCACTCTAAGATCGTTATGTCTTTAACAAATCTAGATTTAACTTCAAGACAATGTAAATGTCTATTAGATAAAATATTTGAAATCAGTGTTTATGGCTGTAATATTTAAATGAATATTGGTATATCTGATCTGTAAGTCTTAGAATTATTTCCTTTGAATTATTGAAGCTTAATTTTCACTTTATCCTCGTTCTTTTTTACTACAAGACCTAGCTAAATTTAATTAATTTAAAATGAATTTTACAGTTTCAGACTCTATCAATTTCATTTATCAAGCATAAGGGCAGTGAGGCCCAGTTGTAGGTTACCATTATATGACAATGGAACTGAATTTTATGAGTTCAAACACCAATTTGGGCAAGAATCTGTCATAGCCTTACACGGTTCAAGTAATGGCCAAATCAAAGAACCACTGACAAAGAACTTTTTAAATTAAATAGATGATTAAACTAATAAGCAATCTTTTTTTCACTTGCACAAGTGATAACTATGTCTTAGCCTGTCTGTTGTATTAAAAGCCTCATATAATTTTATTGTTCTGATTGCAACAATATGCAAGTCATTTCCTTTTTATAAATTTTATTAAAAGTTTCATTTTACTAGTATTTACTTCAACAGATGTTAGTATTGTTTTAAGTAATCCTACAACCTTTAACATCCCTAGTGACATACAGTGCCGGATCCAGGAGTTCGGGTTAGGGGGCGTATTTTTAAAAAAAAATACAGGAAGTAACAATGCAATCGGCTTGCCGCTTTGCCAGGGCCGTTATAAGGGTGTAGTTCCGGTTGGACTAGGCATCTTGGAAAATACCTGTGCATTTTTTTTTAAATTTAAAGCTATAGAAAACTGCAAAACTAGTGTAAAACGTAAACTACTAGTGCGCACGTAAGTACTAGTGCGCACGTAAAGCTACTAGTGCGCACGTAAAGCTACTATGTGCGCACGTAATAGCTACTACGTGCGTACGTAAAGCTACTACGTGCGCACGTAAAGCTACTACGTGCGCATGTAATATAAAAATATCTTCCATGTCACCTTTATGCCACCGTAGTTTTACTCGTTAAACCACTTGGTTTATTGGGTAACCTAGTATAAACGACCAATCTTTGTGCGCATGCGTGCAGAGGTGGACTTGCATAGTAACGTCAAAACATGATTCCATACATTAAGTAGGTTAATTTTTGTTATCGAGGGTTTAACAAGCTGCAAGCTTGAGCGGTTTGATTTGTTAAACCCTCGATAACAAACATTAACCTATACTTATGCATCGTTGATAAATGATTAAAAAATTATATACATAGTGAAAACTATGATACATTTGATCGAACTTGTTTATAATTTTCGATCCGAGCGGCGCATACCGTCGTATATGTATATGCGATGCTTGCAACATTATATTACTCTATCATTTTGTCTTCCTGTTGATACATTAGAAATACACAATATATATATTTTTTTTAATTTCAAACTATGACTAGAATACCGTATCATTCGAGTTTTGACATATTAGTTTTGAGTAAATGAACCAATCAGGAATTAAAGCTGCAGCCAAGTCCCTTGCGAGTGGGCCTCGGGCAAGACCGTGCTTATGAAAAATACATAGAATAAAAGTCGGAGATACATGGTACAAATGACCGGCAAGTAACTTTCCTTGAAACGATATATACATCACGACAATCTCTGTTACGTGGTGTCATGGTCTCGTATCGTCGAATTGTTTAAAAAAGCGATATTTCAAAGTGGCCCTAACAGGATTTCGTACACGACAATACGAAAGTCACTTACGCGTTGTCCAAATATTTACCTTTTATATATACATGTGCGATTTAACAATTCTTGCGAGGTTTTAGTTTGCTGAAATATTTCTATTTAAAATTCTTTTTACTTAGATCGTATGTAGCTACTCTAGTGTCTTTTAAAACAATCTTATGTAATATGGTATCTCATGCCTCATCTCTCTCTTAACACGTTCAGTGCAATGGAGAGGCGCACACATTCATTACCGAAGAAATATGAGGATTATGTGGTGACGTTTCCAAAGAAAGAAAACAAGAAGCAGAAAGAGGACAAGGAAGGCCGATACGATGCAAATAGTAACCATGACAATACGGAAAAGGGCGGCGAAACGTCAGATGAAAGAGATGTTAACAGTGACCATAACAGTCTGGTAGCGGTATGGGAAATTGTGATGACAAGCCGATGATAAGAAATTTAAAAGATTGTGAAGATAGGACGGGTGACAGAGATGGGAGCGAAAATAAAAGTATGGAAGAATGTGAAGATAGGACAGGTGACAGTGATGGGAGCGAAAACAGACGTGTGGAAGATTGTATAGGAAGCACTGGTGACAGTGATGGGAGCGAAAACAGAAGTATGGAAGATTGTGAAGATGGGATGGGTGACAGTGATGGGAGCGAAAATAAAAGTATGTAAGATTGTGAAGATAGGGCGGGTGATAGTGATGGAAGCGGAAAAAAAAGTATGGAAGATTGTGAAGATAGGACGGATGACAGTGATTGGAGCGAAAGCAGAAGCATGGAAGATTGTGAAGATAATACGGGTGATAGTGATGGAAGAGGAAATAAGAGTATGGAAGATTGTGATGACAGTACGGGTGATAGTGATGATAGCGAAAACAGAAGTATGGAAGATTGTGATGATAGTACCGGTGATAGTGATGATAGCGAAAACAGAAGTATAGAAGATTGTGATGACAGTGATGGAAGCGAAAATAGAAGTATTGATGATTGTGATGATAGTACGGGTGATAGTGAATGGAGCGAAAATGGAAGTATGAAAGATTGTGATGATAGGACAGGGGAGAGTGAACAGTGTCAGTCGAGTGTAAACCATGGAAAAATGAATGACAGTTTAATAAAGGGTGATGATAGGTCAGGCGAAAGCAACAGAGAACATGCCCATAATAGTATGGTTGAATGTGGTTATATACCAAGTGTCAGCAATAAAGACAATGATCATGCAATATCTGAAGATAAAAGTAATGCACATGTCGACAGCGATAAAGATAGTTATCATAATTGTGCGGAAGATGTCGATGAAGGTGGAGGTGATAATGTGAACTTGCAGCCTGAGTTTGAGTTCAGTATGGTTGAATGTGGTTATTCTAATACCCATCATACAGGAGACTTGCTGGTACCTGGACTGACGTTTTTGCCAAATATTTCAACTCCATTAACCCAGTTTGTGTCTTAGTCTTCAAATACAATCGGATAGCACGAAGCAACAGGGCAGGTAGCTTTGGCAATTTTTCTGCCAAGTGCAAACACACAATGTGCAAAGCTGTTTATAAAATGAAAATTGCTGAAGAACCTGTGGAAGGAGAAGAAGTTGTTGTACAGGTTAGTCGCGAAGGTGATATATCAACAGAAAATGAAACAAGAGCGAGACATATCAAGGGCAGCACGCGAGATCAAGTGAAAAGAGATATGACATCTAAAGCTCCATTAATGTACAGGTCTGAATTGCTGGTCAAGGCAGACAGTGATCAATTAACTGCCGGAAATTTTACCTCAGTGCCAAGTAAAGACGTATTAAAACAAATACGTTCAGAAGAATGCCAGTACGAGAAATTAAGTGACTGTGTAATTCGTGAGGTGTATGCTGTTAAGCGCACACTACAGCTCTTGGACCCAACAACGAGTCCATTAAAAGGCTATGTGCAGATGATTGGTTATGAACCGTTCTTTGTTATCAATTTTTGCGCTGATCAAATAGATCTATTAACGGATGCCTGTCAAAAAGGGGATGCCTTTCTTTACTTTGATGCCACAGGCCTCTCCATGAAACGGCCAATGGACCAGCCGAAGAGAATGTATATGTACTGTCTAGTTTTACAGACAAAAAGGCACAGAGAAGGAGTACGAATTGCCGAGATAGTGACAAATGACCATACTACACCATCCATAACAAACTTTCTTATGCGTGTCAGATATGCTGTAACTATCACAAGACAATACAGAGCCCCAAGAAAAATAGAGACAGACTTTAGCTTTGCCATGCTCCATGCAGTATGCCGGGCATTCCATTCTTGTGATTTGGTGACATACCTCACAAAATGCTGGCACCACATCTCTACTGAAACGACAGTTCCAGCTAGAATAACTGTTCTTCATATATGTGCTGCCCATATGTTGAAACTATTTCAAAACATGATTGTAAAGTGTACAGAGAGTGGAAAGAAAAAGAAGTTCTTCTTGTATGTGTTAGCAAGGTTGCAGACTACATCGTCCATTGAAGGGGCCACAAATTTAGTCACAGAGCTAACAACGGTATGTAGAAGCACATCCCTTGACAACAAAGCAACTGAGGCCCTCGATCGTTTGAAAGCGGCCGTAAACTTGCACGAAGATAACATTGAGAGTGGGGTAGCTCAGACGTACGAAATTGCAGAAGAGGCACATGATGATTCTTTACGAAAGCAATCACCATTTTCCGATTACTTTTCTCAGGTTGTAGCTAAGGCTCATATATCATTCAAAGGTGAAGAAAATCCATTTTACAGCCCAGGTCTCATTGTCAAATTGCTGAAAGATTACCTGCCGTTCTTTCCCCTGTGGTCAGGAATTCTTGTGTCGGAACCTGGAAGGAACTTATACGAGGGATCTTGCCGGGACAGCAACGCTGTTGTTGAGCGACAGTTCGCCACAGTTAAAAACGAAATTTTAAGGAAGGAGAGAAACATCAATCCAGGAAAGGCATGTCGTCTCTTGTATGTTTCTGCCAAAGGATTGGCTAGATATGCTGCTGTCTCTTCCAGAACGAAAAAAATTACAGATGACACACAGGAAGAGGAAAGGTGGGAAAGACCAAATCAGGGGGGTAAAATGAAGAGAAAGAGGTCCAAATATTTCTCATCACCTTCGAAGAAAGAACTTCTGACCATAACTAGTACGGAGAAGGATAAAAAGTCACAAATGAAGCCCAGTGGCACTGAAAAAACGGGGATAAAGCAACAAAAGACATCTAAGAAATCAATTACTAATGACAAAAAAGCCCACGGAACTGAGGAGAAACGTAAATCAATTGACATTGGAGAAAGGACCGCAATTAAAGAAAATATGACATTCAGTAAAAATGGAAAAAGGATCAAAAAAGCAAACCAGACGTCAGTAAAGACATCCATCAAACAGAGAAGCAGACCTGATAAAAAGAGAGTAAAACGGAAACACACTGATTCGCCTGAACCACAAGACAATCATGTTCCTTCATTTTTCTTCACAGATGAAAATGCAATGAGATGGGGTGGCTTTGACAAGAAAAACACAGGCATTACACTGTCAAACACATGTACCATTGACAACATACTGACTGCATTATACATCATTATTTGCTCACGGCAAGATGTTGTTCAATGGCTATCGGAGTGTACTGACACTGCCACGCAAGTAGTCCTAGAAATCTGCCTGAACGAAATGGTGAATCGAAAATGGACTGAAGCGAAAGTAAAATTTGTCGGAGATTTATTGAAGAAACATGGCTCTAATATCGATTTGTTTGGAACGGAATTCGAAATGGCAGTCAAACATCTTGTTACACCTCAAAGACATACTTCACAAACACATTGTATAGAATGTTTAGAGAGTAGATCGTCAAAACATGACCTTATTGAATTGGGAATAGGAAAAAAGAGTCAAAACACGATCCATGAACTTCTTTTTGAATGGGAGCATGGAACTGCATCACGTTGTCCAGCCAGGTGCGGAGGTACGACGGCTACCTTTCGTAATTTTGATTCTCCCCCCGTGTTGTTATTCATAGCAGTAGACTTACCTTCTGCCACAGGCAGGCTGAAGACAAATACCTTGGTTGAAGCAATAACGGTTGCAGGCCAGCAGTATGATCTTTATGCAGCTACACTTAATAAACATCGTCACTTCCGATTGCTTGTGAGATCAGATCTAAATGGACCATGGTATGAATATGACGGTCTAAGAAAAAGAAACAGATTCCTCAGAGTCAACGGCTTTAGATGCAGTGCGGATGAGGCAGTAGTTAATCTGATATATGTTAAACAACGTAGAATTTGAGGAAAGCCAATATACACTACATAGGCCAATTGATAATTCTGCGGGTGGTTAACAAAAACACGAAGATGTAACTTTTCTTTCATAAGTTATTTTGACTGTATGGCATGTTGTTTACAAATTTTTATTTGATATCTCCATTTGCGGTGTGTGTGTGTGTGTGTGTGTGTTTTCCACAAGTTATTAATACCTCAGCTTAAAAGATGATTTAGTAATATTGTTACAATATCATGTTTAGGGGAACTCAGGACACTTTTTCCGTCCGTCTTAACATTTTTATTTTTTCACCCTACATTTTCGTTCATGCTTTGTATGGGAATAATTTAAATTGTGACAGTGTGTAGAGAGAAAGTTTAGACTCTTCCAGTTCAGTCAATATCATAATGCGAGGATCAATGTCAGATTGAGGTTTGAAGATTTAATTCAAATATCTCTGTTTGGTTTGAAAAGAAAAAATGAGTACCTAACGTTGAGAAGATATACAGAGTCGAATCAAGATTACTGAGAAGACAAAAGTATTATTTTGATTATCTTGTGCTTTATATTTACAGAAACGTTTTGAAACACAGTCAAATTTAGATGATCTTGATTCCTGTCCTCTCAATGAGCATTTTACCACGTCTCTTGAACAACTCTTTGTATTCAAACTAAATTGCATAAATGTCAGTCGAGTTAACATATTATAATGACATATAAATTTGATTGACATTTAAACATTTTGTTATATACATGCATGTATATACTATATTTTTAAATTATTTTTGTATTAATGTAAACATAATTCATGTTACCAAATAAGTTCAATGTTCGATGATTTTACTACATGTATACCAATATCAGTCTGTAATTCTGTAGTTCCTTTTGGAACTAACCAGTACCTTTAAATTCATGTCATGTTAATAACCGTCATCCATTTCATGTCTCATGTCCCTTTGCTCTTGACATTCTTTAAATATTTTTTTTATTTAATATGTTTGAAAGGGTTTTTATTTATTATTATCACTAATATAGATGTATTTCTTTCATGGGAAAACTCCATACACTAACTTTACTTACGTTCTTAACAGAATTTTATATCTTTTGATTTGTTGTCAAAGGGCGGTTTCAAATTAATATTTTATCTTTGAAGAACCTACTTCTTTGCATTTAAGATTTCTTTTCACAGTCAGTTTTGCTGTTTCACTTTGAGAGGTAGTTCATTAGTCAAATATAAGGTTTTACTATATATGACTTTTCAGTAGACATTTTCGTTTTAATATAAAATATCATTCACCGTTATCTTATCATTATCCTTTTTACTTGATTAGAATAATGTCAAGTAATGCATATAAACTTTTATTAACATTTTCAACACATAATAAATGAAAATCAAAAAACATGTTCTCTCTTTTTCCGTAAGAAATGCTTTTGACATTTCAGAATGGCTGTTACATCCATTTCATTGTCCATTTTATTGTCATCATAGAAATTATTCAAATTTAAGAATTTGACATTGACGTTAAAATATAATTTTAAAAGCACTTAAAGCTTTATTGTTCATCATTGTCTTTCAGTCAATTTTCTTTAATAAGTTATCATGTAAAAGTTTTATGTATACCATTATTCATATAAGAGAATGTATCATCAAACTTTTTATGGTATGAGAAAAAAACTTCATGAGTGATTTTTTCCTTACACAGGATTTTTATATTATTTATAAAAAATTTAAAAAGCCGTGCTCATTTATATTTCTTTTAGGATACTTAGAATTCCTCTCTTTTTTAAGTTTTGACGGAGCCTCCGTGGCCGAGAGGGTAAAGTCGCTGACTTTAACACTCACTCAGCCCCTAATCGCGTGGGTTCAAATCCCAGTAGGGTCATTCGGATTTCCAGCTGGCTTGCGGTAGGTCGGTGGTTCTACCCGGATGCCTCTGTGCATTCGGGGTCTTCCTCAACCTTTTATTAGCTGAACGTCGCTATATGACTG
The DNA here is from genome assembly GCA_021229015.1 of Solen grandis. Classification (NCBI taxonomy): domain Eukaryota; kingdom Metazoa; phylum Mollusca; class Bivalvia; order Adapedonta; family Solenidae; genus Solen; species Solen grandis. The sequence continues at coordinate 43,618,459 of CM037795.1, read as the reverse complement.
AAATACTGTCGAAGCGACGGTAAACTCAAATAGTCAAGTCAAGGTTTGACAGTAGTTCTTCTCTTTTGCATTACGTTCATTTCAATGCTTTTTGTTATCGCAATAGAGACACGTCATCACGAAATATATATTATTATAAAATAAATAACGAAAAAACAAAAAGGTTTCTGACTCCTGTTTTTTATTGCAATTTATATTTCTAAGTTTATACATAATTTATGAATTCATAAAAAAATAAATACCGTCAGCGTGTTTATTTTTTCCCGAAAATTATGAAAAATAATGATAGTCCAACCAAAATGTAAAGGTAGCTGGCGAGCTTTTTGAAGATATTTTTCGGAAGATCCTAGTGTAGGACCATGAGAAGTGTGATTATATCAAACGTTTATGTTTACATGAAATATAAATACCAATCAACTTGTTTATTTTCTTCCGACGACGGTCCAAAATAAAATTTGAAAGTCAAATAAAAAGGTACGAGTTGCTGGTTAGTTCTTTAAAAAAATCAAGTAAAGCTATGTATATTCTGGTGAGGAATATATAAAGAATTACAAATATATCCATAGGTAATGATTATATAAAAAAGTTACTTCCTTGCTACTTGGTTTTAGGCGAAAGATTAGGGAAAAAAATTCAGGTAGCTGACTAGCTCCTTGTAGATATTACATGTTATTTGAAATATTCTTGTGCAGAAATATGAATATCTCCACAGTATGTGATTTTACAAATTCATTCACACCAAGCTACTTGTTTCCTTCGGCGAAGATTTTGAAAAGAAAATTTAGAATAAAATCAAAGGATAACGATAAGTGGCAAGCTCTTTGTTGTTTGTTTGTTGGGTTTGACGTCCAACTGACAGTATCTCTACTTGAGACAGATATATTGCTGCCACACTGCAGTATCACACCGTAGACATGTGGCATGATACCAAATCCAGTCACATGATCCTGACACGGCGCAAAGCAGTCCTGCAATTACCCTTATATGTTGAGCGCCAACCAAGGGAACTATAAGAGAAGCATTTTTTAAGACGGCCGGGGATCGTAGCAACGACCTCACACTCCTGAGGCGGACGCTCTACGCACTCTGCCACTGGGGACGGTGCGAGCTCGTTGAATATTTAAATGAAGTTTTGTACTTTCTGGTAGAGAATACCATGACAATTATGAATATATCCATAGTTTATAAATATATTAAAAATAAACACCTAGCTACTTGTTTTTCCATCGAAAACGGTCAGAAAAATATTGATAGTCCAATCAAAATGTACCGGTAGCTGGCGAGCTCTTTGAAGATATTAAATGAAGTTTGGTATTTTCTGGTGAGGAATACCATGGTAATTATGAATATATCCATAGTTTAAAAATATATTAAAAATAAACACCCATCGGCGAAAACATTGAAAAAAATATTGATAGTCCAATCAAAATGTACCGGTAGCTGGCGAGCTCTTTGAAGATATTAAATGAAGTTTGGTATTTTCTGGTGAGGAATACCATGACAATTATGAATATATCCATAGTTTATAAATATATTAAAAATAAACACCCAGCTACTTGTTTTTTTCCGTCGTAAACGGTCAGAAAAATATTGATAGTCCAATCAAAATGTACCGGTAGCTGGCGAGATCTTTGAAGATATTAAATGAAGTTGGGTATTTTCTGGTGAGGTATACCATGACAATTATGAATATATCCATAGTTTATAAATATATTAAAAATAAACACCCACCTACTTGTTTTTTCGGCGAAAACATTGAAAAAAATATTGATAGTCCAATCAAAATGTACCGGTAGCTGGCGAGCTCTTTGAAGATATTAAATGAAGTTGGTATTTTCTGGTGAGGAATACCATGACAGTTATGAATATATCCATAGTTTATAAATATATTAAAAATAAAAACCCGGCTACTTGTTTTTTCCGTCGTAAACGGTCAGAAAAATATTGATAAGTCCAATCAAAATGTACCGGTAGCTGGCGACCTCTTTGAAGATATTAAATGAAGTTTGGTATTTTCTGTTGGGGAATACCATGACAATTATGAATATATCCACAGTTTATAAATATATTAAAAATAAACACCCAGCTACTTTTTTTTCGTCGTAAACGGTCAGAAAAATATTGATAAGTCCAATCAAAATGTACCGGTAGCTGGCGACTCTTTGAAGATATTAAATGAAGTTTAGTATTTTTTGGTGAGGAATACCATGACAATTATGAATATATCCATAGTTTATAAATATATTAAAAATAAACACCCACCTACTTGTTTTTTCGGCGAAAACATTGAAAAAAATATTGATAGTCCAATCAAAATGTACCGGTAGCTGGCGAGCTCTTTGAAGATATTAAATGAAGTTTGGTATTTTCTGTTGGGGAATACCATGACAATTATGAATATATCCATAGTTTAAAAATATATTAAAAATAAACACCACTACTTTTTTTTCGGCGAAAACATTGAAAAAATTGATAGTCCAATCAAAATGTACCGGTAGCTGGCGAGCTCTTTGAAGATATTAAATGAAGTTTGGTATTTTCTGGTGAGGTATACCATGACAATTATGAATATATCCATAGTTTATAAATATATTAAAAATAAACACCTAGCTACTTGTTTTTTCGGCGAAAACATTAAAAAAAATATTGATGGTCGAATCAAAATGAACCGGTAGCTGGCGACCTCTTTGAAGATATTAAATGAAGTTTGGTATGTTCTTATGGGGAATACCATGACAATTATGAATATATCCATAGTTTAATAATATATGAAAAATAAACACCCAGCTACTTGTTTTTTCGTCGAAAACATTTAGAAAAATATTGATAATCTTATCAAAATTCCTTTGAAGGTATTGAATGCAATTTGATATAAATTCTCGTGAAGGTTACCATGACAATTATGAATATATTCATAGTTAATGTTTTCATGAAAAAGAAACACCAATCTACTGTTTCTTCGACAAAATATAAATGAAATTTAGTTTATGACAGATACAATTTAAGTGATTTTTTTATTGTTTGGAAATTAAAACTATCAGAATCGTGAATATGTTCATATTTTAGGATTTCTCTTTCCCTCAATGGTTTAAATTGCGAGAAATATCAATAAAATTTCCCGGTAGCTGGCTACTAGTAGCTACCTTTTCCCTGCAGAAGTAACCAGTTACTAGTAGCTGGCTACTTGTAGCCAACTTTTCCACCGAGAAGTAACCAGCTACTAGTAACTAACTTTACTTTCGAGAAGTAGCTGGTTACTAGTAGCTGTTTACTAGTAGCCAACTTTTCCGATCTGATATTAACACATGTTCTTACGTAATCTTCCTGATGCTGTATCATAGCTTGGTAATAAAATGGATTATACTGAGTTCAAAGGGAAACCGGTTTGATTTAAGTCAGACCGGGAGATTTTCACCTCCCGGCGGGAGATATGGCATGTATGCTTCAATATGAGTGTATGAGGGAAAGGGTTAAATAACTGAATATACAAAATATATACATATGAATGGTTCCAGTGGAAAAAAATCAATTAATTAAAATAAAAGTATCAATAAATAAATTATCACATGGTAACATGGAACTCAACAATTTATTTACAGTATATGAATAAGTATAATATTCTTATAGTATAAGAATGAATATATGTACACACAGAGCTATTGACAAGATTTTTGTATTTTTAAGCAGTTTTCTAAAGCAGTATTTAGAATAATTGATTGGAATTTAATGGAAAAACATGTAATTTTTATGCCTGAAACTAAGGGTCAAAATCAGAATTGAAATAAATAAAATATAATACATAAATAAAAAAATGTATTGCCTATAGCTCTGTACATCACAAATTTGTCCTTGTTTTAAGGAATTGGTGAACAGCTAGATACTTTATTTTAAATTGTCAAAAGAAATTAATTTTTTTAAGGAACGTCGTGCTGAAGAGCACTTGCTGTTCACCAATTCATTAAAACAAGACCAAGACATGGCTGGCATGTCCCCCTTAAACTTAGCAAAAACAAAGTCTCTGATGGCTGAAAGTACTGCTGATGGCAGGGGTGTCGACGTCTGTTTGGCATTGTGGGCCCTCCTCTTTCCCTGTGCACAGGAAACTGCCAAAACCTCCCTGGAGAAGAAGGAGTCCAGGAGAGCAATTGACAGTTTCCATCAGGATGGCTGTTGAAAGACTGGCCGTGTTGATGTAGACCTGGTGGTGGGGGACCAACTGAACCGTTTTAGGGCGGCAACGCGACACCACCCATGCGAAACCTGTGGTTGCATCCTCCTATGGCAATAGGTGACGATGATGCAGACAAACAATTACCAGTACTTGACAAACAGCGACTCAGATCATCTTTATTGTCGGAATACTTTATTATTGAACCAACTCCATTGATTCAATCATGGACAAAGAACAAATCCTGCGAAAATGTTAAATTCATCGGTGATTTTTTTTCCATTAATTGCCATGAATACACCGGCGGTGACGGTGCCGCGCGTAAAGATCGACAAAGCGGAGGACCTTCTTTGTACTCTATTATTTATATAAAAATGAACTGAAAAGTAAAAATTTAATCATTGAAAAAAAAGCAATTTGGAATTTTTGGATTTGTTTTGTTTTGTTGGAGATTACCGTTGCTTCGACAGTATTTCAGTCATATAAGCGACGTCTAGCTAATTACATAGGAAGGAAGACCCGGGGACGTTGGTACATTTTTCAAGACATAAAGGCCAACCGGGTAGAACGTACCTCGACCTACCGCAAGCTAGCTGGAAGGCTTCCTCACATGAAAAATCCGAGTGACCCTGATGGGACTCGAACCCACAGCGGTGAGGAGCCACGGCGACCCCACATAATATTTGGGTTACGTTTGTGTAAATCTTTATTCTCTTTTAATGAAGATGTTTACTTATGCGGTGTTTATAATGTTCCAAGTAGTTCAAATGTTTTTGACAGATTTTTTTAAGTTTAGAAAACAGTATTGACAATATAATTTTTAGGGAAAATTGTTATAAATTGATCCTTATCTAAATCATTCTCAGAATTATGATGCTAGATCTAATAACATAATTCCACCCTAAAAAATAGAGATAACATTATAGATACGTATGATGGAAAGCTTACGTTAGTAATTGCAAATGACCATCCAATTTACATTTCATATTAATATAAATGGATTCAAGGAACTTGTAATTAATAAAAACAAAAAAATAACTTTTTTAAAGTCTGCATGGAATTCAACGAATACATCTTAATAGATTATATCTACTCCAACCAGAATTTGAATATAATACTTGACTTCAATGATTTTTTTTTAATCTCCATTGCGCACGTTCCATTGTGTATGTTCCGCATAAATTCGGCGTACCCGTTCGAGGCCTTGGTGTCATGATGATAGCTGAAAGATCCGATTAGATGGCGCCATTTCTCCACGTGAGGTAAAGTATTATGTTTTTAACATATATTTTCATTATTTCCACAAGTAGCACATTTTTCCTCGCATAACCATTAGCTGTGTTATGAAAGAAAATTTAAGACAAACCAATAATTCCTTAAAAGCATCTCAAAACCCTTATAAGTGACTCCCCCCATTCATTCCAAACCCAGCGTGTGTGGGCATCTGTTTTCTGACAGGGCACTGCTGCCACGGTCTGTCACCCATGGTCTGTCTGTCACAGGTATAGTTCAAGATACAAGTGTGCATGTGTTACTACAAGAGATTGTTTATAGCCATTCATGATTCACATTTAAAAAAAAAGTTACACAAGTTACAGTTTATACAATTACACAATCCTAAATACCAGAAATGATTATTTAAGTTCTCAATTATTCATTTTTATTTGAGCATATACAAATTTTCCTTTTTTTTTTTCTTTTTTTTTCTTAATTGATTTATTTCTCATTTATTTTGTTCTTTCATTTTATCCGTAACTATGATAACAAGGGATGTATGGGAATCTGGGATTAAGTGGATAGGTCTTTGTTCCCTGATCAGTTTGTAAAAATGAACAAATCCTTCTATTAAAATTCATATGTAAAATATATAACAAGCTATCCCACTATCCCCCTTGATTACGTGTCTGTATATTCTCATTTTAAGATGGGTTTCTTTCCCTCAGATCAGGGTTTAAATGTGTAGGGTTTATAAGCAGTGTCTACTAGCCATATTTATTTTTCACCTCGAAAATATGAAGTTAAATGAAACAAGATCAATTGTGTTTTTATCCTACACATGCAAAAAAGATCAACAATATCATAATGTAGCAGTTGAAAAAAAAAAAAAAAAATATTGAGTCTTACACAACAGTTTATGTCCAAGTGTATATAGCTTCTATAAATCCAAACTCAAACAACCACTAGCACAAAACTCTTTTGACACCAAGCAGAAGTTTAGTTTGTGTGCTGATAAGAATATGTGACATTATGTCCCCCACCCCCAAATGCATGTGAGAGATGTTTTGGAATGTGATTGAAAACAACTTCTGGCATTGAAAATATTTATTAAGTCCTGTTCTTTATTTGTCACATAAACACATTTATGAGATAGTTGTTGAACAATATTAGTTGAAATTGATTGTAGTTTATACCAGTGAAAATTATTCTGAATTAAAGGTCATGACTTGACAATACTCCTCGTTCAAAAAATCGATAAGGACACCATAATTGCTGATTTCAGAGGATATATTTTGGTCATTGTATGGAGATCAGACAGGGAGATGCTACATATAGACCTTTAAAGTGAATTATCCATCGGGAGGAAAAAATATTGTCTTTGAAGACAGAAGTCATTGTAAAAAGGGGGTCATTAATTTTGACTGTATGTGAATATAAAGCTAGTTTTAAACATAATTAATGCATAGTTCATATTATGTGTTCCAAAGGTTTATCAGTTGTATTTAAGTAAAATTTCAGATATAAATGTATGAACTTCAAAGTGAAAGGATTAAGCTTGGCTGATAACACTTTGCTTTGAATTGAAATGCTTTGAATTGAAATTTACAATGCCTTTCATTAATATGCAACTTATAATCTTGAAATTACTATCTAAAGACATACAAAGATGCTGTTAAGCATTGCAACACGAGTGCAGCTATTGTTCACATCTCACAATCTCACCAGACTTAACAAAATGAATTGTGATGTCATTCACCCGCTTCCGTCATTCCATCAAAAAATAGTTGCTGGTTATTAGCTTGAGTAAATTAAAGGTGAACCATAAACTAAATTTAACATTTCCCAAAACCCCTCCAATTTAATAAGATGAACCCTCCAATTTAATAAGATGAATCATGAACATGATTAAGACTTAAAAGTATGGTAAATGCTAATAGAGCTTAAAGACTGGTAAATGCATAGATAAGTGGTAAATGCCGATAGATAAAGCTGGTAAAATGCCGATAGATAAAGCTGGTAAATGCCGATAGATAAAGCTGGTAAATGCCGATAGATAAAGCTAGTAAATGCCGATAGATAAGGCGGGGACATGACTAAATGACCCTGGACATAATTAGGACTGAAATGAGACCCAAATTATTTACCTGGCTACCTGTTATACTATTACCTGTGTGTATCCATATTGATTCAGTAATTGCATCAATACTACATGGATTTTATCTACCTAAAACAAGTCCATTTTGAAGCATTTGAGTATAGAATTCTGTTAAAGGATATCGTTATGAAATGGCTATTGACGAGCTGTTTGAGCACAAAGTCATATGATAAAATATAGAGTATGTGAGATGAACATAATGAGATGTACATAATCTGTTCTTCTTTAAGTGATACGAAAATGTCTGGTTATCACTTGATTTAGAGAGGTTTTAATGTTTGCTTCTGCAAGGTAAGCTAGTGCAGAAATTATTTCTTCCTGGGTTCAGAAATGGCAGAAAAATAATTTGTGGAATAAAACATAATTTTTTTAAATGGTACATTATTGACGTCTTTAAAATGAGCCAAGCATGTTTCTTTTCAGGACATTAGTTTGTTTCCAAAGGATTACTTAAAACTTGTTCAACATTGAATATCTACAAGTGAACCAAGTGTTCTACCTGGAAGTGCTAGTGTCAATCTCAGGAAGAGGTCTTGGAAGAGGTGAGAATTCAATAGCCAACATTGAATACTTATTAAGGGGCAGACATGTATTGTTAAATCTTAGCTTGACATACCAAAGTCATGAAAAATGGTACTGGTATAGCCCTCAGTTTTGACATTACCAATCCAACAATTTGTTTAACCTTAATTAAGCGACTACCTCTGTTAAGAGGTCACTTTTTCTAAGTCTTGTTTCTATAGTGACTGCTTAAAACAGGTTTGATTGTTCTTGTTTATGTTATAGATTCTCTGCCTGTGTGTCAGTCCACACAAGTGACACACATGTCCCAATGAACACTGCTGTGTTAAGCTACTTTAAGTTTATAAACTAATAGGCCTATGGCTTACATGTATTATAAAAATAAACTTAAACTAGACTTCATTTGTTCTGGACAAAAGAAAGGGCTTTCTGCACTGCAAACCATGTCAAACCTGATCATACTTATTTAGTTTTCTGAAATACTTATACACCATCTTCAAAAATTGAAGACAAAACATCCCGAATTGACAGCTGTAGAGTGCAAACATAAATAAGTAGCAGAGTAAATCTGTGATGTCATATAACATAATTTAAATTTTAAAGTCTTTGCATTCAAAAGGGAATATGTGGGTTTGTTTTCAGTTATAATTTCATAATGCTAATTATTCCAGAACCATCTTTAAGATAACTACAATAATACTCAATCTTCGTGTTTTGCAAGGGAATGAAGTATCACTAGTCCTATTAACATGCTTAAAAGGTATACAAGATTCCTTTTCTACGAAATATTCATTTCTCATATCTTCATTGAAGTTTCTTGTTCAATTGAAGGGGGCACAGAGCATTAAAATAAATTACTGTTTCACATTTGACCTTTAATGTAACAGAAATAAAATTTAGAATAATATGTTGGATCAACTGCAGAAGCACAAGGAAATTTTTTTTTTTTTTTTTCCAGAAATTCTTACTTTCATGCAACTTCGATTTTAAAAACCCAGGTACCGTTAGAAAGTTCTTCTGAATTCAAACATGTACTTACTTTATGTTTAAACCTATCTGTTTTTTGCGA